>OV884003.1:41180640-41299911 GCA_930367185.1 Myathropa florea
TAGAATTAAGATTTTTGGTTTAAAATGTTCGTAATGAATGCCTCTACAAATCTTGTTATGGTCAAAACCACGCCAGAACTTACCGTTTTTGAGGAAAAAATATGTGTATCGCACAATAACATACATATTTTTAGCTAAAAGTATGGCATAATTTGGTTTATTTTCATTTTCTCGGAAACTACTAGGCCTAGAATTAAGATTTTTGGTTTAAAATGTCGTAATGAATGCCTCTACAAATCTTGTTATGGTCAAAACCACGCCAGACTTACCGTTTTTGAGAAAAAATATGTGTATCGCACTATAACATACATATTTTTACATATTTTCAGCTAAAAGTATGGCATAATTTGGTTTATTTCCATTTTCTCGGAAACTACTAGGCCGAGAATTAGATTTTTTGGTTTAAAAATGTTCGTAATGAATGCCTCTACAAATCTTGTTATGGTCAAAACCACGCCAGACTTACCGTTTTTGAGAAAAAATTGTGCATCGCACAATAACATACATATTTTTAGCTACAAGTATGGCATAATTTGGTTTATTTCCATTTTCTCGGAAACTACTAGGCCTAGAAATTAAGATTTTTGGTTTAAAATGTTCGTAATGAATGCCTCTACAAATCTTGTTATGGTCAAAACCACGCCCAGACTTACCGTTTTTGAGAAAAAAATATGTGCATCGCACAATAACATACATATTTTTAGCTAAAAGTATGGCATAATTTGGTTTATTTTCATTTTCTCGGAAACTACTAGGCCTAGAATTAAGATTTTGGTTTAAAATGTTCGTTATGAATGCTCTACAAATCTTGTTATGGTCAAAACCACGCCAGACTTACCGTTTTTGAGAAAAAATATGTGTATCGCACAATAACATACATATTTTTTACATATTTTCAGCTAAAGAATGGTAATGGCATAATTTGGTTTATTTCCATTTTCTCGGAAACTACTAGGCCTAGAATTAAGATTTTTGGTTAAAATGTTCGTAATGAATGCCTCTACAAATCTTGTTATGGTCAAAACCACGCCAGACTTACCGTTTTTGAGAAAAAATATGTGTATCGCACAATAACATACATATTTTTACATATTTTCAGCTAAAAGTATGGCATAATTTGGTTTATTTCCATTTTCTCGGAAACTACTAGGCCTAGAATTAAGATTTTTGGTTTAAAATGTTCGTAATGAATGCCTCTACAAATCTTGTTATGGTCAAAACCACGCCAGACTTACCCTTTTTGAGAAAAAATATGTGCATCGCACAATAACATACATATTTTTAGCTAAAGTATGGCATAATTTGGTTTATTTCCATTTTCTCGGAAACTACTAGGCCTAGAATAAGATTTTTGGTTTAAAATGTTCGTAATGAATGCCTCTACAAATCTTGTTATGGTCAAAACCACGCCAGACTTACCGTTTTTGAGAAAAAATATGTGTATCGCACAATATCATACATATTTTTACATATTTTCAGCTAAAAGTATGGCATAATTTGGTTTATTTCCATTTTCTCGGGAAACTACTAGCCTAGAATTAAGATTTTTGGTTTAAAATGTTCGTAATGAATGCCTCTACAAATCTTGTTATGGTCAAAACCACGCCAGACTTACCGTTTTTGAGAAAAAATATGTGCATCGCACAATAAACATACATATTTTTAGCTAAAAGGTATGGCATAATTTGGTTTATTTCAATTTTCTCGGAAACTACTAGGCCTAGAATAAGATTTTTGGTTTAAAATGTTCGTAATGAATGCCTCTACAAATCTTGTTATGGTCAAAACCACGCCAGACTTACCGTTTTTGAGAAAAAATATGTGTATCGCACAATAACATACATATTTTTACATATTTTCAGCTAAAAGTATGGCATAATTTGGTTTATTTTCATTTTCTCGGAAAACTACTAGGCCTAGAATTAAGATATTTTTGGTTTAAAATGTTCGTAATGAATGCCTCTACAAATCTTGTTATGGTCAAAACCACGCCAGACTTACCGTTTTTGAGAAAAAATATGTGTATCGCACAATAACATACATATTTTTACATATTTTCAGCTAAAAGTATGCATAATTTGGTTTATTTCCATTTTCTCGGAAACTACTAGGCCTAGAATTAAGATTTTTGGTTTAAAATGTTCGTAATGAATGCCTCTACAAATCTTGTTATGGTCAAAACCACGCCCAGACTTACCGTTTTTGAGAAAAAATATGTGTATCGCACAATAACATACATATTTTTACATATTTCAGCTAAAAGTATGGCATAATTTGGTTTATTTCCATTTTCTCGGAAACTACTAGGCCTAGAATTAAGATTTTTGGTTTAAAATGTTCGTAATGAATGCCTCTACAAATCTTGTTATGGTCAAAACCACGCCAGACTTACCGTTTTTGAGAAAAAATATGTGTATCGCACAATAACATACATATTTTTACATATTTTCAGCTAAAAGTATGGCATAATTTGGTTTATTTCCATTTTCTCGGAAACTACTAGGCCTAGAATTTAAGATTTTTGGTTTGAAATTGTTCGTAATGAATGCCTCTACAAATCTTGTTATGGTCAAAACCACGCCAGACTTACCGTTTTTGAGAAAAAATATGTGCATCGCACAATAACATACATATTTTTAGCTAAAAGTATGGCATAATTTGGTTTATTTTCATTTTCTCGGAACTACTAGGCCTAGAATTAAGATTTTTGGTTTAAAATGTTCGTAATGAATGCCTCTACAAATCTTGTTATGGTCAAAACCACGCCAGACTTACCGTTTTTGAGAAAAAAATATGTGTATCGCACAATAACATACATATTTTTACATATTTTCAGCTAAAAGTATGGCATAATTTGGTTTATTTCCATTTTCTCGGAAACTACTAGGCCTAGAATTAAGATTTTTGGTTTAAAATGTTCGTAATGAATGCCTCTACAAATCTTGTTATGGTCAAAACCACGCCAGACTTACCGTTTTGAGATAAAAATATGTGTATCGCACAATAACATACATATTTTTACATATTTTCAGCTAAAAGTATGGCATAATTGGTTTATTTCCATTTTCTCGGAAACTACTAGGCCTAGAATTAAGATTTTTGGTTTAAAATGTTCGTAATGAATGCCTCTACAAATCTTGTTATGGGTCAAAACACGCCAGACTTACCGTTTTGAGAAAAAATATGTGCATCGCACAATAACATACATATTTTTAGCTAAAAGTATGGCATAATTTGGTTTATTTTCATTTTCTCGGAAACTACTAGGCCTAGAATTAAGATTTTTGGTTTAAAATGTTCGTAATGAATGCCTCTACAAATCTTGTTATGGTCAAAACCACGCCAGACTTACCGTTTTTTGAGAAAAAATATGTGTATCGCACATTAACATACATATTTTACATATTTTCAGCTAAAAGTATGGCATAATTTGGTTTATTTCCATTTTCTCGGAAACTACTAGGCCTAGAATTAAGATTTTTGGTTTAAAATGTTCGTAATGAATGCCTCTACATATCTTGTTATGGTCAAAACCACGCCAGACTTACCGTTTTTGAGAAAAAATATGTGCATCGCACAATAACATACATATTTTTAGCTAAAAGTATGGCATAATTGGTTTATTTCCATTTTCTCGGAAACTACTAGGCTAGAATTAAGATTTTTGGTTTAAAATGTTCGTAATGAATGCCTCTACAAATCTTGTATGGTCAAAACCACGCCAGACTTACCGTTTTTGAGAAAAAATATGTGCATCGCACAATAACATACATATTTTTAGCTAAAGTATGGCATAATTTGGTTTATTTTCATTTTCTCGGAACTACTAGGCCTAGAATTAAGATTTTTTGGTTTAAAATGTTCGTAATGGAATGCCTCTACAATCTTGTTATGGTCAAAACCACGCCAGACTTACCGTTTTTGAGAAAAAAATATGTGTATCGCACAATAACATACATATTTTTACATATTTTCAGCTAAAAGTATGGCATAATTTGGTTTATTTTCATTTTCTCGGAAACTACTAGGCCTAGAATTAAGATTTTGGTTTAAAATGTTCGTAATGAATGCCTCTACAAATCTTGTTATGGTCAAAACCACGCCAGACTTACCGTTTTGAGAAAAAATATGTGTATCGCACAATAACATACATATTTTTACATATTTTCAGCTAAAGTATGGGCCATAATTTGGTTTATTTCATTTTCTCGGAAACTACTAGGCCTAGAATTAGATTTTTGGTTTAAAATGTTCGTAATGAATGCCTCTACAAATCTTGTTATGGTCAAAACCACGCCAGACTACCGTTTTTTGAGAAAAAATATGTGTACCGCACAATAACATACATATTTTTACATATTTTCAGCTAAAAGTATGGCATAATTTGGTTTATTTCCATTTTCTCGGAAACTACTAGGCCTAGAATTAAGATTTTTGGTTTAAAAAGTTCGTAATGAATGCCTCTACAAATCTTGTTATGGTCAAAACCACGCCAGACTTACCGTTTTTGAGAAAAAATATGTGCATCGCACAATAACATACATATTTTTAAAGCTAAAAGTATGGCATAATTTGGTTTATTTTCATTTTCTCGGAAACTACTAGGCCTAGAATTAAGATTTTGGTTTAAAATGTTCGTAATGAATGCCTCTACAATCTTGTTATGGTCAAAACCACGCCAGACTTACCGTTTTTGAGAAAAAATATGTGTATCGCACAATAACATACATATTTTTTACATATTTTCAGCTAAAAGTATGGCATAATTTGGTTTATTTCCATTTTCTCGGAAACTACTAGGGCCTAGAATTAAGATTTTTGGTTTAATAATGTTCGTAATGAATGCCTCTACAAATCTTGTTATGGTCAAAACCACGCCAGACTTACCGTTTTTGAGAAATAATATGTGTATCGCACAATATCATACATATTTTTACATATTTTCAGCTAAAAGTATGGCATAATTTGGTTTAATTTCATTTACTCGGAAACTACTAGGCCTTTAGAATTAAGATTTTTGGTTTAAAATGTTCGTAATGATTGCCTCTACAAATCTTGTTATGGTCAAAACCACGCCAGACTTACCGTTTTGAGAAAAAAATATGTGGTATCGCACAATACATACATATTTTTAAATATTTTCAGCTAAAAGTATGGCATAATTTGGTTTATTTTCATTTTCTCGGAAACTACTAGGCCTAGAATTAAGATTTTTGGTTTAAAATGTTCGTATGAATGCCTCTACAAATCTTGTTATGGTCAAAACCACGCCATACTTACCGTTTTTGAGAAAAAATATGGTGTATCGCACAATAACATACATATTTTACATATTTCAGCTAAAAGTATGGCATAATTTGGTTTATTTCCATTTTCTCGGAAACTACTAGGCCTAGAATTAAGATTTTTGGTTTAAAATGTTCGTAATGAATGCCTCTACAAATCTTGTATGGTCAAAAACCACGCCAGACTTACCGTTTTTGAGAAAAAAATATGTGCATCGCACAATAACATACATATTTTTAGCTTCAAAAGTATGGCATAATTTGGTTTATTTCCATTTTCTCGGAAACTACCTAAGGCCTAGAATTAAGATTTTTTGGTTTAAAATGTTCGTAATGAATGCCTCCTACAAATCTTGTTATGGTCAAAACCACGCCAGACTTACCGTTTTTGAGAAAAAATATGTGCATCGCACAATAACATACATATTTTTAGCTAAAAGTATGGCATAATTTGGTTTATTTCCATTTTCTCGGAAACTACTAGGCCTAGAATTAAGATTTTTGTTTAAAATGTTCGTAGATGAATGCCTCTACAAATCTTGTTATGGTCAAAAACCACGCCCAGACTTACCGTTTTTGAGAAAAAATATGTGCATCGCACAATAACATACATATTTTTAGCTAAAAGTATGGCATAATTTGGTTTATTTCCATTTTCTCGGAAACTACTAGGCCTAGAATTAAGATTTTTGGTTAAAATGTTCGTAATGAATGCCTCTACAATCTTGTTATGGTCAAAACCACGCCAGACTTACCGTTTTTGAGAAAAAATATGTGTATCGCACAATAACATACATATTTTTTACATATTTTCAGCTAAAAGTATGGCATAATTTGGTTTATTTCCATTTTCTCGGAAACTACTAGGCCTAGAATTAAGATTTTTGGTTTAAAATGTTCGTAATGAATGCCTCTACAAATCTTGTTATGGTCAAAACCACGCCAGACTTACCGTTTTGAGAAAAAATATGTGTATCGCACAATATCATACATATTTTTACATATTTTCAGCTAAAGTATGGCATAATTTGGTTTATTTCCATTTTCTCGGAAACTACTAGGCCTAGATTAAGATTTTGGTTTAAAATGTCGTAATGAATGCCTCTACAATCTTGTTATGGTCAAAACCACGCCAGACTTACCGTTTTTGAGAAAAAAATATGTGTACCGCACAATAACATACAATATTTTTACATATTTTCAGCTAAAAGTATGGCATAATTTGGTTTATTTCCATTTTCTCGGAAACTACTAGGCCTAGAATTAAGATTTTTGGTTTAAAATGTTCGTAATGAATGCCTCTACAAATCTTGTTATGGTCAAAACCACGCCAGACTTACCGTTTTTGAGAAAAAATATGTGCATCGCACAATAACATACATATTTTTTAGCTAAAAGTATGGCATAATTTGGTTTATTTTCATTTTCTCGGAAACTACTAGGCCTAGAATTAAGATTTTTGGTTTAAAATGTTCGTAATGAATGCTTCTACAAATCTTGTTATGGTCAAAACCACGCCAGACTTACCGTTTTTGAGAAAAAATATGTGTATCGCACAATAACATACATATTTTTACATATTTTCAGCTAAAAGTATGGCATAATTTGGTTTATTTCCATTTTCTCGGAACTACTAGGCCTAGAATTAAGATTTTTGGTTTAAAATGTTCGTAATGAATGCCTCTACAAATCTTGTTATGGTCAAAACCACGCCAGACTTACCGTTTTTGAGAAAAAAATATGTGCATCGCACAATAACATACATATTTTTAGCTAAAAGTATGGCATAATTTGGTTTATTTTCATTTTCTCGGAAACTACTAGGCCTAGAATTAAGATTTTTGGTTTAAAATGTTCGTAATGAATGCCTCTACAAATCTTGTTATGGTCAAAACCACGCCAGACTTACCGTTTTTGAGAAAAATTTGTGTATCGCACAATAACATACATATTTTTACATATTTTCAGCTAAAAGTATGGCATAATTTGGTTTATTTTCATTTTTCTCGGAAACTACTAGGCCTAGAATTAAGATTTTTGGTTTAAAATGTTCGTAATGAATGCCCTCTACAAATCTTGTTATGGTCAAAACCACGCCAGACTTACCGTTTTTGAGAAAAAATATGTGTATCGCACAATAACAACATATTTTTAAAATATTTTCAGCTAAAAGTATGGCATAATTTGGTTTATTTCCATTTTCTCGGAAACTACTAGGCCTAGAATTAAGATTTTTGGTTTAAAAATGTTCGTAATGAATGCCTCTACAAATCTTGTTATGGTCAAAACCACGCCAGACTTACCGTTTTTGAGAAAAAATATGTGTATCGCACAATAACATACATATTTTTACATATTTTCAGCTAAAAAGTATGGCATAATTTGGTTTATTTCCATTTTCTCGGAAACTACTAGGCCTAGAATTAAGATTTTTTGGTTTAAAATGTTCGTAATGAATGCCTCTACAAATCTTGTTATGGTCAAAACCACGCCAGACTTACCGTTTTTTTTGAGAAAAAATATGTGCATCGCACAATAACATACATATTTTTAGCCTAAAAGTATGGCATAATTTTGGTTTATTTCCATTTTCTCGGAAACTACTAGGCTAGAATTAAGATTTTTGGTTTAAAATGTTCGTAATGAATGCCTCTACAAATCTTGTTATGGTCAAAACCACGCCAGACTTACCGTTTTTGAGAAAAAAATATGTGCATCGCACAATAACATACATATTTTTAGCTAAAAGTATGGCATAATTTGGTTTATTTCCATTTTCTCGGAAACTACTAGGCCTAGAATTAAGATTTTTGGTTTAAAATGTTCGTAATGAATGCCTCTACAAATCTTGTTATGGTCAAAACCACGCCAGACTTACCGTTTTTGAGAAAAAATATGTGTATCGCACAATAACATACATATTTTTACATATTTTCAGCTAAAAGTATGGCATAATTTGGTTTATTTCCATTTTCTCGGAAACTACTAGGCCTAGAATTAAGATTTTTGGTTTAAAATGTTCGTAATGAATGCCTCTACAAATCTTGTTATGGTCAAAACCACGCCAGACTTACCGTTTTTGAGAAAAAATATGTGCATCGCACAATAACATACATATTTTTAGCTAAAAGTATGGCATAATTTGGTTTATTTCCATTTTCTCGGAAACTACTAGGCCTAGAATTAAGATTTTTGGTTTAAAATGTTCGTAATGAATGCCTCTACAAATCTTGTTATGGTCAAAACCACGCCAGACTTACCGTTTTTGAGAAAAAATATGTGTATCGCACAATAACATACATATTTTTACATATTTTCAGCTAAAAGTATGGCATAATTTGGTTTATTTCCATTTTCTCGGAAACTACTAGGCCTAGAATTAAGATTTTTGGTTTAAAATGTTCGTAATGAACGCCTCTACAAATCTTGTTATGGTCAAAACCACGCCAGACTTGCCGTTTTTGAGAAAAAATATGTGTATCGCACAATAACATACATATTTTTACATATTTTCAGCTAAAAGTATGGCATAATTTGGTTTATTTCCATTTTCTCGGAAACTACTAGGCCTAGAATTAAGATTTTTGGTTTAAAATGTTCGTAATGAATGCCTCTACAAATCTTGTTATGGTCAAAACCACGCCAGACTTACCGTTTTTGAGAAAAAATATGTGCATCGCACAATAACATACATACTTTTAGCTAAAAGTATGGCATAATTTGGTTTATTTTCATTTTCTCGGAAACTACTAGGCCTAGAATTAAGATTTTTGGTTTAAAATGTTCGTAATGAATGCCTCTACAAATCTTGTTATGGTCAAAACCACGCCAGACTTACCGTTTTTGAGAAAAAATATGTGTATCGCACAATAACATACATATTTTTACATATTTTCAGCTAAAAGTATGGCATAATTTGGTTTATTTCCATTTTCTCGGAAACTACTAGGCCTAGAATTAAGATTTTTGGTTTAAAATGTTCGTAATGAATGCCTCTACAAATCTTGTTATGGTCAAAACCACGCCAGACTTACCGTTTTTGAGAAAAAATATGTGCATCGCACAATAACATACATATTTTTAGCTAAAAGTATGGCATAATTTGGTTTATTTTCATTTTCTCGGAAACTACTAGGCCTAGAATTAAGATTTTTGGTTTAAAATGTTCGTAATGAATGCCTCTACAAATCTTGTTATGGTCAAAACCACGCCAGACTTACCGTTTTTGAGAAAAAATATGTGTATCGCACAATAACATACATATTTTTACATATTTTCAGCTAAAAGTATGGCATAATTTGGTTTATTTCCATTTTCTCGGAAACTACTAGGCCTAGAATTAAGATTTTTGGTTTAAAATGTTCGTAATGAATGCCTCTACAAATCTTGTTATGGTCAAAACCACGCCAGACTTACCGTTTTTGAGAAAAAATATGTGTATCGCACAATAACATACATATTTTTACATATTTTCAGCTAAAAGTATGGCATAATTTGGTTTATTTCCATTTTCTCGGAAACTACTAGGCCTAGAATTAAGATTTTTGGTTTAAAATGTTCGTAATGAATGCCTCTACAAATCTTGTTATGGTCAAAACCACGCCAGACTTACCGTTTTTGAGAAAAAATATGTGCATCGCACAATAACATACATATTTTTAGCTAAAAGTATGGCATAATTTGGTTTATTTTCATTTTCTCGGAAACTACTAGGCCTAGAATTAAGATTTTTGGTTTAAAATGTTCGTAATGAATGCCTCTACAAATCTTGTTATGGTCAAAACCACGCCAGACTTACCGTTTTTGAGAAAAAATATGTGTATCGCACAATAACATACATATTTTTACATATTTTCAGCTAAAAGTATGGCATAATTTGGTTTATTTCCATTTTCTCGGAAACTACTAGGCCTAGAATTAAGATTTTTGGTTTAAAATGTTCGTAATGAATGCCTCTACAAATCTTGTTATGGTCAAAACCACGCCAGACTTACCGTTTTTGAGAAAAAATATGTGTATCGCACAATAACATACATATTTTTACATATTTTCAGCTAAAAGTATGGCATAATTTGGTTTATTTCCATTTTCTCGGAAACTACTAGGCCTAGAATTAAGATTTTTGGTTTAAAATGTTCGTAATGAATGCCTCTACAAATCTTGTTATGGTCAAAACCACGCCAGACTTACCGTTTTTGAGAAAAAATATGTGCATCGCACAATAACATACATATTTTTAGCTAAAAGTATGGCATAATTTGGTTTATTTCCATTTTCTCGGAAACTACTAGGCCTAGAATTAAGATTTTTGGTTTAAAATGTTCGTAATGAATGCCTCTACAAATCTTGTTATGGTCAAAACCACGCCAGACTTACCGTTTTTGAGAAAAAATATGTGCATCGCACAATAACATACATATTTTTAGCTAAAAGTATGGCATAATTTGGTTTATTTCCATTTTCTCGGAAACTACTAGGCCTAGAATTAAGATTTTTGGTTTAAAATGTTCGTAATGAATGCCTCTACAAATCTTGTTATGGTCAAAACCACGCCAGACTTACCGTTTTTGAGAAAAAATATGTGTATCGCACAATAACATACATATTTTTACATATTTTCAGCTAAAAGTATGGCATAATTTGGTTTATTTCCATTTTCTCGGAAACTACTAGGCCTAGAATTAAGATTTTTGGTTTAAAATGTTCGTAATGAATGCCTCTACAAATCTTGTTATGGTCAAAACCACGCCAGACTTACCGTTTTTGAGAAAAAATATGTGTATCGCACAATAACATACATATTTTTACATATTTTCAGCTAAAAGTATGGCATAATTTGGTTTATTTCCATTTTCTCGGAAACTACTAGGCCTAGAATTAAGATTTTTGGTTTAAAATGTTCGTAATGAATGCCTCTACAAATCTTGTTATGGTCAAAACCACGCCAGACTTACCGTTTTTGAGAAAAAATATGTGTACCGCACAATAACATACATATTTTTACATATTTTCAGCTAAAAGTATGGCATAATTTGGTTTATTTCCATTTTCTCGGAAACTACTAGGCCTAGAATTAAGATTTTTGGTTTAAAATGTTCGTAATGAATGCCTCTACAAATCTTGTTATGGTCAAAACCACGCCAGACTTACCGTTTTTGAGAAAAAATATGTGCATCGCACAATAACATACATATTTTTAGCTAAAAGTATGGCATAATTTGGTTTATTTTCATTTTCTCGGAAACTACTAGGCCTAGAATTAAGATTTTTGGTTTAAAATGTTCGTAATGAATGCCTCTACAAATCTTGTTATGGTCAAAACCACGCCAGACTTACCGTTTTTGAGAAAAAATATGTGTATCGCACAATAACATACATATTTTTACATATTTTCAGCTAAAAGTATGGCATAATTTGGTTTATTTCCATTTTCTCGGAAACTACTAGGCCTAGAATTAAGATTTTTGGTTTAAAATGTTCGTAATGAATGCCTCTACAAATCTTGTTATGGTCAAAACCACGCCAGACTTACCGTTTTTGAGAAAAAATATGTGTATCGCACAATAACATACATATTTTTACATATTTTCAGCTAAAAGTATGGCATAATTTGGTTTATTTCCATTTTCTCGGAAACTACTAGGCCTAGAATTAAGATTTTTGGTTTAAAATGTTCGTAATGAATGCCTCTACAAATCTTGTTATGGTCAAAACCACGCCAGACTTACCGTTTTTGAGAAAAAATATGTGCATCGCACAATAACATACATATTTTTAGCTAAAAGTATGGCATAATTTGGTTTATTTTCATTTTCTCGGAAACTACTAGGCCTAGAATTAAGATTTTTGGTTTAAAATGTTCGTAATGAATGCCTCTACAAATCTTGTTATGGTCAAAACCACGCCAGACTTACCGTTTTTGAGAAAAAATATGTGTATCGCACAATAACATACATATTTTTACATATTTTCAGCTAAAAGTATGGCATAATTTGGTTTATTTCCATTTTCTCGGAAACTACTAGGCCTAGAATTAAGATTTTTGGTTTAAAATGTTCGTAATGAATGCCTCTACAAATCTTGTTATGGTCAAAACCACGCCAGACTTACCGTTTTTGAGAAAAAATATGTGTATCGCACAATAACATACATATTTTTACATATTTTCAGCTAAAAGTATGGCATAATTTGGTTTATTTCCATTTTCTCGGAAACTACTAGGCCTAGAATTAAGATTTTTGGTTTAAAATGTTCGTAATGAATGCCTCTACAAATCTTGTTATGGTCAAAACCACGCCAGACTTACCGTTTTTGAGAAAAAATATGTGTATCGCACAATAACATACATATTTTTACATATTTTCAGCTAAAAGTATGGCATAATTTGGTTTATTTCCATTTTCTCGGAAACTACTAGGCCTAGAATTAAGATTTTTGGTTTAAAATGTTCGTAACGAATGCCTCTACAAATCTTGTTATGGTCAAAACCACGCCAGACTTACCGTTTTTGAGAAAAAATATGTGCATCGCACAATAACATACATATTTTTAGCTAAAAGTATGGCATAATTTGGTTTATTTTCATTTTCTCGGCTAGGCCTAGAATTAAGATTTTTGGTTTAAAATGTTCGTAATGAATGCCTCTACAAATCTTGTTATGGTCAAAACCACGCCAGACTTACCGTTTTTGAGAAAAAATATGTGCATCGCACAATAACATACATATTTTTAGCTAAAAGTATGGCATAATTTGGTTTATTTTCATTTTCTCGGAAACTACTAGGCCTAGAATTAAGATTTTTGGTTTAAAATGTTCGTAATGAATGCCTCTACAAATCTTGTTATGGTCAAAACCACGCCAGACTTACCGTTTTTGAGAAAAAATATGTGTATCGCACAATAACATACATATTTTTACATATTTTCAGCTAAAAGTATGGCATAATTTGGTTTATTTCCATTTTCTCGGAAACTACTAGGCCTAGAATTAAGATTTTTGGTTTAAAATGTTCGTAATGAATGCCTCTACAAATCTTGTTATGGTCAAAACCACGCCAGACTTACCCTTTTTGAGAAAAAATATGTGTATCGCACAATAACATACATATTTTTACATATTTTCAGCTAAAAGTATGGCATAATTTGGTTTATTTCCATTTTCTCGGAAACTACTAGGCCTAGAATTAAGATTTTTGGTTTAAAATGTTCGTAATGAATGCCTCTACAAATCTTGTTATGGTCAAAACCACGCCAGACTTACCGTTTTTGAGAAAAAATATGTGCATCGCACAATAACATACATATTTTTAGCTAAAAGTATGGCATAATTTGGTTTATTTCCATTTTCTCGGAAACTACTAGGCCTAGAATTAAGATTTTTGGTTTAAAATGTTCGTAATGAATGCCTCTACAAATCTTGTTATGGTCAAAACCACGCCAGACTTACCGTTTTTGAGAAAAAATATGTGTATCGCACAATAACATACATATTTTTACATATTTTCAGCTAAAAGTATGGCATAATTTGGTTTATTTCCATTTTCTCGGAAACTACTAGGCCTAGAATTAAGATTTTTGGTTTAAAATGTTCGTAATGAATGCCTCTACAAATCTTGTTATGGTCAAAACCACGCCAGACTTACCGTTTTTGAGAAAAAATATGTGCATCGCACAATAACATACATATTTTTAGCTAAAAGTATGGCATAATTTGGTTTATTTTCATTTTCTCGGAAACTACTAGGCCTAGAATTAAGATTTTTGGTTTAAAATGTTCGTTATGAATGCCTCTACAAATCTTGTTATGGTCAAAACCACGCCAGACTTACCGTTTTTGAGAAAAAATATGTGTATCGCACAATAACATACATATTTTTACATATTTTCAGCTAAAAGTATGGCATAATTTGGTTTATTTCCATTTTCTCGGAAACTACTAGGCCTAGAATTAAGATTTTTGGTTTAAAATGTTCGTAATGAATGCCTCTACAAATCTTGTTATGGTCAAAACCACGCCAGACTTACCGTTTTTGAGAAAAAATATGTGTATCGCACAATAACATACATATTTTTACATATTTTCAGCTAAAAGTATGGCATAATTTGGTTTATTTCCATTTTCTCGGAAACTACTAGGCCTAGAATTAAGATTTTTGGTTTAAAATGTTCGTAATGAATGCCTCTACAAATCTTGTTATGGTCAAAACCACGACAGACTTACCGTTTTTGAGAAAAAATATGTGTATCGCACAATAACATACATATTTTTACATATTTTCAGCTAAAAGTATGGCATAATTTGGTTTATTTCCATTTTCTCGGAAACTACTAGGCCTAGAATTAAGATTTTTGGTTTAAAATGTTCGTAATGAATGCCTCTACAAATCTTGTTATGGTCAAAACCACGCCAGACTTACCCTTTTTGAGAAAAAATATGTGTATCGCACAATAACATACATATTTTTACATATTTTCAGCTAAAAGTATGGCATAATTTGGTTTATTTCCATTTTCTCGGAAACTACTAGGCCTAGAATTAAGATTTTTGGTTTAAAATGTTCGTAATGAATGCCTCTACAAATCTTGTTATGGTCAAAACCACGCCAGACTTACCGTTTTTGAGAAAAAATATGTGCATCGCACAATAACATACATATTTTTAGCTAAAAGTATGGCATAATTTGGTTTATTTCCATTTTCTCGGAAACTACTAGGCCTAGAATTAAGATTTTTGGTTTAAAATGTTCGTAATGAATGCCTCTACAAATCTTGTTATGGTCAAAACCACGCCAGACTTACCGTTTTTGAGAAAAAATATGTGTATCGCACAATAACATACATATTTTTACATATTTTCAGCTAAAAGTATGGCATAATTTGGTTTATTTCCATTTTCTCGGAAACTACTAGGCCTAGAATTAAGATTTTTGGTTTAAAATGTTCGTAATGAATGCCTCTACAAATCTTGTTATGGTCAAAACCACGCCAGACTTACCGTTTTTGAGAAAAAATATGTGTATCGCACAATAACATACATATTTTTACATATTTTCAGCTAAAAGTATGGCATAATTTGGTTTATTTCCATTTTCTCGGAAACTACTAGGCCTAGAATTAAGATTTTTGGTTTAAAATGTTCGTAATGAATGCCTCTACAAATCTTGTTATGGTCAAAACCACGCCAGACTTACCGTTTTTGAGAAAAAATATGTGTATCGCACAATAACATACATATTTTTACATATTTTCAGCTAAAAGTATGGCATAATTTGGTTTATTTCCATTTTCTCGGAAACTACTAGGCCTAGAATTAAGATTTTTGGTTTAAAATGTTCGTAATGAATGCCTCTACAAATCTTGTTATGGTCAAAACCACGCCAGACTTACCGTTTTTGAGAAAAAATATGTGCATCGCACAATAACATACATATTTTTAGCTAAAAGTATGGCATAATTTGGTTTATTTCCATTTTCTCGGAAACTACTAGGCCTAGAATTAAGATTTTTGGTTTAAAATGTTCGTAATGAATGCCTCTACAAATCTTGTTATGGTCAAAACCACGCCAGACTTACCCTTTTTGAGAAAAAATATGTGCATCGCACAATAACATACATATTTTTAGCTAAAAGTATGGCATAATTTGGTTTATTTTCATTTTCTCGGAAACTACTAGGCCTAGAATTAAGATTTTTGGTTTAAAATGTTCGTAATGAATGCCTCTACAAATCTTGTTATGGTCAAAACCACGCCAGACTTACCGTTTTTGAGAAAAAATATGTGTATCGCACAATAACATACATATTTTTACATATTTTCAGCTAAAAGTATGGCATAATTTGGTTTATTTCCATTTTCTCGGAAACTACTAGGCCTAGAATTAAGATTTTTGGTTTAAAATGTTCGTAATGAATGCCTCTACAAATCTTGTTATGGTCAAAACCACGCCAGACTTACCGTTTTTGAGAAAAAATATGTGCATCGCACAATAACATACATATTTTTAGCTAAAAGTATGGCATAATTTGGTTTATTTTCATTTTCTCGGAAACTACTAGGCCTAGAATTAAGATTTTTGGTTTAAAATGTTCGTAATGAATGCCTCTACAAATCTTGTTATGGTCAAAACCACGCCAGACTTACCGTTTTTGAGAAAAAATATGTGTATCGCACAATAACATACATATTTTTACATATTTTCAGCTAAAAGTATGGCATAATTTGGTTTATTTCCATTTTCTCGGAAACTACTAGGCCTAGAATTAAGATTTTTGGTTTAAAATGTTCGTAATGAATGCCTCTACAAATCTTGTTATGGTCAAAACCACGCCAGACTTACCGTTTTTGAGAAAAAATATGTGCATCGCACAATAACATACATATTTTTAGCTAAAAGTATGGCATAATTTGGTTTATTTTCATTTTCTCGGAAACTACTAGGCCTAGAATTAAGATTTTTGGTTTAAAATGTTCGTAATGAATGCCTCTACAAATCTTGTTATGGTCAAAACCACGCCAGACTTACCGTTTTTGAGAAAAAATATGTGCATCGCACAATAACATACATATTTTTAGCTAAAAGTATGGCATAATTTGGTTTATTTTCATTTTCTCGGAAACTACTAGGCCTAGAATTAAGATTTTTGGTTTAAAATGTTCGTAATGAATGCCTCTACAAATCTTGTTATGGTCAAAACCACGCCAGACTTACCG
This sequence comes from Myathropa florea, assembly GCA_930367185.1. Taxonomy (NCBI): domain Eukaryota; kingdom Metazoa; phylum Arthropoda; class Insecta; order Diptera; family Syrphidae; genus Myathropa; species Myathropa florea. The sequence goes on from OV884003.1 coordinate 41,197,636, forward strand.
TTTTTGAGAAAAAATATGTGCATCGCACAATAACATACATATTTTTAGCTAAAAGTATGGCATAATTTGGTTTATTTTCATTTTCTCGGAAACTACTAGGCCTAGAATTAAGATTTTTGGTTTAAAATGTTCGTAATGAATGCCTCTACAAATCTTGTTATGGTCAAAACCACGCCAGACTTACCGTTTTTGAGAAAAAATATGTGTATCGCACAATAACATACATATTTTTACATATTTTCAGCTAAAAGTATGGCATAATTTGGTTTATTTCCATTTTCTCGGAAACTACTAGGCCTAGAATTAAGATTTTTGGTTTAAAATGTTCGTAATGAATGCCTCTACAAATCTTGTTATGGTCAAAACCACGCCAGACTTACCGTTTTTGAGAAAAAATATGTGCATCGCACAATAACATACATATTTTTAGCTAAAAGTATGGCATAATTTGGTTTATTTTCATTTTCTCGGAAACTACTAGGCCTAGAATTATGATTTTTGGTTTAAAATGTTCGTAATGAATGCCTCTACAAATCTTGTTATGGTCAAAACCACGCCAGACTTACCGTTTTTGAGAAAAAATATGTGCATCGCACAATAACATACATATTTTTAGCTAAAAGTATGGCATAATTTGGTTTATTTCCATTTTCTCGGAAACTACTAGGCCTAGAATTAAGATTTTTGGTTTAAAATGTTCGTAATGAATGCCTCTACAAATCTTGTTATGGTCAAAACCACGCCAGACTTACCGTTTTTGAGAAAAAATATGTGCATCGCACAATAACATACATATTTTTAGCTAAAAGTATGGCATAATTTGGTTTATTTTCATTTTCTCGGAAACTACTAGGCCTAGAATTAAGATTTTTGGTTTAAAATGTTCGTAATGAATGCCTCTACAAATCTTGTTATGGTCAAAACCACGCCAGACTTACCGTTTTTGAGAAAAAATATGTGCATCGCACAATAACATACATATTTTTAGCTAAAAGTATGGCATAATTTGGTTTATTTCCATTTTCTCGGAAACTACTAGGCCTAGAATTAAGATTTTTGGTTTAAAATGTTCGTAATGAATGCCTCTACAAATCTTGTTATGGTCAAAACCACGCCAGACTTACCGTTTTTGAGAAAAAATATGTGTATCGCACAATAACATACATATTTTTACATATTTTCAGCTAAAAGTATGGCATAATTTGGTTTATTTCCATTTTCTCGGAAACTACTAGGCCTAGAATTAAGATTTTTGGTTTAAAATGTTCGTAATGAATGCCTCTACAAATCTTGTTATGGTCAAAACCACGCCAGACTTACCGTTTTTGAGAAAAAATATGTGCATCGCACAATAACATACATATTTTTAGCTAAAAGTATGGCATAATTTGGTTTATTTTCATTTTCTCGGAAACTACTAGGCCTAGAATTAAGATTTTTGGTTTAAAATGTTCGTAATGAATGCCTCTACAAATCTTGTTATGGTCAAAACCACGCCAGACTTACCGTTTTTGAGAAAAAATATGTGCATCGCACAATAACATACATATTTTTAGCTAAAAGTATGGCATAATTTGGTTTATTTCCATTTTCTCGGAAACTACTAGGCCTAGAATTAAGATTTTTGGTTTAAAATGTTCGTAATGAATGCCTCTACAAATCTTGTTATGGTCAAAACCACGCCAGACTTACCGTTTTTGAGAAAAAATATGTGCATCGCACAATAACATACATATTTTTAGCTAAAAGTATGGCATAATTTGGTTTATTTTCATTTTCTCGGAAACTACTAGGCCTAGAATTAAGATTTTTGGTTTAAAATGTTCGTAATGAATGCCTCTACAAATCTTGTTATGGTCAAAACCACGCCAGACTTACCGTTTTTGAGAAAAAATATGTGCATCGCACAATAACATACATATTTTTAGCTAAAAGTATGGCATAATTTGGTTTATTTCCATTTTCTCGGAAACTACTAGGCCTAGAATTAAGATTTTTGGTTTAAAATGTTCGTAATGAATGCCTCTACAAATCTTGTTATGGTCAAAACCACGCCAGACTTACCGTTTTTGAGAAAAAATATGTGTATCGCACAATAACATACATATTTTTACATATTTTCAGCTAAAAGTATGGCATAATTTGGTTTATTTCCATTTTCTCGGAAACTACTAGGCCTAGAATTAAGATTTTTGGTTTAAAATGTTCGTAATGAATGCCTCTACAAATCTTGTTATGGTCAAAACCACGCCAGACTTACCGTTTTTGAGAAAAAATATGTGTATCGCACAATAACATACATATTTTTACATATTTTCAGCTAAAAGTATGGCATAATTTGGTTTATTTCCATTTTCTCGGAAACTACTAGGCCTAGAATTAAGATTTTTGGTTTAAAATGTTCGTAATGAATGCCTCTACAAATCTTGTTATGGTCAAAACCACGCCAGACTTACCGTTTTTGAGAAAAAATATGTGTATCGCACAATAACATACATATTTTTACATATTTTCAGCTAAAAGTATGGCATAATTTGGTTTATTTCCATTTTCTCGGAAACTACTAGGCCTAGAATTAAGATTTTTGGTTTAAAATGTTCGTAATGAATGCCTCTACAAATCTTGTTATGGTCAAAACCACGCCAGACTTACCGTTTTTGAGAAAAAATATGTGCATCGCACAATAACATACATATTTTTAGCTAAAAGTATGGCATAATTTGGTTTATTTTCATTTTCTCGGAAACTACTAGGCCAAGAATTAAGATTTTTGGTTTAAAATGTTCGTAATGAATGCCTCTACAAATCTTGTTATGGTCAAAACCACGCCAGACTTACCGTTTTTGAGAAAAAATATGTGTATCGCACAATAACATACATATTTTTACATATTTTCAGCTAAAAGTATGGCATAATTTGGTTTATTTCCATTTTCTCGGAAACTACTAGGCCTAGAATTAAGATTTTTGGTTTAAAATGTTCGTAATGAATGCCTCTACAAATCTTGTTATGGTCAAAACCACGCCAGACTTACCCTTTTTGAGAAAAAATATGTGCATCGCACAATAACATACATATTTTTAGCTAAAAGTATGGCATAATTTGGTTTATTTCCATTTTCTCGGAAACTACTAGGCCTAGAATTAAGATTTTTGGTTTAAAATGTTCGTAATGAATGCCTCTACAAATCTTGTTATGGTCAAAACCACGCCAGACTTACCGTTTTTGAGAAAAAATATGTGCATCGCACAATAACATACATATTTTTAGCTAAAAGTATGGCATAATTTGGTTTATTTCCATTTTCTCGGAAACTACTAGGCCTAGAATTAAGATTTTTGGTTTAAAATGTTCGTAATGAATGCCTCTACAAATCTTGTTATGGTCAAAACCACGCCAGACTTACCGTTTTTGTGAAAAAATATGTGCATCGCACAATAACATACATATTTTTAGCTAAAAGTATGGCATAATTTGGTTTATTTCCATTTTCTCGGAAACTACTAGGCCTAGAATTAAGATTTTTGGTTTAAAATGTTCGTAATGAATGCCTCTACAAATCTTGTTATGGTCAAAACCACGCCAGACTTACCGTTTTTGAGAAAAAATATATGTATCGCACAATAACATACATATTTTTACATATTTTCAGCTAAAAGTATGGCATAATTTGGTTTATTTCCATTTTCTCGGAAACTACTAGGCCTAGAATTAAGATTTTTGGTTTAAAATGTTCGTAATGAATGCCTCTACAAATCTTGTTATGGTCAAAACCACGCCAGACTTACCGTTTTTGAGAAAAAATATGTGCATCGCACAATAACATACATATTTTTAGCTAAAAGTATGGCATAATTTGGTTTATTTCCATTTTCTCAGAAACTACTAGGCCTAGAATTAAGATTTTTGGTTTAAAATGTTCGTAATGAATGCCTCTACAAATCTTGTTATGGTCAAAACCACGCCAGACTTACCGTTTTTGAGAAAAAATATGTGTATCGCACAATAACATACATATTTTTACATATTTTCAGCTAAAAGTATGGCATAATTTGGTTTATTTCCATTTTCTCGGAAACTACTAGGCCTAGAATTAAGATTTTTGGTTTAAAATGTTCGTAATGAATGCCTCTACAAATCTTGTTATGGTCAAAACCACGCCAGACTTACCGTTTTTGAGAAAAAATATGTGCATCGCACAATAACATACATATTTTTAGCTAAAAGTATGGCATAATTTGGTTTATTTCCATTTTCTCGGAAACTACTAGGCCTAGAATTAAGATTTTTGGTTTAAAATGTTCGTAATGAATGCCTCTACAAATCTTGTTATGGTCAAAACCACGCCAGACTTACCGTTTTTGAGAAAAAATATGTGTATCGCACAATAACATACATATTTTTACATATTTTCAGCTAAAAGTATGGCATAATTTGGTTTATTTCCATTTTCTCGGAAACTACTAGGCCTAGAATTAAGATTTTTGGTTTAAAATGTTCGTAATGAATGCCTCTACAAATCTTGTTATGGTCAAAACCACGCCAGACTTACCCTTTTTGAGAAAAAATATGTGCATCGCACAATAACATACATATTTTTAGCTAAAAGTATGGCATAATTTGGTTTATTTCCATTTTCTCGGAAACTACTAGGCCTAGAATTAAGATTTTTGGTTTAAAATGTTCGTAATGAATGCCTCTACAAATCTTGTTATGGTCAAAACCACGCCAGACTTACCGTTTTTGAGAAAAAATATGTGCATCGCACAATAACATACATATTTTTAGCTAAAAGTATGGCATAATTTGGTTTATTTCCATTTTCTCGGAAACTACTAGGCCTAGAATTAAGATTTTTGGTTTAAAATGTTCGTAATGAATGCCTCTACAAATCTTGTTATGGTCAAAACCACGCCAGACTTACCGTTTTTGAGAAAAAATATGTGTATCGCACAATAACATACATATTTTTACATATTTTCAGCTAAAAGTATGGCATAATTTGGTTTATTTCCATTTTCTCGGAAACTACTAGGCCTAGAATTAAGATTTTTGGTTTAAAATGTTCGTAATGAATGCCTCTACAAATCTTGTTATGGTCAAAACCACGCCAGACTTACCGTTTTTGAGAAAAAATATGTGCATCGCACAATAACATACATATTTTTATCTAAAAGTATGGCATAATTTGGTTTATTTTCATTTTCTCGGAAACTACTAGGCCTAGAATTAAGATTTTTGGTTTAAAATGTTCGTAATGAATGCCTCTACAAATCTTGTTATGGTCAAAACCACGCCAGACTTACCGTTTTTGAGAAAAAATATGTGTATCGCACAATAACATACATATTTTTACATATTTTCAGCTAAAAGTATGGCATAATTTGGTTTATTTCCATTTTCTCGGAAACTACTAGGCCTAGAATTAAGATTTTTGGTTTAAAATGTTCGTAATGAATGCCTCTACAAATCTTGTTATGGTCAAAACCACGCCAGACTTACCCTTTTTGAGAAAAAATATGTGCATCGCACAATAACATACATATTTTTAGCTAAAAGTATGGCATAATTTGGTTTATTTCCATTTTCTCGGAAACTACTAGGCCTAGAATTAAGATTTTTGGTTTAAAATGTTCGTAATGAATGCCTCTACAAATCTTGTTATGGTCAAAACCACGCCAGACTTACCGTTTTTGAGAAAAAATATGTGCATCGCACAATAACATACATATTTTTAGCTAAAAGTATGGCATAATTTGGTTTATTTCCATTTTCTCGGAAACTACTAGGCCTAGAATTAAGATTTTTGGTTTAAAATGTTCGTAATGAATGCCTCTACAAATCTTGTTATGGTCAAAACCACGCCAGACTTACCGTTTTTGAGAAAAAATATGTGTATCGCACAATAACATACATATTTTTACATATTTTCAGCTAAAAGTATTGCATAATTTGGTTTATTTCCATTTTCTCGGAAACTACTAGGCCTAGAATTAAGATTTTTGGTTTAAAATGTTCGTAATGAATGCCTCTACAAATCTTGTTATGGTCAAAACCACGCCAGACTTACCGTTTTTGAGAAAAAATATGTGTATCGCATAATAACATACATATTTTTACATATTTTCAGCTAAAAGTATGGCATAATTTGGTTTATTTCCATTTTCTCGGAAACTACTAGGCCTAGAATTAAGATTTTTGGTTTAAAATGTTCGTAATGAATGCCTCTACAAATCTTGTTATGGTCAAAACCACGCCAGACTTACCGTTTTTGAGAAAAAATATGTGCATCGCACAATAACATACATATTTTTAGCTAAAAGTATGGCATAATTTGGTTTATTTTCATTTTCTCGGAAACTACTAGGCCTAGAATTAAGATTTTTGGTTTAAAATGTTCGTAATGAATGCCTCTACAAATCTTGTTATGGTCAAAACCACGCCAGACTTACCGTTTTTGAGAAAAAATATGTGTATCGCACAATAACATACATATTTTTACATATTTTCAGCTAAAAGTATGGCATAATTTGGTTTATTTCCATTTTCTCGGAAACTACTAGGCCTAGAATTAAGATTTTTGGTTTAAAATGTTCGTAATGAATGCCTCTACAAATCTTGTTATGGTCAAAACCACGCCAGACTTACCCTTTTTGAGAAAAAATATGTGCATCGCACAATAACATACATATTTTTAGCTAAAAGTATGGCATAATTTGGTTTATTTCCATTTTCTCGGAAACTACTAGGCCTAGAATTAAGATTTTTGGTTTAAAATGTTCGTAATGAATGCCTCTACAAATCTTGTTATGGTCAAAACCACGCCAGACTTACCGTTTTTGAGAAAAAATATGTGCATCGCACAATAACATACATATTTTTAGCTAAAAGTATGGCATAATTTGGTTTATTTCCATTTTCTCGGAAACTACTAGGCCTAGAATTAAGATTTTTGGTTTAAAATGTTCGTAATGAATGCCTCTACAAATCTTGTTATGGTCAAAACCACGCCAGACTTACCGTTTTTGAGAAAAAATATGTGTATCGCACAATAACATACATATTTTTACATATTTTCAGCTAAAAGTATGGCATAATTTGGTTTATTTCCATTTTCTCGGAAACTACTAGGCCTAGAATTAAGATTTTTGGTTTAAAATGTTCGTAATGAATGCCTCTACAAATCTTGTTATGGTCAAAACCACGCCAGACTTACCGTTTTTGAGAAAAAATATGTGCATCGCACAATAACATACATATTTTTAGCTAAAAGTATGGCATAATTTGGTTTATTTTCATTTTCTCGGAAACTACTAGGCCTAGAATTAAGATTTTTGGTTTAAAATGTTCGTAATGAATGCCTCTACAAATCTTGTTATGGTCAAAACCACGCCAGACTTACCGTTTTTGAGAAAAAATATGTGTATCGCACAATAACATACATATTTTTACATATTTTCAGCTAAAAGTATGGCATAATTTGGTTTATTTCCATTTTCTCGGAAACTACTAGGCCTAGAATTAAGATTTTTGGTTTAAAATGTTCGTAATGAATGCCTCTACAAATCTTGTTATGGTCAAAACCACGCCAGACTTACCCTTTTTGAGAAAAAATATGTGCATCGCACAATAACATACATATTTTTAGCTAAAAGTATGGCATAATTTGGTTTATTTCCATTTTCTCGGAAACTACTAGGCCTAGAATTAAGATTTTTGGTTTAAAATGTTCGTAATGAATGCCTCTACAAATCTTGTTATGGTCAAAACCACGCCAGACTTACCGTTTTTGAGAAAAAATATGTGTATCGCACAATAACATACATATTTTTACATATTTTCAGCTAAAAGTATGGCATAATTTGGTTTATTTCCATTTTCTCGGAAACTACTAGGCCTAGAATTAAGATTTTTGGTTTAAAATGTTCGTAATGAATGCCTCTACAAATCTTGTTATGGTCAAAACCACGCCAGACTTACCCTTTTTGAGAAAAAATATGTGCATCGCACAATAACATACATATTTTTAGCTAAAAGTATGGCATAATTTGGTTTATTTCCATTTTCTCGGAAACTACTAGGCCTAGAATTAAGATTTTTGGTTTAAAATGTTCGTAATGAATGCCTCTACAAATCTTGTTATGGTCAAAACCACGCCAGACTTACCGTTTTTGAGAAAAAATATGTGCATCGCACAATAACATACATATTTTTAGCTAAAAGTATGGCATAATTTGGTTTATTTCCATTTTCTCGGAAACTACTAGGCCTAGAATTAAGATTTTTGGTTTAAAATGTTCGTAATGAATGCCTCTACAAATCTTGTTATGGTCAAAACCACGCCAGACTTACCGTTTTTGAGAAAAAATATGTGTATCGCACAATAACATACATATTTTTACATATTTTCAGCTAAAAGTATGGCATAATTTGGTTTATTTCCATTTTCTCGGAAACTACTAGGCCTAGAATTAAGATTTTTGGTTTAAAATGTTCGTAATGAATGCCTCTACAAATCTTGTTATGGTCAAAACCACGCCAGACTTACCGTTTTTGAGAAAAAATATGTGTATCGCACAATAACATACATATTTTTACATATTTTCAGCTAAAAGTATGGCATAATTTGGTTTATTTCCATTTTCTCGGAAACTACTAGGCCTAGAATTAAGATTTTTGGTTTAAAATGTTCGTAATGAATGCCTCTACAAATCTTGTTATGGTCAAAACCACGCCAGACTTACCGTTTTTGAGAAAAAATATGTGTATCGCACAATAACATACATATTTTTACATATTTTCAGCTAAAAGTATGGCATAATTTGGTTTATTTCCATTTTCTCGGAAACTACTAGGCCTAGAATTAAGATTTTTGGTTTAAAATGTTCGTAATGAATGCCTCTACAAATCTTGTTATGGTCAAAACCACGCCAGACTTACCGTTTTTGAGAAAAAATATGTGCATCGCACAATAACATACATATTTTTAGCTAAAAGTATGGCATAATTTGGTTTATTTCCATTTTCTCGGAAACTACTAGGCCTAGAATTAAGATTTTTGGTTTAAAATGTTCGTAATGAATGCCTCTACAAATCTTGTTATGGTCAAAACCACGCCAGACTTACCGTTTTTGAGAAAAAATATGTGCATCGCACAATAACATACATATTTTTAGCTAAAAGTATGGCATAATTTGGTTTATTTCCATTTTCTCGGAAACTACTAGGCCTAGAATTAAGATTTTTGGTTTAAAATGTTCGTAATGAATGCCTCTACAAATCTTGTTATGGTCAAAACCACGCCAGACTTACCGTTTTTGAGAAAAAATATGTGTATCGCACAATAACATACATATTTTTACATATTTTCAGCTAAAAGTATGGCATAATTTGGTTTATTTCCATTTTCTCGGAAACTACTAGGCCTAGAATTAAGATTTTTGGTTTAAAATGTTCGTAATGAATGCCTCTACAAATCTTGTTATGGTCAAAACCACGCCAGACTTACCGTTTTTGAGAAAAAATATGTGTATCGCACAATAACATACATATTTTTACATATTTTCAGCTAAAAGTATGGCATAATTTGGTTTATTTCCATTTTCTCGGAAACTACTAGGCCTAGAATTAAGATTTTTGGTTTAAAATGTTCGTAATGAATGCCTCTACAAATCTTGTTATGGTCAAAACCACGCCAGACTTACCGTTTTTGAGAAAAAATATGTGTATCGCACAATAACATACATATTTTTACATATTTTCAGCTAAAAGTATGGCATAATTTGGTTTATTTCCATTTTCTCGGAAACTACTAGGCCTAGAATTAAGATTTTTGGTTTAAAATGTTCGTAATGAATGCCTCTACAAATCTTGTTATGGTCAAAACCACGCCAGACTTACCGTTTTTGAGAAAAAATATGTGCATCGCACAATAACATACATATTTTTAGCTAAAAGTATGGCATAATTTGGTTTATTTCCATTTTCTCGGAAACTACTAGGCCTAGAATTAAGATTTTTGGTTTAAAATGTTCGTAATGAATGCCTCTACAAATCTTGTTATGGTCAAAACCACGCCAGACTTACCGTTTTTGAGAAAAAATATGTGCATCGCACAATAACATACATATTTTTACATATTTTCAGCTAAAAGTATGGCATAATTTGGTTTATTTCCATTTTCTCGGAAACTACTAGGCCTAGAATTAAGATTTTTGGTTTAAAATGTTCGTAATGAATGCCTCTACAAATCTTGTTATGGTCAAAACCACGCCAGACTTACCGTTTTTGAGAAAAAATATGTGTATCGCACAATAACATACATATTTTTACATATTTTCAGCTAAAAGTATGGCATAATTTGGTTTATTTCCATTTTCTCGGAAACTACTAGGCCTAGAATTAAGATTTTTGGTTTAAAATGTTCGTAATGAATGCCTCTACAAATCTTGTTATGGTCAAAACCACGCCAGACTTACCGTTTTTGAGAAAAAATATGTGTATCGCACAATAACATACATATTTTTACATATTTTCAGCTAAAAGTATGGCATAATTTGGTTTATTTCCATTTTCTCGGAAACTACTAGGCCTAGAATTAAGATTTTTGGTTTAAAATGTTCGTAATGAATGCCTCTACAAATCTTGTTATGGTCAAAACCACGCCAGACTTACCGTTTTTGAGAAAAAATATGTGTATCGCACAATAACATACATATTTTTACATATTTTCAGCTAAAAGTATGGCATAATTTGGTTTATTTCCATTTTCTCGGAAACTACTAGGCCTAGAATTAAGATTTTTGGTTTAAAATGTTCGTAATGAATGCCTCTACAAATCTTGTTATGGTCAAAACCACGCCAGACTTACCGTTTTTGAGAAAAAATATGTGTATCGCACAATAACATACATATTTTTACATATTTTCAGCTAAAAGTATGGCATAATTTGGTTTATTTCCATTTTCTCGGAAACTACTAGGCCTAGAATTAAGATTTTTGGTTTAAAATGTTCGTAATGAATGCCTCTACAAATCTTGTTATGGTCAAAACCACGCCAGACTTACCGTTTTTGAGAAAAAATATGTGTATCGCACAATAACATACATATTTTTACATATTTTCAGCTAAAAGTATGGCATAATTTGGTTTATTTCCATTTTCTCGGAAACTACTAGGCCTAGAATTAAGATTTTTGGTTTAAAATGTTCGTAATGAATGCCTCTACAAATCTTGTTATGGTCAAAACCACGCCAGACTTACCGTTTTTGAGAAAAAATATGTGCATCGCACAATAACATACATATTTTTAGCTAAAAGTATGGCATAATTTGGTTTATTTCCATTTTCTCGGAAACTACTAGGCCTAGAATTAAGATTTTTGGTTTAAAATGTTCGTAATGAATGCCTCTACAAATCTTGTTATGGTCAAAACCACGCCAGACTTACCGTTTTTGAGAAAAAATATGTGTATCGCACAATAACATACATATTTTTACATATTTTCAGCTAAAAGTATGGCATAATTTGGTTTATTTCCATTTTCTCGGAAACTACTAGGCCTAGAATTAAGATTTTTGGTTTAAAATGTTCGTAATGAATGCCTCTACAAATCTTGTTATGGTCAAAACCACGCCAGACTTACCGTTTTTGAGAAAAAATATGTGTATCGCACAATAACATACATATTTTTACATATTTTCAGCTAAAAGTATGGCATAATTTGGTTTATTTTCATTTTCTCGGAAACTACTAGGCCTAGAATTAAGATTTTTGGTTTAAAATGTTCGTAATGAATGCCTCTACAAATCTTGTTATGGTCAAAACCACGCCAGACTTACCGTTTTTGAGAAAAAATATGTGCATCGCACAATAACATACATATTTTTAGCTAAAAGTATGGCATAATTTGGTTTATTTCCATTTTCTCGGAAACTACTAGGCCTAGAATTAAGATTTTTGGTTTAAAATGTTCGTAATGAATGCCTCTACAAATCTTGTTATGGTCAAAACCACGCCAGACTTACCGTTTTTGAGAAAAAATATGTGCATCGCACAATAACATACATATTTTTAGCTAAAAGTATGGCATAATTTGGTTTATTTCCATTTTCTCGGAAACTACTAGGCTTAGAATTAATATTTTTGGTTTAAAATGTTCGTAATGAATGCCTCTACAAATCTTGTTATGGTCAAAACCACGCCAGACTTACCGTTTTTGAGAAAAAATATGTGCATCGCACAATAACATACATATTTTTAGCTAAAAGTATGGCATAATTTGGTTTATTTCCATTTTCTCGGAAACTACTAGGCCTAGAATTAAGATTTTTGGTTTAAAATGTTCGTAATGAATGCCTCTACAAATCTTGTTATGGTCAAAACCACGCCAGACTTACCGTTTTTGAGAAAAAATATGTGCATCGCACAATAACATACATATTTTTAGCTAAAAGTATGGCATAATTTGGTTTATTTCCATTTTCTCGGAAACTACTAGGCCTAGAATTAAGATTTTTGGTTTAAAATGTTCGTAATGAATGCCTCTACAAATCTTGTTATGGTCAAAACCACGCCAGACTTACCGTTTTTGAGAAAAAATATGTGCATCGCACAATAACATACATATTTTCAGCTAAAAGTATGGCATAATTTGGTTTATTTTCATTTTCTCGGAAACTACTAGGCCTAGAATTAAGATTTTTGGTTTAAAATGTTCGTAATGAATGCCTCTACAAATCTTGTTATGGTCAAAACCACGCCAGACTTACCGTTTTTGAGAAAAAATATGTGCATCGCACAATAACATACATATTTTTAGCTAAAAGTATGGCATAATTTGGTTTATTTTCATTTTCTCGGAAACTACTAGGCCTAGAATTAAGATTTTTGGTTTAAAATGTTCGTAATGAATGCCTCTACAAATCTTGTTATGGTCAAAACCACGCCAGACTTACCGTTTTTGAGAAAAAATATGTGCATCGCACAATAACATACATATTTTTACATATTTTCAGCTAAAAGTATGGCATAATTTGGTTTATTTCCATTTTCTCGGAAACTACTAGGCCTAGAATTAAGATTTTTGGTTTAAAATGTTCGTAATGAATGCCTCTACAAATCTTGTTATGGTCAAAACCACGCCAGACTTACCGTTTTTGAGAAAAAATATGTGTATCGCACAATAACATACATATTTTTACATATTTTCAGCTAAAAGTATGGCATAATTTGGTTTATTTTCATTTTCTCGGAAACTACTAGGCCTAGAATTAAGATTTTTGGTTTAAAATGTTCGTAATGAATGCCTCTACAAATCTTGTTATGGTCAAAACCACGCCAGACTTACCGTTTTTGAGAAAAAATATGTGCATCGCACAATAACATACATATTTTTAGCTAAAAGTATGGCATAATTTGGTTTATTTCCATTTTCTCGGAAACTACTAGGCCTAGAATTAAGATTTTTGGTTTAAAATGTTCGTAATGAATGCCTCTACAAATCTTGTTATGGTCAAAACCACGCCAGACTTACCGTTTTTGAGAAAAAATATGTGCATCGCACAATAACATACATATTTTTAGCTAAAAGTATGGCATAATTTGGTTTATTTCCATTTTCTCGGAAACTACTAGGCCTAGAATTAATATTTTTGGTTTAAAATGTTCGTAATGAATGCCTCTACAAATCTTGTTATGGTCAAAACCACGCCAGACTTACCGTTTTTGAGAAAAAATATGTGCATCGCACAATAACATACATATTTTTAGCTAAAAGTATGGCATAATTTGGTTTATTTCCATTTTCTCGGAAACTACTAGGCCTAGAATTAAGATTTTTGGTTTAAAATGTTCGTAATGAATGCCTCTACAAATCTTGTTATGGTCAAAACCACGCCAGACTTACCGTTTTTGAGAAAAAATATGTGCATCGCACAATAACATACATATTTTTAGCTAAAAGTATGGCATAATTTGGTTTATTTCCATTTTCTCGGAAACTACTAGGCCTAGAATTAAGATTTTTGGTTTAAAATGTTCGTAATGAATGCCTCTACAAATCTTGTTATGGTCAAAACCACGCCAGACTTACCGTTTTTGAGAAAAAATATGTGCATCGCACAATAACATACATATTTTCAGCTAAAAGTATGGCATAATTTGGTTTATTTTCATTTTCTCGGAAACTACTAGGCCTAGAATTAAGATTTTTGGTTTAAAATGTTCGTAATGAATGCCTCTACAAATCTTGTTATGGTCAAAACCACGCCAGACTTACCGTTTTTGAGAAAAAATATGTGCATCGCACAATAACATACATATTTTTAGCTAAAAGTATGGCATAATTTGGTTTATTTCCATTTTCTCGGAAACTACTAGGCCTAGAATTAAGATTTTTGGTTTAAAATGTTCGTAATGAATGCCTCTACAAATCTTGTTATGGTCAAAACCACGCCAGACTTACCGTTTTTGAGAAAAAATATGTGCATCGCACAATAACATACATATTTTTAGCTAAAAGTATGGCATAATTTGGTTTATTTCCATTTTCTCGGAAACTACTAGGCCTAGAATTAAGATTTTTGGTTTAAAATGTTCGTAATGAATGCCTCTACAAATCTTGTTATGGTCAAAACCACGCCAGACTTACCGTTTTTGAGAAAAAATATGTGCATCGCACAATAACATACATATTTTTAGCTAAAAGTATGGCATAATTTGGTTTATTTTCATTTTCTCGGAAACTACTAGGCCTAGAATTAAGATTTTTGGTTTAAAATGTTCGTAATGAATGCCTCTACAAATCTTGTTATGGTCAAAACCACGCCAGACTTACCGTTTTTGAGAAAAAATATGTGTATCGCACAATAACATACATATTTTTACATATTTTCAGCTAAAAGTATGGCATAATTTGGTTTATTTCCATTTTCTCGGAAACTACTAGGCCTAGAATTAAGATTTTTGGTTTAAAATGTTCGTAATGAATGCCTCTACAAATCTTGTTATGGTCAAAACCACGCCAGACTTACCGTTTTTGAGAAAAAATATGTGCATCGCACAATAACATACATATTTTTAGCTAAAAGTATGGCATAATTTGGTTTATTTTCATTTTCTCGGAAACTACTAGGCCTAGAATTAAGATTTTTGGTTTAAAATGTTCGTAATGAATGCCTCTACAAATCTTGTTATGGTCAAAACCACGCCAGACTTACCGTTTTTGAGAAAAAATATGTGCATCGCACAATAACATACATATTTTTACATATTTTCAGCTAAAAGTATGGCATAATTTGGTTTATTTCCATTTTCTCGGAAACTACTAGGCCTAGAATTAAGATTTTTGGTTTAAAATGTTCGTAATGAATGCCTCTACAAATCTTGTTATGGTCAAAACCACGCCAGACTTACCGTTTTTGAGAAAAAATATGTGCATCGCACAATAACATACATATTTTTAGCTAAAAGTATGGCATAATTTGGTTTATTTCCATTTTCTCGGAAACTACTAGGCCTAGAATTAAGATTTTTGGTTTAAAATGTTCGTAATGAATGCCTCTACAAATCTTGTTATGGTCAAAACCACGCCAGACTTACCGTTTTTGAGAAAAAATATGTGCATCGCACAATAACATACATATTTTTAGCTAAAAGTATGGCATAATTTGGTTTATTTCCATTTTCTCGGAAACTACTAGGCCTAGAATTAAGATTTTTGGTTTAAAATGTTCGTAATGAATGCCTCTACAAATCTTGTTATGGTCAAAACCACGCCAGACTTACCGTTTTTGAGAAAAAATATGTGCATCGCACAATAACATACATATTTTCAGCTAAAAGTATGGCATAATTTGGTTTATTTTCATTTTCTCGGAAACTACTAGGCCTAGAATTAAGATTTTTGGTTTAAAATGTTCGTAATGAATGCCTCTACAAATCTTGTTATGGTCAAAACCACGCCAGACTTACCGTTTTTGAGAAAAAATATGTGCATCGCACAATAACATACATATTTTTAGCTAAAAGTATGGCATAATTTGGTTTATTTCCATTTTCTCGGAAACTACTAGGCCTAGAATTAAGATTTTTGGTTTAAAATGTTCGTAATGAATGCCTCTACAAATCTTGTTATGGTCAAAACCACGCCAGACTTACCGTTTTTGAGAAAAAATATGTGCATCGCACAATAACATACATATTTTTAGCTAAAAGTATGGCATAATTTGGTTTATTTCCATTTTCTCGCAAACTACTAGGCCTAGAATTAAGATTTTTGGTTTAAAATGTTCGTAATGAATGCCTCTACAAATCTTGTTATGGTCAAAACCACGCCAGACTTACCGTTTTTGAGAAAAAATATGTGCATCGCACAATAACATACATATTTTTACATATTTTCAGCTAAAAGTATGGCATAATTTGGTTTATTTCCATTTTCTCGGAAACTACTAGGCCTAGAATTAAGATTTTTGGTTTAAAATGTTCGTAATGAATGCCTCTACAAATCTTGTTATGGTCAAAACCACGCCAGACTTACCGTTTTTGAGAAAAAATATGTGTATCGCACAATAACATACATATTTTTACATATTTTCAGCTAAAAGTATGGCATAATTTGGTTTATTTCCATTTTCTCGGAAACTACTAGGCCTAGAATTAAGATTTTTGGTTTAAAATGTTCGTAATGAATGCCTCTACAAATCTTGTTATGGTCAAAACCACGCCAGACTTACCGTTTTTGAGAAAAAATATGTGTATCGCACAATAACATACATATTTTTACATATTTTCAGCTAAAAGTATGGCATAATTTGGTTTATTTCCATTTTCTCGGAAACTACTAGGCCTAGAATTAAGATTTTTGGTTTAAAATGTTCGTAATGAATGCCTCTACAAATCTTGTTATGGTCAAAACCACGCCAGACTTACCGTTTTTGAGAAAAAATATGTGTATCGCACAATAACATACATATTTTTACATATTTTCAGCTAAAAGTATGGCATAATTTGGTTTATTTCCATTTTCTCGGAAACTACTAGGCCTAGAATTAAGATTTTTGGTTTAAAATGTTCGTAATGAATGCCTCTACAAATCTTGTTATGGTCAAAACCACGCCAGACTTACCGTTTTTGAGAAAAAATATGTGTATCGCACAATAACATACATATTTTTACATATTTTCAGCTAAAAGTATGGCATAATTTGGTTTATTTCCATTTTCTCGGAAACTACTAGGCCTAGAATTAAGATTTTTGGTTTAAAATGTTCGTAATGAATGCCTCTACAAATCTTGTTATGGTCAAAACCACGCCAGACTTACCGTTTTTGAGAAAAAATATGTGTATCGCACAATAACATACATATTTTTACATATTTTCAGCTAAAAGTATGGCATAATTTGGTTTATTTCCATTTTCTCGGAAACTACTAGGCCTAGAATTAAGATTTTTGGTTTAAAATGTTCGTAATGAATGCCTCTACAAATCTTGTTATGGTCAAAACCACGCCAGACTTACCGTTTTTGAGAAAAAATATGTGCATCGCACAATAACATACATATTTTTAGCTAAAAGTATGGCATAATTTGGTTTATTTCCATTTTCTCGGAAACTACTAGGCCTAGAATTAAGATTTTTGGTTTAAAATGTTCGTAATGAATGCCTCTACAAATCTTGTTATGGTCAAAACCACGCCAGACTTACCGTTTTTGAGAAAAAATATGTGCATCGCACAATAACATACATATTTTTAGCTAAAAGTATGGCATAATTTGGTTTATTTCCATTTTCTCGGAAACTACTAGGCCTAGAATTAATATTTTTGGTTTAAAATGTTCGTAATGAATGCCTCTACAAATCTTGTTATGGTCAAAACCACGCCAGACTTACCGTTTTTGAGAAAAAATATGTGCATCGCACAATAACATACATATTTTTAGCTAAAAGTATGGCATAATTTGGTTTATTTCCATTTTCTCGGAAACTACTAGGCCTAGAATTAAGATTTTTGGTTTAAAATGTTCGTAATGAATGCCTCTACAAATCTTGTTATGGTCAAAACCACGCCAGACTTACCGTTTTTGAGAAAAAATATGTGCATCGCACAATAACATACATATTTTTAGCTAAAAGTATGGCATAATTTGGTTTATTTCCATTTTCTCGGAAACTACTAGGCCTAGAATTAAGATTTTTGGTTTAAAATGTTCGTAATGAATGCCTCTACAAATCTTGTTATGGTCAAAACCACGCCAGACTTACCGTTTTTGAGAAAAAATATGTGCATCGCACAATAACATACATATTTTCAGCTAAAAGTATGGCATAATTTGGTTTATTTTCATTTTCTCGGAAACTACTAGGCCTAGAATTAAGATTTTTGGTTTAAAATGTTCGTAATGAATGCCTCTACAAATCTTGTTATGGTCAAAACCACGCCAGACTTACCGTTTTTGAGAAAAAATATGTGCATCGCACAATAACATACATATTTTTAGCTAAAAGTATGGCATAATTTGGTTTATTTCCATTTTCTCGGAAACTACTAGGCCTAGAATTAAGATTTTTGGTTTAAAATGTTCGTAATGAATGCCTCTACAAATCTTGTTATGGTCGAAACCACGCCAGACTTACCGTTTTTGAGAAAAAATATGTGCATCGCACAATAACATACATATTTTTAGCTAAAAGTATGGCATAATTTGGTTTATTTCCATTTTCTCGGAAACTACTAGGCCTAGAATTAAGATTTTTGGTTTAAAATGTTCGTAATGAATGCCTCTACAAATCTTGTTATGGTCAAAACCACGCCAGACTTACCCTTTTTGAGAAAAAATATGTGCATCGCACAATAACATACATATTTTTAGCTAAAAGTATGGCATAATTTGGTTTATTTTCATTTTCTCGGAAACTACTAGGCCTAGAATTAAGATTTTTGGTTTAAAATGTTCGTAATGAATGCCTCTACAAATCTTGTTATGGTCAAAACCACGCCAGACTTACCGTTTTTGAGAAAAAATATGTGCATCGCACAATAACATACATATTTTTAGCTAAAAGTATGGCATAATTTGGTTTATTTTCATTTTCTCGGAAACTACTAGGCCTAGAATTAAGATTTTTGGTTTAAAATGTTCGTAATGAATGCCTCTACAAATCTTGTTATGGTCAAAACCACGCCAGACTTACCGTTTTTGAGAAAAAATATGTGCATCGCACAATAACATACATATTTTTAGCTAAAAGTATGGCATAATTTGGTTTATTTCCATTTTCTCGGAAACTACTAGGCCTAGAATTAAGATTTTTGGTTTAAAATGTTCGTAATGAATGCCTCTACAAATCTTGTTATGGTCAAAACCACGCCAGACTTACCGTTTTTGAGAAAAAATATGTGCATCGCACAATAACATACATATTTTTAGCTAAAAGTATGGCATAATTTGGTTTATTTCCATTTTCTCGGAAACTACTAGGCCTAGAATTAAGATTTTTGGTTTAAAATGTTCGTAATGAATGCCTCTATAAATCTTGTTATGGTCAAAACCACGCCAGACTTACCCTTTTTGAGAAAAAATATGTGCATCGCACAATAACATACATATTTTTAGCTAAAAGTATGGCATAATTTGGTTTATTTTCATTTTCTCGGAAACTACTAGGCCTAGAATTAAGATTTTTGGTTTAAAATGTTCGTAATGAATGCCTCTACAAATCTTGTTATGGTGAAAACCACGCCAGACTTACCGTTTTTGAGAAAAAATATGTGCATCGCACAATAACATACATATTTTTAGCTAAAAGTATGGCATAATTTGGTTTATTTCCATTTTCTCGGAAACTACTAGGCCTAGAATTAAGATTTTTGGTTTAAAATGTTCGTAATGAATGCCTCTACAAATCTTGTTATGGTCAAAACCACGCCAGACTTACCGTTTTTGAGAAAAAATATGTGCATCGCACAATAACATACATATTTTTAGCTAAAAGTATGGCATAATTTGGTTTATTTCCATTTTCTCGGAAACTACTAGGCCTAGAATTAAGATTTTTGGTTTAAAATGTTCGTAATGAATGCCTCTACAAATCTTGTTATGGTCAAAACCACGCCAGACTTACCGTTTTTGAGAAAAAATATGTGCATCGCACAATAACATACATATTTTTAGCTAAAAGTATGGCATAATTTGGTTTATTTCCATTTTCTCGGAAACTACTAGGCCTAGAATTAAGATTTTTGGTTTAAAATGTTCGTAATGAATGCCTCTACAAATCTTGTTATGGTCAAAACCACGCCAGACTTACCGTTTTTGAGAAAAAATATGTGCATCGCACAATAACATACATATTTTTAGCTAAAAGTATGGCATAATTTGGTTTATTTCCATTTTCTCGGAAACTACTAGGCCTAGAATTAAGATTTTTGGTTTAAAATGTTCGTAATGAATGCCTCTACAAATCTTGTTATGGTCAAAACCACGCCAGACTTACCGTTTTTGAGAAAAAATATGTGCATCGCACAATAACATACATATTTTTAGCTAAAAGTATGGCATAATTTGGTTTATTTCCATTTTCTCGGAAACTACTAGGCCTAGAATTAAGATTTTTGGTTTAAAATGTTCGTAATGAATGCCTCTACAAATCTTGTTATGGTCAAAACCACGCCAGACTTACCGTTTTTGAGAAAAAATATGTGCATCGCACAATAACATACATATTTTTACATATTTTCAGCTAAAAGTATGGCATAATTTGGTTTATTTCCATTTTCTCGGAAACTACTAGGCCTAGAATTAAGATTTTTGGTTTAAAATGTTCGTAATGAATGCCTCTACAAATCTTGTTATGGTCAAAACCACACCAGACTTACCGTTTTTGAGAAAAAATATGTGCATCGCACAATAACATACATATTTTTAGCTAAAAGTATGGCATAATTTGGTTTATTTTCATTTTCTCGGAAACTACTAGGCCTAGAATTAAGATTTTTGGTTTAAAATGTTCGTAATGAATGCCTCTACAAATCTTGTTATGGTCAAAACCACGCCAGACTTACCGTTTTTGAGAAAAAATATGTGCATCGCACAATAACATACATATTTTTAGCTAAAAGTATGGCATAATTTGGTTTATTTTCATTTTCTCGGAAACTACTAGGCCTAGAATTAAGATTTTTGGTTTAAAATGTTCGTAATGAATGCCTCTACAAATCTTGTTATGGTCAAAACCACGCCAGACTTACCGTTTTTGAGAAAAAATATGTGCATCGCACAATAACATACATATTTTTAGCTAAAAGTATGGCATAATTTGGTTTATTTTCATTTTCTCGGAAACTACTAGGCCTAGAATTAAGATTTTTGGTTTAAAATGTTCGTAATGAATGCCTCTACAAATCTTGTTATGGTCAAAACCACGCCAGACTTACCGTTTTTGAGAAAAAATATGTGCATCGCACAATAACATACATATTTTTAGCTAAAAGTATGGCATAATTTGGTTTATTTCCATTTTCTCGGAAACTACTAGGCCTAGAATTAAGATTTTTGGTTTAAAATGTTCGTAATGAATGCCTCTACAAATCTTGTTATGGTCAAAACCACGCCAGACTTACCGTTTTTGAGAAAAAATATGTGCATCGCACAATAACATACATATTTTTAGCTAAAAGTATGGCATAATTTGGTTTATTTTCATTTTCTCGGAAACTACTAGGCCTAGAATTAAGATTTTTGGTTTAAAATGTTCGTAATGAATGCCTCTACAAATCTTGTTATGGTCAAAACCACGCCAGACTTACCCTTTTTGAGAAAAAATATGTGCATCGCACAATAACATACATATTTTTAGCTAAAAGTATGGCATAATTTGGTTTATTTTCATTTTCTCGGAAACTACTAGGCCTAGAATTAAGATTTTTGGTTTAAAATGTTCGTAATGAATGCCTCTACAAATCTTGTTATGGTCAAAACCACGCCAGACTTACCGTTTTTGAGAAAAAATATGTGTATCGCACAATAACATACATATTTTTACATATTTTCAGCTAAAAGTATGGCATAATTTGGTTTATTTCCATTTTCTCGGAAACTACTAGGCCTAGAATTAAGATTTTTGGTTTATAATGTTCGTAGTGAATGCCTCTACAAATCTTGTTATGGTCAAAACCACGCCAGACTTACCGTTTTTGAGAAAAAATATGTGTATCGCACAATAACATACATATTTTTACATATTTTCAGCTAAAAGTATGGCATAATTTGGTTTATTTCCATTTTCTCGGAAACTACTAGGCCTAGAATTAAGATTTTTGGTTTAAAATGTTCGTAATGAATGCCTCTACAAATCTTGTTATGGTCAAAACCACGCCAGACTTACCGTTTTTGAGAAAAAATATGTGCATCGCACAATAACATACATATTTTTAGCTAAAAGTATGGCATAATTTGGTTTATTTCCATTTTCTCGGAAACTACTAGGCCTAGAATTAAGATTTTTGGTTTAAAATGTTCGTAATGAATGCCTCTACAAATCTTGTTATGGTCAAAACCACGCCAGACTTACCGTTTTTGAGAAAAAATATGTGTATCGCACAATAACATACATATTTTTACATATTTTCAGCTAAAAGTATGGCATAATTTGGTTTATTTTCATTTTCTCGGAAACTACTAGGCCTAGAATTAAGATTTTTGGTTTAAAATGTTCGTAATGAATGCCTCTACAAATCTTGTTATGGTCAAAACCACGCCAGACTTACCGTTTTTGAGAAAAAATATGTGCATCGCACAATAACATACATATTTTTACATATTTTCAGCTAAAAGTATGGCATAATTTGGTTTATTTCCATTTTCTCGGAAACTACTAGGCCTAGAATTAAGATTTTTGGTTTAAAATGTTCGTAATGAATGCCTCTACAAATCTTGTTATGGTCAAAACCACGCCAGACTTACCGTTTTTGAGAAAAAATATGTGTATCGCACAATAACATACATATTTTTACATATTTTCAGCTAAAAGTATGGCATAATTTGGTTTATTTCCATTTTCTCGGAAACTACTAGGCCTAGAATTAAGATTTTTGGTTTAAAATGTTCGTAATGAATGCCTCTACAAATCTTGTTATGGTCAAAACCACGCCAGACTTACCGTTTTTGAGAAAAAATATGTGTATCGCACAATAACATACATATTTTTAGCTAAAAGTATGGCATAATTTGGTTTATTTTCATTTTCTCGGAAACTACTAGGCCTAGAATTAAGATTTTTGGTTTAAAATGTTCGTAATGAATGCCTCTACAAATCTTGTTATGGTCAAAACCACGCCAGACTTACCGTTTTTGAGAAAAAATATGTGTATCGCACAATAACATACATATTTTTACATATTTTCAGCTAAAAGTATGGCATAATTTGGTTTATTTTCATTTTCTCGGAAACTACTAGGCCTAGAATTAAGATTTTTGGTTTAAAATGTTCGTAATGAATGCCTCTACAAATCTTGTTATGGTCAAAACCACGCCAGACTTACCGTTTTTGAGAAAAAATATGTGTATCGCACAATAACATACATATTTTTACATATTTTCAGCTAAAAGTATGGCATAATTTGGTTTATTTCCATTTTCTCGGAAACTACTAGGCCTAGAATTAAGATTTTTGGTTTAAAATGTTCGTAATAATATGTGCATCGCACAATAACATACATATTTTTAGCTAAAAGTATGGCATAATTTGGTTTATTTCCATTTTCTCGGAAACTACTAGGCCTAGAATTAAGATTTTTGGTTTAAAATGTTCGTAATGAATGCCTCTACAAATCTTGTTATGGTCAAAACCACGCCAGACTTACCGTTTTTGAGAAAAAATATGTGTATCGCACAATAACATACATATTTTTACATATTTTCAGCTAAAAGTATGGCATAATTTGGTTTATTTCCATTTTCTCGGAAACTACTAGGCCTAGAATTAAGATTTTTGGTTTAAAATGTTCGTAATGAATGCCTCTACAAATCTTGTTATGGTCAAAACCACGCCAGACTTACCGTTTTTGAGAAAAAATATGTGTATCGCACAATAACATACATATTTTTACATATTTTCAGCTAAAAGTATGGCATAATTTGGTTTATTTCCATTTTCTCGGAAACTACTAGGCCTAGAATTAAGATTTTTGGTTTAAAATGTTCGTAATGAATGCCTCTACAAATCTTGTTATGGTCAAAACCACGCCAGACTTACCGTTTTTGAGAAAAAATATGTGCATCGCACAAT
Organism: Myathropa florea; assembly: GCA_930367185.1. Lineage (NCBI taxonomy): Eukaryota > Metazoa > Arthropoda > Insecta > Diptera > Syrphidae > Myathropa > Myathropa florea. The sequence goes on from OV884003.1 coordinate 41,221,924, forward strand.
AACATACATATTTTTAGCTAAAAGTATGGCATAATTTGGTTTATTTTCATTTTCTCGGAAACTACTAGGCCTAGAATTAAGATTTTTGGTTTAAAATGTTCGTAATGAATGCCTCTACAAATCTTGTTATGGTCAAAACCACGCCAGACTTACCGTTTTTGAGAAAAAATATGTGTATCGCACAATAACATACATATTTTTACATATTTTCAGCTAAAAGTATGGCATAATTTGGTTTATTTCCATTTTCTCGGAAACTACTAGGCCTAGAATTAAGATTTTTGGTTTAAAATGTTCGTAATGAATGCCTCTACAAATCTTGTTATGGTCAAAACCACGCCAGACTTACCGTTTTTGAGAAAAAATATGTGCATCGCACAATAACATACATATTTTTAGCTAAAAGTATGGCATAATTTGGTTTATTTCCATTTTCTCGGAAACTACTAGGCCTAGAATTAAGATTTTTGGTTTAAAATGTTCGTAATGAATGCCTCTACAAATCTTGTTATGGTCAAAACCACGCCAGACTTACCGTTTTTGAGAAAAAATATGTGCATCGCACAATAACATACATATTTTTAGCTAAAAGTATGGCATAATTTGGTTTATTTTCATTTTCTCGGAAACTACTAGGCCTAGAATTAAGATTTTTGGTTTAAAATGTTCGTAATGAATGCCTCTACAAATCTTGTTATGGTCAAAACCACGCCAGACTTACCGTTTTTGAGAAAAAATATGTGTATCGCACAATAACATACATATTTTTACATATTTTCAGCTAAAAGTATGGCATAATTTGGTTTATTTCCATTTTCTCGGAAACTACTAGGCCTAGAATTAAGATTTTTGGTTTAAAATGTTCGTAATGAATGCCTCTACAAATCTTGTTATGGTCAAAACCACGCCAGACTTACCGTTTTTGAGAAAAAATATGTGCATCGCACAATAACATACATATTTTTAGCTAAAAGTATGGCATAATTTGGTTTATTTTCATTTTCTCGGAAACTACTAGGCCTAGAATTAAGATTTTTGGTTTAAAATGTTCGTAATGAATGCCTCTACAAATCTTGTTATGGTCAAAACCACGCCAGACTTACCGTTTTTGAGAAAAAATATGTGCATCGCACAATAACATACATATTTTTAGCTAAAAGTATGGCATAATTTGGTTTATTTTCATTTTCTCGGAAACTACTAGGCCTAGAATTAAGATTTTTGGTTTAAAATGTTCGTAATGAATGCCTCTACAAATCTTGTTATGGTCAAAACCACGCCAGACTTACCGTTTTTGAGAAAAAATATGTGCATCGCACAATAACATACATAGTTTTAGCTAAAAGTATGGCATAATTTGGTTTATTTTCATTTTCTCGGAAACTACTAGGCCTAGAATTAAGATTTTTGGTTTAAAATGTTCGTAATGAATGCCTCTACAAATCTTGTTATGGTCAAAACCACGCCAGACTTACCGTTTTTGAGAAAAAATATGTGCATCGCACAATAACATACATATTTTTACATATTTTCAGCTAAAAGTATGGCATAATTTGGTTTATTTCCATTTTCTCGGAAACTACTAGGCCTAGAATTAAGATTTTTGGTTTAAAATGTTCGTAATGAATGCCTCTACAAATCTTGTTATGGTCAAAACCACGCCAGACTTACCGTTTTTGAGAAAAAATATGTGTATCGCACAATAACATACATATTTTTACATATTTTCAGCTAAAAGTATGGCATAATTTGGTTTATTTCCATTTTCTCGGAAACTACTAGGCCTAGAATTAAGATTTTTGGTTTAAAATGTTCGTAATGAATGCCTCTACAAATCTTGTTATGGTCAAAACCACGCCAGACTTACCGTTTTTGAGAAAAAATATGTGTATCGCACAATAACATACATATTTTTACATATTTTCAGCTAAAAGTATGGCATGATTTGGTTTATTTCCATTTTCTCGGAAACTACTAGGCCTAGAATTAAGATTTTTGGTTTAAAATGTTCGTAATGAATGCCTCTACAAATCTTGTTATGGTCAAAACCACGCCAGACTTACCGTTTTTGAGAAAAAATATGTGCATCGCACAATAACATACATATTTTTAGCTAAAAGTATGGCATAATTTGGTTTATTTTCATTTTCTCGGAAACTACTAGGCCTAGAATTAAGATTTTTGGTTTAAAATGTTCGTAATGAATGCCTCTACAAATCTTGTTATGGTCAAAACCACGCCAGACTTACCGTTTTTGAGAAAAAATATGTGTATCGCACAATAACATACATATTTTTACATATTTTTAGCTAAAAGTATGGCATAATTTGGTTTATTTCCATTTTCTCGGAAACTACTAGGCCTAGAATTAAGATTTTTGGTTTAAAATGTTCGTAATGAATGCCTCTACAAATCTTGTTATGGTCAAAACCACGCCAGACTTACCCTTTTTGAGAAAAAATATGTGCATCGCACAATAACATACATATTTTTAGCTAAAAGTATGGCATAATTTGGTTTATTTCCATTTTCTCGGAAACTACTAGGCCTAGAATTAAGATTTTTGGTTTAAAATGTTCGTAATGAATGCCTCTACAAATCTTGTTATGGTCAAAACCACGCCAGACTTACCGTTTTTGAGAAAAAATATGTGCATCGCACAATAACATACATATTTTTACATATTTTCAGCTAAAAGTATGGCATAATTTGGTTTATTTCCATTTTCTCGGAAACTACTAGGCCTAGAATTAAGATTTTTGGTTTAAAATGTTCGTAATGAATGCCTCTACAAATCTTGTTATGGTCAAAACCACGCCAGACTTACCGTTTTTGAGAAAAAATATGTGTATCGCACAATAACATACATATTTTTACATATTTTCAGCTAAAAGTATGGCATAATTTGGTTTATTTCCATTTTCTCGGAAACTACTAGGCCTAGAATTAAGATTTTTGGTTTAAAATGTTCGTAATGAATGCCTCTACAAATCTTGTTATGGTCAAAACCACGCCAGACTTACCGTTTTTGAGAAAAAATATGTGCATCGCACAATAACATACATATTTTTAGCTAAAAGTATGGCATAATTTGGTTTATTTTCATTTTCTCGGAAACTACTAGGCCTAGAATTAAGATTTTTGGTTTAAAATGTTCGTAATGAATGCCTCTACAAATCTTGTTATGGTCAAAACCACGCCAGACTTACCGTTTTTGAGAAAAAATATGTGCATCGCACAATAACATACATATTTTTAGCTAAAAGTATGGCATAATTTGGTTTATTTTCATTTTCTCGGAAACTACTAGGCCTAGAATTAAGATTTTTGGTTTAAAATGTTCGTAATGAATGCCTCTACAAATCTTGTTATGGTCAAAACCACGCCAGACTTACCGTTTTTGAGAAAAAATATGTGCATCGCACAATAACATACATATTTTTAGCTAAAAGTATGGCATAATTTGGTTTATTTTCATTTTCTCGGAAACTACTAGGCCTAGAATTAAGATTTTTGGTTTAAAATGTTCGTAATGAATGCCTCTACAAATCTTGTTATGGTCAAAACCACGCCAGACTTACCGTTTTTGAGAAAAAATATGTGTGTCGCACAATAACATACATATTTTTACATATTTTTAGCTAAAAGTATGGCATAATTTGGTTTATTTTCATTTTCTCGGAAACTACTAGGCCTAGAATTAAGATTTTTGGTTTAAAATGTTCGTAATGAATGCCTCTACAAATCTTGTTATGGTCAAAACCACGCCAGACTTACCGTTTTTGAGAAAAAATATGTGCATCGCACAATAACATACATATTTTTAGCTAAAAGTATGGCATAATTTGGTTTATTTCCATTTTCTCGGAAACTACTAGGCCTAGAATTAAGATTTTTGGTTTAAAATGTTCGTAATGAATGCCTCTACAAATCTTGTTATGGTCAAAACCACGCCAGACTTACCGTTTTTGAGAAAAAATATGTGCATCGCACAATAACATACATATTTTTACATATTTTCAGCTAAAAGTATGGCATAATTTGGTTTATTTCCATTTTCTCGGAAACTACTAGGCCTAGAATTAAGATTTTTGGTTTAAAATGTTCGTAATGAATGCCTCTACAAATCTTGTTATGGTCAAAACCACGCCAGACTTACCGTTTTTGAGAAAAAATATGTGTATCGCACAATAACATACATATTTTTACATATTTTCAGCTAAAAGTATGGCATAATTTGGTTTATTTCCATTTTCTCGGAAACTACTAGGCCTAGAATTAAGATTTTTGGTTTAAAATGTTCGTAATGAATGCCTCTACAAATCTTGTTATGGTCAAAACCACGCCAGACTTACCCTTTTTGAGAAAAAATATGTGCATCGCACAATAACATACATATTTTTAGCTAAAAGTATGGCATAATTTGGTTTATTTCCATTTTCTCGGAAACTACTAGGCCTAGAATTAAGATTTTTGGTTTAAAATGTTCGTAATGAATGCCTCTACAAATCTTGTTATGGTCAAAACCACGCCAGACTTACCGTTTTTGAGAAAAAATATGTGTATCGCACAATAACATACATATTTTTAGCTAAAAGTATGGCATAATTTGGTTTATTTTCATTTTCTCGGAAACTACTAGGCCTAGAATTAAGATTTTTGGTTTAAAATGTTCGTAATGAATGCCTCTACAAATCTTGTTATGGTCAAAACCACGCCAGACTTACCGTTTTTGAGAAAAAATATGTGCATCGCACAATAACATACATATTTTTAGCTAGAAGTATGGCATAATTTGGTTTATTTTCATTTTCTCGGAAACTACTAGGCCTAGAATTAAGATTTTTGGTTTAAAATGTTCGTAATGAATGCCTCTACAAATCTTGTTATGGTCAAAACCACGCCAGACTTACCGTTTTTGAGAAAAAATATGTGCATCGCACAATAACATACATATTTTTAGCTAAAAGTATGGCATAATTTGGTTTATTTTCATTTTCTCGGAAACTACTAGGCCTAGAATTAAGATTTTTGGTTTAAAATGTTCGTAATGAATGCCTCTACAAATCTTGTTATGGTCAAAACCACGCCAGACTTACCGTTTTTGAGAAAAAATATGTGTATCGCACAATAACATACATATTTTTACATATTTTCAGCTAAAAGTATGGCATAATTTGGTTTATTTCCATTTTCTCGGAAACTACTAGGCCTAGAATTAAGATTTTTGGTTTAAAATGTTCGTAATGAATGCCTCTACAAATCTTGTTATGGTCAAAACCACGCCAGACTTACCGTTTTTGAGAAAAAATATGTGTATCGCACAATAACATACATATTTTTACATATTTTCAGCTAAAAGTATGGCATGGTTTGGTTTATTTCCATTTTCTCGGAAACTACTAGGCCTAGAATTAAGATTTTTGGTTTAAAATGTTCGTAATGAATGCCTCTACAAATCTTGTTATGGTCAAAACCACGCCAGACTTACCGTTTTTGAGAAAAAATATGTGCATCGCACAATAACATACATATTTTTAGCTAAAAGTATGGCATAATTTGGTTTATTTTCATTTTCTCGGAAACTACTAGGCCTAGAATTAAGATTTTTGGTTTAAAATGTTCGTAATGAATGCCTCTACAAATCTTGTTATGGTCAAAACCACGCCAGACTTACCGTTTTTGAGAAAAAATATGTGTATCGCACAATAACATACATATTTTTACATATTTTTAGCTAAAAGTATGGCATAATTTGGTTTATTTCCATTTTCTCGGAAACTACTAGGCCTAGAATTAAGATTTTTGGTTTAAAATGTTCGTAATGAATGCCTCTACAAATCTTGTTATGGTCAAAACCACGCCAGACTTACCGTTTTTGAGAAAAAATATGTGCATCGCACAATAACATACATATTTTTAGCTAAAAGTATGGCATAATTTGGTTTATTTCCATTTTCTCGGAAACTACTAGGCCTAGAATTAAGATTTTTGGTTTAAAATGTTCGTAATGAATGCCTCTACAAATCTTGTTATGGTCAAAACCACGCCAGACTTACCGTTTTTGAGAAAAAATATGTGCATCGCACAATAACATACATATTTTTACATATTTTCAGCTAAAAGTATGGCATAATTTGGTTTATTTCCATTTTCTCGGAAACTACTAGGCCTAGAATTAAGATTTTTGGTTTAAAATGTTCGTAATGAATGCCTCTACAAATCTTGTTATGGTCAAAACCACGCCAGACTTACCGTTTTTGAGAAAAAATATGTGTATCGCACAATAACATACATATTTTTACATATTTTCAGCTAAAAGTATGGCATAATTTGGTTTATTTCCATTTTCTCGGAAACTACTAGGCCTAGAATTAAGATTTTTGGTTTAAAATGTTCGTAATGAATGCCTCTACAAATCTTGTTATGGTCAAAACCACGCCAGACTTACCGTTTTTGAGAAAAAATATGTGCATCGCACAATAACATACATATTTTTAGCTAAAAGTATGGCATAATTTGGTTTATTTTCATTTTCTCGGAAACTACTAGGCCTAGAATTAAGATTTTTGGTTTAAAATGTTCGTAATGAATGCCTCTACAAATCTTGTTATGGTCAAAACCACGCCAGACTTACCCTTTTTGAGAAAAAATATGTGCATCGCACAATAACATACATATTTTTAGCTAAAAGTATGGCATAATTTGGTTTATTTCCATTTTCTCGGAAACTACTAGGCCTAGAATTAAGATTTTTGGTTTAAAATGTTCGTAATGAATGCCTCTACAAATCTTGTTATGGTCAAAACCACGCCAGACTTACCGTTTTTGAGAAAAAATATGTGCATCGCACAATAACATACATATTTTTAGCTAAAAGTATGGCATAATTTGGTTTATTTTCATTTTCTCGGAAACTACTAGGCCTAGAATTAAGATTTTTGGTTTAAAATGTTCGTAATGAATGCCTCTACAAATCTTGTTATGGTCAAAACCACGCCAGACTTACCGTTTTTGAGAAAAAATATGTGTATCGCACAATAACATACATATTTTTACATACTTTTAGCTAAAAGTATGGCATAATTTGGTTTATTTTCATTTTCTCGGAAACTACTAGGCCTAGAATTAAGATTTTTGGTTTAAAATGTTCGTAATGAATGCCTCTACAAATCTTGTTATGGTCAAAACCACGCCAGACTTACCGTTTTTGAGAAAAAATATGTGCATCGCACAATAACATACATATTTTTAGCTAAAAGTATGGCATAATTTGGTTTATTTCCATTTTCTCGGAAACTACTAGGCCTAGAATTAAGATTTTTGGTTTAAAATGTTCGTAATGAATGCCTCTACAAATCTTGTTATGGTCAAAACCACGCCAGACTTACCGTTTTTGAGAAAAAATATGTGCATCGCACAATAACATACATATTTTTACATATTTTCAGCTAAAAGTATGGCATAATTTGGTTTATTTCCATTTTCTCGGAAACTACTAGGCCTAGAATTAAGATTTTTGGTTTAAAATGTTCGTAATGAATGCCTCTACAAATCTTGTTATGGTCAAAACCACGCCAGACTTACCGTTTTTGAGAAAAAATATGTGTATCGCACAATAACATACATATTTTTACATATTTTCAGCTAAAAGTATGGCATAATTTGGTTTATTTCCATTTTCTCGGAAACTACTAGGCCTAGAATTAAGATTTTTGGTTTAAAATGTTCGTAATGAATGCCTCTACAAATCTTGTTATGGTCAAAACCACGCCAGACTTACCGTTTTTGAGAAAAAATATGTGCATCGCACAATAACATACATATTTTTAGCTAAAAGTATGGCATAATTTGGTTTATTTCCATTTTCTCGGAAACTACTAGGCCTAGAATTAAGATTTTTGGTTTAAAATGTTCGTAATGAATGCCTCTACAAATCTTGTTATGGTCAAAACCACGCCAGACTTACCGTTTTTGAGAAAAAATATGTGTATCGCACAATAACATACATATTTTTAGCTAAAAGTATGGCATAATTTGGTTTATTTTCATTTTCTCGGAAACTACTAGGCCTAGAATTAAGATTTTTGGTTTAAAATGTTCGTAATGAATGCCTCTACAAATCTTGTTATGGTCAAAACCACGCCAGACTTACCGTTTTTGAGAAAAAATATGTGCATCGCACAATAACATACATATTTTTAGCTAAAAGTATGGCATAATTTGGTTTATTTTCATTTTCTCGGAAACTACTAGGCCTAGAATTAAGATTTTTGGTTTAAAATGTTCGTAATGAATGCCTCTACAAATCTTGTTATGGTCAAAACCACGCCAGACTTACCGTTTTTGAGAAAAAATATGTGCATCGCACAATAACATACATATTTTTAGCTAAAAGTATGGCATAATTTGGTTTATTTTCATTTTCTCGGAAACTACTAGGCCTAGAATTAAGATTTTTGGTTTAAAATGTTCGTAATGAATGCCTCTACAAATCTTGTTATGGTCAAAACCACGCCAGACTTACCGTTTTTGAGAAAAAATATGTGTATCGCACAATAACATACATATTTTTAGCTAAAAGTATGGCATAATTTGGTTTATTTTCATTTTCTCGGAAACTACTAGGCCTAGAATTAAGATTTTTGGTTTAAAATGTTCGTAATGAATGCCTCTACAAATCTTGTTATGGTCAAAACCACGCCAGACTTACCGTTTTTGAGAAAAAATATGTGTATCGCACAATAACATACATATTTTTACATATTTTCAGCTAAAAGTATGGCATAATTTGGTTTATTTCTATTTTCTCGGAAACTACTAGGCCTAGAATTAAGATTTTTGGTTTAAAATGTTCGTAATGAATGCCTCTACAAATCTTGTTATGGTCAAAACCACGCCAGACTTACCGTTTTTGAGAAAAAATATGTGTATCGCACAATAACATACATATTTTTACATATTTTCAGCTAAAAGTATGGCATAATTTGGTTTATTTCCATTTTCTCGGAAACTACTAGGCCTAGAATTAAGATTTTTGGTTTAAAATGTTCGTAATGAATGCCTCTACAAATCTTGTTATGGTCAAAACCACGCCAGACTTACCGTTTTTGAGAAAAAATATGTGCATCGCACAATAACATACATATTTTTAGCTAAAAGTATGGCATAATTTGGTTTATTTCCATTTTCTCGGAAACTACTAGGCCTAGAATTAAGATTTTTGGTTTAAAATGTTCGTAATGAATGCCTCTACAAATCTTGTTATGGTCAAAACCACGCCAGACTTACCGTTTTTGAGAAAAAATATGTGCATCGCACAATAACATTAGGTATGTTTTTAGCTAAAAGTATGGCATAATTTGGTTTATTTCCATTTTCTCGGAAACTACTAGGCCTAGAATTAAGATTTTTGGTTTAAAATGTTCGTAATGAATGCCTCTACAAATCTTGTTATGGTCAAAACCACGCCAGACTTACCGTTTTTGAGAAAAAATATGTGCATCGCACAATAACATACATATTTTTAGCTAAAAGTATGGCATAATTTGGTTTATTTTCATTTTCTCGGAAACTACTAGGCCTAGAATTAAGATTTTTGGTTTAAAATGTTCGTAATGAATGCCTCTACAAATCTTGTTATGGTCAAAACCACGCCAGACTTACCGTTTTTGAGAAAAAATATGTGTATCGCACAATAACATACATATTTTTACATATTTTCAGCTAAAAGTATGGCATAATTTGGTTTATTTCCATTTTCTCGGAAACTACTAGGCCTAGAATTAAGATTTTTGGTTTAAAATGTTCGTAATGAATGCCTCTACAAATCTTGTTATGGTCAAAACCACGCCAGACTTACCGTTTTTGAGAAAAAATATGTGTATCGCACAATAACATACATATTTTTACATATTTTCAGCTAAAAGTATGGCATAATTTGGTTTATTTCCATTTTATCGGAAACTACTAGGCCTAGAATTAAGATTTTTGGTTTAAAATGTTCGTAATGAATGCCTCTACAAATCTTGTTATGGTCAAAACCACGCCAGACTTACCCTTTTTGAGAAAAAATATGTGCATCGCACAATAACATACATATTTTTAGCTAAAAGTATGGCATAATTTGGTTTATTTCCATTTTCTCGGAAACTACTAGGCCTAGAATTAAGATTTTTGGTTTAAAATGTTCGTAATGAATGCCTCTACAAATCTTGTTATGGTCAAAACCACGCCAGACTTACCGTTTTTGAGAAAAAATATGTGCATCGCACAATAACATACATATTTTTAGCTAAAAGTATGGCATAATTTGGTTTATTTTCATTTTCTCGGAAACTACTAGGCCTAGAATTAAGATTTTTGGTTTAAAATGTTCGTAATGAATGCCTCTACAAATCTTGTTATGGTCAAAACCACGCCAGACTTACCGTTTTTGAGAAAAAATATGTGCATCGCACAATAACATACATATTTTTACATATTTTCAGCTAAAAGTATGGCATAATTTGGTTTATTTCCATTTTCTCGGAAACTACTAGGCCTAGAATTAAGATTTTTGGTTTAAAATGTTCGTAATGAATGCCTCTACAAATCTTGTTATGGTCAAAACCACGCCAGACTTACCGTTTTTGAGAAAAAATATGTGCATCGCACAATAACATACATATTTTTAGCTAAAAGTATGGCATAATTTGGTTTATTTTCATTTTCTCGGAAACTACTAGGCCTAGAATTAAGATTTTTGGTTTAAAATGTTCGTAATGAATGCCTCTACAAATCTTGTTATGGTCAAAACCACGCCAGACTTACCGTTTTTGAGAAAAAATATGTGCATCGCACAATAACATACATATTTTTAGCTAAAAGTATGGCATAATTTGGTTTATTTTCATTTTCTCGGAAACTACTAGGCCTAGAATTAAGATTTTTGGTTTAAAATGTTCGTAATGAATGCCTCTACAAATCTTGTTATGGTCAAAACCACGCCAGACTTACCGTTTTTGAGAAAAAATATGTGTATCGCACAATAACATACATATTTTTACATATTTTCAGCTAAAAGTATGGCATAATTTGGTTTATTTCCATTTTCTCGGAAACTACTAGGCCTAGAATTAAGATTTTTGGTTTAAAATGTTCGTAATGAATGCCTCTACAAATCTTGTTATGGTCAAAACCACGCCAGACTTACCGTTTTTGAGAAAAAATATGTGCATCGCACAATAACATACATATTTTTAGCTGAAAGTATGGCATAATTTGGTTTATTTTCATTTTCTCGGAAACTACTAGGCCTAGAATTAAGATTTTTGGTTTAAAAAGTTCGTAATGAATGCCTCTACAAATCTTGTTATGGTCAAAACCACGCCAGACTTACCGTTTTTGAGAAAAAATATGTGTATCGCATAATTTGGTTTATTTCCATTTTCTCGGAAACTACTAGGCCTAGAATTAAGATTTTTGGTTTAAAATGTTCGTAATGAATGCCTCTACAAATCTTTTTATGGTCAAAACCACGCCAGACTTACCGTTTTTGAGAAAAAATATGTGCATCGCACAATAACATACATATTTTTAGCTGAAAGTATGGCATAATTTGGTTTATTTTCATTTTCTCGGAAACTACTAGGCCTAGAATTAAGATTTTTGGTTTAAAATGTTCGTAATGAATGCCTCTACAAATCTTGTTATGGTCAAAACCACGCCAGACTTACCGTTTTTGAGAAAAAATATGTGTATCGCACAATAACATACATATTTTTACATATTTTCAGCTAAAAGTATGGCATAATTTGGTTTATTTCCATTTTCTCGGAAACTACTAGGCCTAGAATTAAGATTTTTGGTTTAAAATGTTCGTAATGAATGCCTCTACAAATCTTGTTATGGTCAAAACCACGCCAGACTTACCGTTTTTGAGAAAAAATATGTGCATCGCACAATAACATACATATTTTTAGCTAAAAGTATGGCATAATTTGGTTTATTTTCATTTTCTCGGAAACTACTAGGCCTAGAATTAAGATTTTTGGTTTAAAATGTTCGTAATGAATGCCTCTACAAATCTTGTTATGGTCAAAACCACGCCAGACTTACCGTTTTTGAGAAAAAATATGTGTATCGCACAATAACATACATATTTTTACATATTTTCAGCTAAAAGTATGGCATAATTTGGTTTATTTCCATTTTCTCGGAAACTACTAGGCCTAGAATTAAGATTTTTGGTTTAAAATGTTCGTAATGAATGCCTCTACAAATCTTGTTATGGTCAAAACCACGCCAGACTTACCGTTTTTGAGAAAAAATATGTGTATCGCACAATAACATACATATTTTTACATATTTTCAGCTAAAAGTATGGCATAATTTGGTTTATTTCCATTTTCTCGGAAACTACTAGGCCTAGAATTAAGATTTTTGGTTTAAAATGTTCGTAATGAATGCCTCTACAAATCTTGTTATGGTCAAAACCACGCCAGACTTACCGTTTTTGAGAAAAAATATGTGTATCGCACAATAACATACATATTTTTACATATTTTCAGCTAAAAGTATGGCATAATTTGGTTTATTTCCATTTTCTCGGAAACTACTAGGCCTAGAATTAAGATTTTTGGTTTAAAATGTTCGTAATGAATGCCTCTACAAATCTTGTTATGGTCAAAACCACGCCAGACTTACCGTTTTTGAGAAAAAATATGTGCATCGCACAATAACATACATATTTTTAGCTAAAAGTATGGCATAATTTGGTTTATTTTCATTTTCTCGGAAACTACTAGGCCTAGAATTAAGATTTTTGGTTTAAAATGTTCGTAATGAATGCCTCTACAAATCTTGTTATGGTCAAAACCACGCCAGACTTACCGTTTTTGAGAAAAAATATGTGTATCGCACAATAACATACATATTTTTACATATTTTCAGCTAAAAGTATGGCATAATTTGGTTTATTTCCATTTTCTCGGAAACTACTAGGCCTAGAATTAAGATTTTTGGTTTAAAATGTTCGTAATGAATGCCTCTACAAATCTTGTTATGGTCAAAACCACGCCAGACTTACCGTTTTTGAGAAAAAATATGTGCATCGCACAATAACATACATATTTTTAGCTAAAAGTATGGCATAATTTGGTTTATTTTCATTTTCTCGGAAACTACTAGGCCTAGAATTAAGATTTTTGGTTTAAAATGTTCGTAATGAATGCCTCTACAAATCTTGTTATGGTCAAAACCACGCCAGACTTACCGTTTTTGAGAAAAAATATGTGCATCGCACAATAACATACATATTTTTACATATTTTCAGCTAAAAGTATGGCATAATTTGGTTTATTTCCATTTTCTCGGAAACTACTAGGCCTAGAATTAAGATTTTTGGTTTAAAATGTTCGTAATGAATGCCTCTACAAATCTTGTTATGGTCAAAACCACGCCAGACTTACCGTTTTTGAGAAAAAATATGTGTATCGCACAATAACATACATATTTTTACATATTTTCAGCTAAAAGTATGGCATAATTTGGTTTATTTCCATTTTCTCGGAAACTACTAGGCCTAGAATTAAGATTTTTGGTTTAAAATGTTCGTAATGAATGCCTCTACAAATCTTGTTATGGTCAAAACCACGCCAGACTTACCGTTTTTGAGAAAAAATATGTGTATCGCACAATAACATACATATTTTTACATATTTTCAGCTAAAAGTATGGCATAATTTGGTTTATTTCCATTTTCTCGGAAACTACTAGGCCTAGAATTAAGATTTTTGGTTTAAAATGTTCGTAATGAATGCCTCTACAAATCTTGTTATGGTCAAAACCACGCCAGACTTACCGTTTTTGAGAAAAAATATGTGCATCGCACAATAACATACATATTTTTAGCTAAAAGTATGGCATAATTTGGTTTATTTTCATTTTCTCGGAAACTACTAGGCCTAGAATTAAGATTTTTGGTTTAAAATGTTCGTAATGAATGCCTCTACAAATCTTGTTATGGTCAAAACCACGCCAGACTTACCGTTTTTGAGAAAAAATATGTGCATCGCACAATAACATACATATTTTTACATATTTTCAGCTAAAAGTATGGCATAATTTGGTTTATTTCCATTTTCTCGGAAACTACTAGGCCTAGAATTAAGATTTTTGGTTTAAAATGTTCGTAATGAATGCCTCTACAAATCTTGTTATGGTCAAAACCACGCCAGACTTACCGTTTTTGAGAAAAAATATGTGTATCGCACAATAACATACATATTTTTACATATTTTCAGCTAAAAGTATGGCATAATTTGGTTTATTTCCATTTTCTCGGAAACTACTAGGCCTAGAATTAAGATTTTTGGTTTAAAATGTTCGTAATGAATGCCTCTACAAATCTTGTTATGGTCAAAACCACGCCAGACTTACCGTTTTTGAGAAAAAATATGTGTATCGCACAATAACATACATATTTTTACATATTTTCAGCTAAAAGTATGGCACGATTTGGTTTATTTCCATTTTCTCGGAAACTACTAGGCCTAGAATTAAGATTTTTGGTTTAAAATGTTCGTAATGAATGCCTCTACAAATCTTGTTATGGTCAAAACCACGCCAGACTTACCGTTTTTGAGAAAAAATATGTGCATCGCACAATAACATACATATTTTTAGCTAAAAGTATGGCATAATTTGGTTTATTTTCATTTTCTCGGAAACTACTAGGCCTAGAATTAAGATTTTTGGTTTAAAATGTTCGTAATGAATGCCTCTACAAATCTTGTTATGGTCAAAACCACGCCAGACTTACCGTTTTTGAGAAAAAATATGTGTATCGCACAATAACATACATATTTTTACATATTTTTATCTAAAAGTATGGCATAATTTGGTTTATTTCCATTTTCTCGGAAACTACTAGGCCTAGAATTAAGATTTTTGGTTTAAAATGTTCGTAATGAATGCCTCTACAAATCTTGTTATGGTCAAAACCACGCCAGACTTACCGTTTTTGAGAAAAAATATGTGCATCGCACAATAACATACATATTTTTAGCTAAAAGTATGGCATAATTTGGTTTATTTTCATTTTCTCGGAAACTACTAGGCCTAGAATTAAGATTTTTGGTTTAAAATGTTCGTAATGAATGCCTCTACAAATCTTGTTATGGTCAAAACCACGCCAGACTTACCGTTTTTGAGAAAAAATATGTGCATCGCACAATAACATACATATTTTTACATATTTTCAGCTAAAAGTATGGCATAATTTGGTTTATTTCCATTTTCTCGGAAACTACTAGGCCTAGAATTAAGATTTTTGGTTTAAAATGTTCGTAATGAATGCCTCTACAAATCTTGTTATGGTCAAAACCACGCCAGACTTACCGTTTTTGAGAAAAAATATGTGTATCGCACAATAACATACATATTTTTACATATTTTCAGCTAAAAGTATGGCATAATTTGGTTTATTTCCATTTTCTCGGAAACTACTAGGCCTAGAATTAAGATTTTTGGTTTAAAATGTTCGTAATGAATGCCTCTACAAATCTTGTTATGGTCAAAACCACGCCAGACTTACCCTTTTTGAGAAAAAATATGTGCATCGCACAATAACATACATATTTTTAGCTAAAAGTATGGCATAATTTGGTTTATTTCCATTTTCTCGGAAACTACTAGGCCTAGAATTAAGATTTTTGGTTTAAAATGTTCGTAATGAATGCCTCTACAAATCTTGTTATGGTCAAAACCACGCCAGACTTACCGTTTTTGAGAAAAAATATGTGCATCGCACAATAACATACATATTTTTAGCTAAAAGTATGGCATAATTTGGTTTATTTTCATTTTCTCGGAAACTACTAGGCCTAGAATTAAGATTTTTGGTTTAAAATGTTCGTAATGAATGCCTCTACAAATCTTGTTATGGTCAAAACCATGCCAGACTTACCGTTTTTGAGAAAAAATATGTGTATCGCACAATAACATACATATTTTTACATATTTTCAGCTAAAAGTATGGCATAATTTGGTTTATTTCCATTTTCTCGGAAACTACTAGGCCTAGAATTAAGATTTTTGGTTTAAAATGTTCGTAATGAATGCCTCTACAAATCTTGTTATGGTCAAAACCACGCCAGACTTACCGTTTTTGAGAAAAAATATGTGTATCGCACAATAACATACATATTTTTACATATTTTCAGCTAAAAGTATGGCATAATTTGGTTTATTTCCATTTTCTCGGAAACTACTAGGCCTAGAATTAAGATTTTTGGTTTAAAATGTTCGTAATGAATGCCTCTACAAATCTTGTTATGGTCAAAACCACGCCAGACTTACCGTTTTTGAGAAAAAATATGTGCATCGCACAATAACATACATATTTTTAGCTAAAAGTATGGCATAATTTGGTTTATTTTCATTTTCTCGGAAACTACTAGGCCTAGAATTAAGATTTTTGGTTTAAAATGTTCGTAATGAATGCCTCTACAAATCTTGTTATGGTCAAAACCACGCCAGACTTACCGTTTTTGAGAAAAAATATGTGCATCGCACAATAACATACATATTTTTACATATTTTCAGCTAAAAGTATGGCATAATTTGGTTTATTTTCATTTTCTCGGAAACTACTAGGCCTAGAATTAAGATTTTTGGTTTAAAATGTTCGTAATGAATGCCTCTACAAATCTTGTTATGGTCAAAACCACGCCAGACTTACCCTTTTTGAGAAAAAATATGTGCATCGCACAATAACATACATATTTTTAGCTAAAAGTATGGCATAATTTGGTTTATTTCCATTTTCTCGGAAACTACTAGGCCTAGAATTAAGATTTTTGGTTTAAAATGTTCGTAATGAATGCCTCTACAAATCTTGTTATGGTCAAAACCACGCCAGACTTACCGTTTTTGAGAAAAAATATGTGTATCGCACAATAACATACATATTTTTACATATTTTCAGCTAAAAGTATGGCATAATTTGGTTTATTTCCATTTTCTCGGAAACTACTAGGCCTAGAATTAAGATTTTTGGTTTAAAATGTTCGTAATGAATGCCTCTACAAATCTTGTTATGGTCAAAACCACGCCAGACTTACCGTTTTTGAGAAAAAATATGTGCATCGCACAATAACATACATATTTTTAGCTAAAAGTATGGCATAATTTGGTTTATTTCCATTTTCTCGGAAACTACTAGGCCTAGAATTAAGATTTTTGGTTTAAAATGTTCGTAATGAATGCCTCTACAAATCTTGTTATGGTCAAAACCACGCCAGACTTACCGTTTTTGAGAAAAAATATGTGCATCGCACAATAACATACATATTTTTTACATATTTTCAGCTAAAAGTATGGCATAATTTGGTTTATTTCCATTTTCTCGGAAACTACTAGGCCTAGAATTAAGATTTTTGGTTTAAAATGTTCGTAATGAATGCCTCTACAAATCTTGTTATGGTCAAAACCACGCCAGACTTACCGTTTTTGAAAAAAAATATGTGTATCGCACAATAACATACATATTTTTACATATTTTCAGCTAAAAGTATGGCATAATTTGGTTTATTTCCATTTTCTCGGAAACTACTAGGCCTAGAATTAAGATTTTTGGTTTAAAATGTTCGTAATGAATGCCTCTACAAATCTTGTTATGGTCAAAACCACGCCAGACTTACCCTTTTTGAGAAAAAATATGTGCATCGCACAATAACATACATATTTTTAGCTAAAAGTATGGCATAATTTGGTTTATTTCCATTTTCTCGGAAACTACTAGGCCTAGAATTAAGATTTTTGGTTTAAAATGTTCGTAATGAATGCCTCTACAAATCTTGTTATGGTCAAAACCACGCCAGACTTACCGTTTTTGAGAAAAAATATGTGTATCGCACAATAACATACATATTTTTACATATTTTCAGCTAAAAGTATGGCATAATTTGGTTTATTTCCATTTTCTCGGAAACTACTAGGCCTAGAATTAAGATTTTTGGTTTAAAATGTTCGTAATGAATGCCTCTACAAATCTTGTTATGGTCAAAACCACGCCAGACTTACCCTTTTTGAGAAAAAATATGTGCATCGCACAATAACATACATATTTTTAGCTAAAAGTATGGCATAATTTGGTTTATTTCCATTTTCTCGGAAACTACTAGGCCTAGAATTAAGATTTTTGGTTTAAAATGTTCGTAATGAATGCCTCTACAAATCTTGTTATGGTCAAAACCACGCCAGACTTACCGTTTTTGAGAAAAAATATGTGTATCGCACAATAACATACATATTTTTACATATTTTCAGCTAAAAGTATGGCATAATTTGGTTTATTTCCATTTTCTCGGAAACTACTAGGCCTAGAATTAAGATTTTTGGTTTAAAATGTTCGTAATGAATGCCTCTACAAATCTTGTTATGGTCAAAACCACGCCAGACTTACCGTTTTTGAGAAAAAATATGTGCATCGCACAATAACATACATATTTTTAGCTAAAAGTATGGCATAATTTGGTTTATTTTCATTTTCTCGGAAACTACTAGGCCTAGAATTAAGATTTTTGGTTTAAAATGTTCGTAATGAATGCCTCTACAAATCTTGTTACGGTCAAAACCACGCCAGACTTACCCTTTTTGAGAAAAAATATGTGCATCGCACAATAACATACATATTTTTAGCTAAAAGTATGGCATAATTTGGTTTATTTTCATTTTCTCGGAAACTACTAGGCCTAGAATTAAGATTTTTGGTTTAAAATGTTCGTAATGAATGCCTCTACAAATCTTGTTATGGTCAAAACCACCCCAGACTTACCGTTTTTGAGAAAAAATATGTGTATCGCACAATAACATACATATTTTTACATATTTTCAGCTAAAAGTATGGCATAATTTGGTTTATTTCCATTTTCTCGGAAACTACTAGGCCTAGAATTATGATTTTTGGTTTAAAATGTTCGTAATGAATGCCTCTACAAATCTTGTTATGGTCAAAACCACGCCAGACTTACCGTTTTTGAGAAAAAATATGTGGATCGCACAATAACATACATATTTTTACATATTTTCAGCTAAAAGTATGGCATAATTTGGTTTATTTCCATTTTCTCGGAAACTACTAGGCCTAGAATTAAGATTTTTGGTTTAAAATGTTCGTAATGAATGCCTCTACAAATCTTGTTATGGTCAAAACCACGCCAGACTTACCCTTTTTGAGAAAAAATATGTGCATCGCACAATAACATACATATTTTTAGCTAAAAGTATGGCATAATTTGGTTTATTTCCATTTTCTCGGAAACTACTAGGCCTAGAATTAAGATTTTTGGTTTAAAATGTTCGTAATGAATGCCTCTACAAATCTTGTTATGGTCAAAACCACGCCAGACTTACCGTTTTTGAGAAAAAATATGTGCATCGCACAATAACACATATTTTTACATATTTTCAGCTAAAAGTATGGCATAATTTGGTTTATTTCCATTTTCTCGGAAACTACTAGGCCTAGAATTAAGATTTTTGGTTTAAAATGTTCGTAATGAATGCCTCTACAAATCTTGTTATGGTCAAAACCACGCCAGACTTACCGTTTTTGAGAAAAAATATGTGCATCGCACAATAACATACATATTTTTAGCTAAAAGTATGGCATAATTTGGTTTATTTTCATTTTCTCGGAAACTACTAGGCCTAGAATTAAGATTTTTGGTTTAAAATGTTCGTAATGAATGCCTCTACAAATCTTGTTACGGTCAAAACCACGCCAGACTTACCCTTTTTGAGAAAAAATATGTGCATCGCACAATAACATACATATTTTTAGCTAAAAGTATGGCATAATTTGGTTTATTTTCATTTTCTCGGAAACTACTAGGCCTAGAATTAAGATTTTTGGTTTAAAATGTTCGTAATGAATGCCTCTACAAATCTTGTTATGGTCAAAACCACCCCAGACTTACCGTTTTTGAGAAAAAATATGTGTATCGCACAATAACATACATATTTTTACATATTTTCAGCTAAAAGTATGGCATAATTTGGTTTATTTCCATTTTCTCGGAAACTACTAGGCCTAGAATTAAGATTTTTGGTTTAAAATGTTCGTAATGAATGCCTCTACAAATCTTGTTATGGTCAAAACCACGCCAGACTTACCGTTTTTGAGAAAAAATATGTGTATCGCACAATAACATACATATTTTTACATATTTTCAGCTAAAAGTATGGCATAATTTGGTTTATTTCCATTTTCTCGGAAACTACTAGGCCTAGAATTAAGATTTTTGGTTTAAAATGTTCGTAATGAATGCCTCTACAAATCTTGTTATGGTCAAAACCACGCCAGACTTACCCTTTTTGAGAAAAAATATGTGCATCGCACAATAACATACATATTTTTAGCTAAAAGTATGGCATAATTTGGTTTATTTCCATTTTCTCGGAAACTACTAGGCCTAGAATTAAGATTTTTGGTTTAAAATGTTCGTAATGAATGCCTCTACAAATCTTGTTATGGTCAAAACCACGCCAGACTTACCGTTTTTGAGAAAAAATATGTGCATCGCACAATAACATACATATTTTTAGCTAAAAGTATGGCATAATTTGGTTTATTTTCATTTTCTCGGAAACTACTAGGCCTAGAATTAAGATTTTTGGTTTAAAATGTTCGTAATGAATGCCTCTACAAATCTTGTTATGGTCAAAACCACGCCAGACTTACCGTTTTTGAGAAAAAATATGTGTATCGCACAATAACATACATATTTTTACATATTTTCAGCTAAAAGCATGGCATAATTTGGTTTATTTCCATTTTCTCGGAAACTACTAGGCCTAGAATTAAGATTTTTGGCTTAAAATGTTCGTAATGAATGCCTCTACAAATCTTGTTATGGTCAAAACCACGCCAGACTTACCGTTTTTGAGAAAAAATATGTGCATCGCACAATAACATACATATTTTTAGCTAAAAGTATGGCATAATTTGGTTTATTTCCATTTTCTCGGAAACTACTAGGCCTAGAATTAAGATTTTTGGTTTAAAATGTTCGTAATGAATGCCTCTACAAATCTTGTTATGGTCAAAACCACGCCAGACTTACCGTTTTTGAGAAAAAATATGTGTATCGCACAATAACATACATATTTTTACATATTTTCAGCTAAAAGTATGGCATAATTTGGTTTATTTCCATTTTCTCGGAAACTACTAGGCCTAGAATTAAGATTTTTGGTTTAAAATGTTCGTAATGAATGCCTCTACAAATCTTGTTATGGTCAAAACCACGCCAGACTTACCGTTTTTGAGAAAAAATATGTGCATCGCACAATAACATACATATTTTTAGCTAAAAGTATGGCATAATTTGGTTTATTTTCATTTTCTCGGAAACTACTAGGCCTAGAATTAAGATTTTTGGTTTAAAATGTTCGTAATGAATGCCTCTACAAATCTTGTTATGGTCAAAACCACGCCAGACTTACCGTTTTTGAGAAAAAATATGTGTATCGCACAATAACATACATATTTTTACATATTTTCAGCTAAAAGTATGGCATAATTTGGTTTATTTCCATTTTCTCGGAAACTACTAGGCCTAGAATTAAGATTTTTGGTTTAAAATGTTCGTAATGAATGCCTCTACAAATCTTGTTATGGTCAAAACCACGCCAGACTTACCGTTTTTGAGAAAAAATATGTGCATCGCACAATAACATACATATTTTTAGCTAAAAGTATGGCATAATTTGGTTTATTTTCATTTTCTCGGAAACTACTAGGCCTAGAATTAAGATTTTTGGTTTAAAATGTTCGTAATGAATGCCTCTACAAATCTTGTTATGGTCAAAACCACGCCAGACTTACCGTTTTTGAGAAAAAATATGTGTATCGCACAATAACATACATATTTTTACATATTTTCAGCTAAAAGTATGGCATAATTTGGTTTATTTCCATTTTCTCGGAAACTACTAGGCCTAGAATTAAGATTTTTGGTTTAAAATGTTCGTAATGAATGCCTCTACAAATCTTGTTATGGTTAAAACCACGCCAGACTTACCGTTTTTGAGAAAAAATATGTGTATCGCACAATAACATACATATTTTTACATATTTTCAGCTAAAAGTATGGCATAATTTGGTTTATTTCCATTTTCTCGGAAACTACTAGGCCTAGAATTAAGATTTTTGGTTTAAAATGTTCGTAATGAATGCCTCTACAAATCTTGTTATGGTCAAAACCACGCCAGACTTACCGTTTTTGAGAAAAAATATGTGTATCGCACAATAACATACATATTTTTACATATTTTCAGCTAAAAGTATGGCATAATTTGGTTTATTTCCATTTTCTCGGAAACTACTAGGCCTAGAATTAAGATTTTTGGTTTAAAATGTTCGTAATGAATGCCTCTACAAATCTTGTTATGGTCAAAACCACGCCAGACTTACCGTTTTTGAGAAAAAATATGTGTATCGCACAATAACATACATATTTTTACATATTTTCAGCTAAAAGTATGGCATAATTTGGTTTATTTCCATTTTCTCGGAAACTACTAGGCCTAGAATTAAGATTTTTGGTTTAAAATATTCGTAATGAATGCCTCTACAAATCTTGTTATGGTCAAAACCACGCCAGACTTACCGTTTTTGAGAAAAAATATGTGCATCGCACAATAACATACATATTTTTAGCTAAAAGTATGGCATAATTTGGTTTATTTCCATTTTCTCGGAAACTACTAGGCCTAGAATTAAGATTTTTGGTTTAAAATGTTCGTAATGAATGCCTCTACAAATCTTGTTATGGTCAAAACCACGCCAGACTTACCGTTTTTGAGAAAAAATATGTGCATCGCACAATAACATACATATTTTTAGCTAAAAGTATGGCATAATTTGGTTTATTTTCATTTTCTCGGAAACTACTAGGCCTAGAATTAAGATTTTTGGTTTAAAATGTTCGTAATGAATGCCTCTACAAATCTTGTTATGGTCAAAACCACGCCAGACTTACCGTTTTTGAGAAAAAATATGTGTATCGCACAATAACATACATATTTTTACATATTTTCAGCTAAAAGTATGGCATAATTTGGTTTATTTCCATTTTCTCGGAAACTACTAGGCCTAGAATTAAGATTTTTGGTTTAAAATGTTCGTAATGAATGCCTCTACAAATCTTGTTATGGTCAAAACCACGCCAGACTTACCGTTTTTGAGAAAAAATATGTGTATCGCACAATAACATACATATTTTTACATATTTTCAGCTAAAAGTATGGCATAATTTGGTTTATTTCCATTTTCTCGGAAACTACTAGGCCTAGAATTAAGATTTTTGGTTTAAAATATTCGTAATGAATGCCTCTACAAATCTTGTTATGGTCAAAACCACGCCAGACTTACCGTTTTTGAGAAAAAATATGTGTATCGCACAATAACATACATATTTTTACATATTTTCAGCTAAAAGTATGGCATAATTTGGTTTATTTCCATTTTCTCGGAAACTACTAGGCCTAGAATTAAGATTTTTGGTTTAAAATGTTCGTAATGAATGCCTCTACAAATCTTGTTATGGTCAAAACCACGCCAGACTTACCGTTTTTGAGAAAAAATATGTGCATCGCACAATAACATACATATTTTTAGCTAAAAGTATGGCATAATTTGGTTTATTTTCATTTTCTCGGAAACTACTAGGCCTAGAATTAAGATTTTTGGTTTAAAATGTTCGTAATGAATGCCTCTACAAATCTTGTTATGGTCAAAACCACGCCAGACTTACCCTTTTTGAGAAAAAATATGTGCATCGCACAATAACATACATATTTTTAGCTAAAAGTATGGCATAATTTGGTTTATTTTCATTTTCTCGGAAACTACTAGGCCTAGAATTAAGATTTTTGGTTTAAAATGTTCGTAATGAATGCCTCTACAAATCTTGTTATGGTCAAAACCACGCCAGACTTACCCTTTTTGAGAAAAAATATGTGCATCGCACAATAACATACATATTTTTAGCTAAAAGTATGGCATAATTTGGTTTATTTCCATTTTCTCGGAAACTACTAGGCCTAGAATTAAGATTTTTGGTTTAAAATGTTCGTAATGAATGCCTCTACAAATCTTGTTATGGTCGAAACCACGCCAGACTTACCGTTTTTGAGAAAAAATATGTGTATCGCACAATAACATACATATTTTTACATATTTTCAGCTAAAAGTATGGCATAATTTGGTTTATTTCCATTTTCTCGGAAACTACTAGGCCTAGAATTAAGATTTTTGGCTTAAAATGTTCGTAATGAATGCCTCTACAAATCTTGTTATGGTCAAAACCACGCCAGACTTACCGTTTTTGAGAAAAAATATGTGTATCGCACAATAACATACATATTTTTACATATTTTCAGCTAAAAGTATGGCATAATTTGGTTTATTTCCATTTTCTCGGAAACTACTAGGCCTAGAATTAAGATTTTTGGTTTAAAATGTTCGTAATGAATGCCTCTACAAATCTTGTTATGGTCAAAACCACGCCAGACTTACCGTTTTTGAGAAAAAATATGTGTATCGCACAATAACATACATATTTTTACATATTTTCAGCTAAAAGTATGGCATAATTTGGTTTATTTCCATTTTCTCGGAAACTACTAGGCCTAGAATTAAGATTTTTGGTTTAAAATGTTCGTAATGAATGCCTCTACAAATCTTGTTATGGTCAAAACCACGCCAGACTTACCCTTTTTGAGAAAAAATATGTGCATCGCACAATAACATACATATTTTTAGCTAAAAGTATGGCATAATTTGGTTTATTTCCATTTTCTCGGAAACTACTAGGCCTAGAATTAAGATTTTTGGTTTAAAATGTTCGTAATGAATGCCTCTACAAATCTTGTTATGGTCGAAACCACGCCAGACTTACCGTTTTTGAGAAAAAATATGTGTATCGCACAATAACATACATATTTTTACATATTTTCAGCTAAAAGTATGGCATAATTTGGTTTATTTCCATTTTCTCGGAAACTACTAGGCCTAGAATTAAGATTTTTGGTTTAAAATGTTCGTAATGAATGCCTCTACAAATCTTGTTATGGTCAAAACCACGCCAGACTTACCGTTTTTGAGAAAAAATATGTGCATCGCACAATAACATACATATTTTTAGCTAAAAGTATGGCATAATTTGGTTTATTTCCATTTTCTCGGAAACTACTAGGCCTAGAATTAAGATTTTTGGTTTAAAATGTTCGTAATGAATGCCTCTACAAATCTTGTTATGGTCAAAACCACGCCAGACTTACCGTTTTTGAGAAAAAATATGTGCATCGCACAATAACATACATATTTTTAGCTAAAAGTATGGCATAATTTGGTTTATTTTCATTTTCTCGGAAACTACTAGGCCTAGAATTAAGATTTTTGGTTTAAAATGTTCGTAATGAATGCCTCTACAAATCTTGTTATGGTCAAAACCACGCCAGACTTACCGTTTTTGAGAAAAAATATGTGCATCGCACAATAACATACATATTTTTAGCTAAAAGTATGGCATAATTTGGTTTATTTTCATTTTCTCGGAAACTACTAGGCCTAGAATTAAGATTTTTGGTTTAAAATGTTCGTAATGAATGCCTCTACAAATCTTGTTATGGTCAAAACCACGCCAGACTTACCGTTTTTGAGAAAAAATATGTGTATCGCACAATAACATACATATTTTTACATATTTTCAGCTAAAAGTATGGCATAATTTGGTTTATTTCCATTTTCTCGGAAACTACTAGGCCTAGAATTAAGATTTTTGGTTTAAAATGTTCGTAATGAATGCCTCTACAAATCTTGTTATGGTCAAAACCACGCCAGACTTACCGTTTTTGAGAAAAAATATGTGCATCGCACAATAACATACATATTTTTAGCTAAAAGTATGGCATAATTTGGTTTATTTTCATTTTCTCGGAAACTACTAGGCCTAGAATTAAGATTTTTGGTTTAAAATGTTCGTAATGAATGCCTCTACAAATCTTGTTATGGTCAAAACCACGCCAGACTTACCGTTTTTGAGAAAAAATATGTGTATCGCACAATAACATACATATTTTTACATATTTTCAGCTAAAAGTATGGCATAATTTGGTTTATTTCCATTTTCTCGGAAACTACTAGGCCTAGAATTAAGATTTTTGGTTTAAAATGTTCGTAATGAATGCCTCTACAAATCTTGTTATGGTCAAAACCACGCCAGACTTACCGTTTTTGAGAAAAAATATGTGCATCGCACAATAACATACATATTTTTAGCTAAAAGTATGGCATAATTTGGTTTATTTCCATTTTCTCGGAAACTACTAGGCCTAGAATTAAGATTTTTGGTTTAAAATGTTCGTAATGAATGCCTCTACAAATCTTGTTATGGTCAAAACCACGCCAGACTTACCGTTTTTGAGAAAAAATATGTGTATCGCACAATAACATACATATTTTTACATATTTTCAGCTAAAAGTATGGCATAATTTGGTTTATTTCCATTTTCTCGGAAACTACTAGGCCTAGAATTAAGATTTTTGGTTTAAAATGTTCGTAATGAATGCCTCTACAAATCTTGTTATGGTCAAAACCACGCCAGACTTACCGTTTTTGAGAAAAAATATGTGTATCGCACAATAACATACATATTTTTACATATTTTCAGCTAAAAGTATGGCATAATTTGGTTTATTTCAATTTTCTCGGAAACTACTAGGCCTAGAATTAAGATTTTTGGTTTAAAATGTTCGTAATGAATGCCTCTACAAATCTTGTTATGGTCAAAACCACGCCAGACTTACCGTTTTTGAGAAAAAATATGTGCATCGCACAATAACATACATATTTTTAGCTAAAAGTATGGCATAATTTGGTTTATTTTCATTTTCTCGGAAACTACTAGGCCTAGAATTAAGATTTTTGGTTTAAAATGTTCGTAATGAATGCCTCTACAAATCTTGTTATGGTCAAAACCACGCCAGACTTACCCTTTTTGAGAAAAAATATGTGCATCGCACAATAACATACATATTTTTAGCTAAAAGTATGGCATAATTTGGTTTATTTCCATTTTCTCGGAAACTACTAGGCCTAGAATTAAGATTTTTGGTTTAAAATGTTCGTAATGAATGCCTCTACAAATCTTGTTATGGTCAAAACCACGCCAGACTTACCGTTTTTGAGAAAAAATATGTGTATCGCACAATAACATACATATTTTTACATATTTTCAGCTAAAAGTATGGCATAATTTGGTTTATTTCCATTTTCTCGGAAACTACTAGGCCTAGAATTAAGATTTTTGGTTTAAAATGTTCGTAATGAATGCCTCTACAAATCTTGTTATGGTCAAAACCACGCCAGACTTACCGTTTTTGAGAAAAAATATGTGTATCGCACAATAACATACATATTTTTACATATTTTCAGCTAAAAGTATGGCATAATTTGGTTTATTTCCATTTTCTCGGAAACTACTAGGCCTAGAATTAAGATTTTTGGTTTAAAATGTTCGTAATGAATGCCTCTACAAATCCTGTTATGGTCAAAACCACGCCAGACTTACCGTTTTTGAGAAAAAATATGTGCATCGCACAATAACATACATATTTTTAGCTAAAAGTATGGCATAATTTGGTTTATTTTCATTTTCTCGGAAACTACTAGGCCTAGAATTAAGATTTTTGGTTTAAAATGTTCGTAATGAATGCCTCTACAAATCTTGTTATGGTCAAAACCACGCCAGACTTACCGTTTTTGAGAAAAAATATGTGTATCGCACAATAACATACATATTTTTACATATTTTTAGCTAAAAGTATGGCATAATTTGGTTTATTTCCATTTTCTCGGAAACTACTAGGCCTAGAATTAAGATTTTTGGTTTAAAATGTTCGTAATGAATGCCTCTACAAATCTTGTTATGGTCAAAACCACGCCAGACTTACCGTTTTTGAGAAAAAATATGTGTATCGCACAATAACATACATATTTTTACATATTTTCAGCTAAAAGTATGGCATAATTTGGTTTATTTCCATTTTCTCGGAAACTACTAGGCCTAGAATTAAGATTTTTGGTTTAAAATGTTCGTAATGAATGCCTCTACAAATCTTGTTATGGTCAAAACCACGCCAGACTTACCGTTTTTGAGAAAAAATATGTGTATCGCACAATAACATACATATTTTTACATATTTTCAGCTAAAAGTATGGCATAATTTGGTTTATTTCCATTTTCTCGGAAACTACTAGGCCTAGAATTAAGATTTTTGGTTTAAAATGTTCGTAATGAATGCCTCTACAAATCTTGTTATGGTCAAAACCACGCCAGACTTACCGTTTTTGAGAAAAAATATGTGCATCGCACAATAACATACATATTTTTAGCTAAAAGTATGGCATAATTTGGTTTATTTCCATTTTCTCGGAAACTACTAGGCCTAGAATTAAGATTTTTGGTTTAAAATGTTCGTAATGAATGCCTCTACAAATCTTGTTATGGTCAAAACCACGCCAGACTTACCCTTTTTGAGAAAAAATATGTGCATCGCACAATAACATACATATTTTTAGCTAAAAGTATGGCATAATTTGGTTTATTTCCATTTTCTCGGAAACTACTAGGCCTAGAATTAAGATTTTTGGTTTAAAATGTTCGTAATGAATGCCTCTACAAATCTTGTTATGGTCAAAACCACGCCAGACTTACCGTTTTTGAGAAAAAATATGTGTATCGCACAATAACATACATATTTTTACATATTTTCAGCTAAAAGTATGGCATAATTTGGTTTATTTCCATTTTCTCGGAAACTACTAGGCCTAGAATTAAGATTTTTGGTTTAAAATGTTCGTAATGAATGCCTCTACAAATCTTGTTATGGTCAAAACCACGCCAGACTTACCGTTTTTGAGAAAAAATATGTGCATCGCACAATAACATACATATTTTTAGCTAAAAGTATGGCATAATTTGGTTTATTTTCATTTTCTCGGAAACTACTAGGCCTAGAATTAAGATTTTTGGTTTAAAATGTTCGTAATGAATGCCTCTACAAATCTTGTTATGGTCAAAACCACGCCAGACTTACCCTTTTTGAGAAAAAATATGTGTATCGCACAATAACATACATATTTTTACATATTTTCAGCTAAAAGTATGGCATAATTTGGTTTATTTCCATTTTCTCGGAAACTACTAGGCCTAGAATTAAGATTTTTGGTTTAAAATGTTCGTAATGAATGCCTCTACAAATCTTGTTATGGTCAAAACCACGCCAGACTTACCGTTTTTGAGAAAAAATATGTGTATCGCACAATAACATACATATTTTTACATATTTTCAGCTAAAAGTATGGCATAATTTGGTTTATTTCCATTTTCTCGGAAACTACTAGGCCTAGAATTAAGATTTTTGGTTTAAAATGTTCGTAATGAATGCCTCTACAAATCCTGTTATGGTCAAAACCACGCCAGACTTACCGTTTTTGAGAAAAAATATGTGCATCGCACAATAACATACATATTTTTAGCTAAAAGTATGGCATAATTTGGTTTATTTTCATTTTCTCGGAAACTACTAGGCCTAGAATTAAGATTTTTGGTTTAAAATGTTCGTAATGAATGCCTCTACAAATCTTGTTATGGTCAAAACCACGCCAGACTTACCGTTTTTGAGAAAAAATATGTGTATCGCACAATAACATACATATTTTTACATATTTTTAGCTAAAAGTATGGCATAATTTGGTTTATTTCCATTTTCTCGGAAACTACTAGGCCTAGAATTAAGATTTTTGGTTTAAAATGTTCGTAATGAATGCCTCTACAAATCTTGTTATGGTCAAAACCACGCCAGACTTACCGTTTTTGAGAAAAAATATGTGTATCGCACAATAACATACATATTTTTACATATTTTCAGCTAAAAGTATGGCATAATTTGGTTTATTTCTATTTTCTCGGAAACTACTAGGCCTAGAATTAAGATTTTTGGTTTAAAATGTTCGTAATGAATGCCTCTACAAATCTTGTTATGGTCAAAACCACGCCAGACTTACCGTTTTTGAGAAAAAATATGTGTATCGCACAATAACATACATATTTTTACATATTTTCAGCTAAAAGTATGGCATAATTTGGTTTATTTCCATTTTCTCGGAAACTACTAGGCCTAGAATTAAGATTTTTGGTTTAAAATGTTCGTAATGAATGCCTCTACAAATCTTGTTATGGTCAAAACCACGCCAGACTTACCGTTTTTGAGAAAAAATATGTGCATCGCACAATAACATACATATTTTTAGCTAAAAGTATGGCATAATTTGGTTTATTTCCATTTTCTCGGAAACTACTAGGCCTAGAATTAAGATTTTTGGTTTAAAATGTTCGTAATGAATGCCTCTACAAATCTTGTTATGGTCAAAACCACGCCAGACTTACCGTTTTTGAGAAAAAATATGTGCATCGCACAATAACATTATGTATGTTTTTAGCTAAAAGTATGGCATAATTTGGTTTATTTCCATTTTCTCGGAAACTACTAGGCCTAGAATTAAGATTTTTGGTTTAAAATGTTCGTAATGAATGCCTCTACAAATCTTGTTATGGTCAAAACCACGCCAGACTTACCGTTTTTGAGAAAAAATATGTGCATCGCACAATAACATACATATTTTTAGCTAAAAGTATGGCATAATTTGGTTTATTTTCATTTTCTCGGAAACTACTAGGCCTAGAATTAAGATTTTTGGTTTAAAATGTTCGTAATGAATGCCTCTACAAATCTTGTTATGGTCAAAACCACGCCAGACTTACCGTTTTTGAGAAAAAATATGTGTATCGCACAATAACATACATATTTTTACATATTTTCAGCTAAAAGTATGGCATAATTTGGTTTATTTCCATTTTCTCGGAAACTACTAGGCCTAGAATTAAGATTTTTGGTTTAAAATGTTCGTAATGAATGCCTCTACAAATCTTGTTATGGTCAAAACCACGCCAGACTTACCGTTTTTGAGAAAAAATATGTGCATCGCACAATAACATACATATTTTCAGCTAAAAGTATGGCATAATTTGGTTTATTTTCATTTTCTCGGAAACTACTAGGCCTAGAATTAAGATTTTTGGTTTAAAATGTTCGTAATGAATGCCTCTACAAATCTTGTTATGGTCAAAACCACGCCAGACTTACCCTTTTTGAGAAAAAATATGTGCATCGCACAATAACATACATATTTTTAGCTAAAAGTATGGCATAATTTGGTTTATTTTCATTTTCTCGGAAACTACTAGGCCTAGAATTAAGATTTTTGGTTTAAAATGTTCGTAATGAATGCCTCTACAAATCTTGTTATGGTCAAAACCACGCCAGACTTACCGTTTTTGAGAAAAAATATGTGCATCGCACAATAACATACATATTTTTAGCTAAAAGTATGGCATAATTTGGTTTATTTCCATTTTCTCGGAAACTACTAGGCCTAGAATTAAGATTTTTGGTTTAAAATGTTCGTAATGAATGCCTCTACAAATCTTGTTATGGTCAAAACCACGCCAGACTTACCGTTTTTGAGAAAAAATATGTGTATCGCACAATAACATACATATTTTTACATATTTTCAGCTAAAAGTATGGCATAATTTGGTTTATTTCCATTTTCTCGGAAACTACTAGGCCTAGAATTAAGATTTTTGGTTTAAAATGTTCGTAATGAATGCCTCTACAAATCTTGTTATGGTCAAAACCACGCCAGACTTACCGTTTTTGAGAAAAAATATGTGCATCGCACAATAACATACATATTTTTAGCTAAAAGTATGGCATAATTTGGTTTATTTTCATTTTCTCGGAAACTACTAGGCCTAGAATTAAGATTTTTGGTTTAAAATGTTCGTAATGAATGCCTCTACAAATCCTGTTATGGTCAAAACCACACCAGACTTACCGTTTTTGAGAAAAAATATGTGCATCGCACAATAACATACATATTTTTAGCTAAAAGTATGGCATAATTTGGTTTATTTTCATTTTCTCGGAAACTACTAGGCCTAGAATTAAGATTTTTGGTTTAAAATGTTCGTAATGAATGCCTCTACAAATCTTGTTATGGTCAAAACCACGCCAGACTTACCGTTTTTGAGAAAAAATATGTGTATCGCACAATAACATACATATTTTTAGCTAAAAGTATGGCATAATTTGGTTTATTTCCATTTTCTCGGAAACTACTAGGCCTAGAATTAAGATTTTTGGTTTAAAATGTTCGTAATGAATGCCTCTACAAATCTTGTTATGGTCAAAACCACGCCAGACTTACCGTTTTTGAGAAAAAATATGTGCATCGCACAATAACATACATATTTTTAGCTAAAAGTATGGCATAATTTGGTTTATTTTCATTTTCTCGGAAACTACTAGGCCTAGAATTAAGATTTTTGGTTTAAAATGTTCGTAATGAATGCCTCTACAAATCTTGTTATGGTCAAAACCACGCCAGACTTACCGTTTTTGAGAAAAAATATGTGTATCGCACAATAACATACATATTTTTACATATTTTCAGCTAAAAGTATGGCATAATTTGGTTTATTTCCATTTTCTCGGAAACTACTAGGCCTAGAATTAAGATTTTTGGTTTAAAATGTTCGTAATGAATGCCTCTACAAATCTTGTTATGGTCAAAACCACGCCAGACTTACCGTTTTTGAGAAAAAATATGTGCATCGCACAATAACATACATATTTTCAGCTAAAAGTATGGCATAATTTGGTTTATTTTCATTTTCTCGGAAACTACTAGGCCTAGAATTAAGATTTTTGGTTTAAAATGTTCGTAATGAATGCCTCTACAAATCTTGTTATGGTCAAAACCACGCCAGACTTACCCTTTTTGAGAAAAAATATGTGCATCGCACAATAACATACATATTTTTAGCTAAAAGTATGGCATAATTTGGTTTATTTTCATTTTCTCGGAAACTACTAGGCCTAGAATTAAGATTTTTGGTTTAAAATGTTCGTAATGAATGCCTCTATAAATCTTGTTATGGTCAAAACCACGCCAGACTTACCGTTTTTGAGAAAAAATATGTGCATCGCACAATAACATACATATTTTTAGCTAAAAGTATGGCATAATTTGGTTTATTTCCATTTTCTCGGAAACTACTAGGCCTAGAATTAAGATTTTTGGTTTAAAATGTTCGTAATGAATGCCTCTACAAATCTTGTTATGGTCAAAACCACGCCAGACTTACCGTTTTTGAGAAAAAATATGTGTATCGCACAATAACATACATATTTTTACATATTTTCAGCTAAAAGTATGGCATAATTTGGTTTATTTCCATTTTCTCGGAAACTACTAGGCCTAGAATTAAGATTTTTGGTTTAAAATGTTCGTAATGAATGCCTCTACAAATCTTGTTATGGTCAAAACCACGCCAGACTTACCGTTTTTGAGAAAAAATATGTGCATCGCACAATAACATACATATTTTTAGCTAAAAGTATGGCATAATTTGGTTTATTTTCATTTTCTCGGAAACTACTAGGCCTAGAATTAAGATTTTTGGTTTAAAATGTTCGTAATGAATGCCTCTACAAATCCTGTTATGGTCAAAACCACGCCAGACTTACCGTTTTTGAGAAAAAATATGTGCATCGCACAATAACATACATATTTTTAGCTAAAAGTATGGCATAATTTGGTTTATTTTCATTTTCTCGGAAACTACTAGGCCTAGAATTAAGATTTTTGGTTTAAAATGTTCGTAATGAATGCCTCTACAAATCTTGTTATGGTCAAAACCACGCCAGACTTACCGTTTTTGAGAAAAAATATGTGTATCGCACAATAACATACATATTTTTACATATTTTCAGCTAAAAGTATGGCATAATTTGGTTTATTTCCATTTTCTCGGAAACTACTAGGCCTAGAATTAAGATTTTTGGTTTAAAATGTTCGTAATGAATGCCTCTACAAATCTTGTTATGGTCAAAACCACGCCAGACTTACCGTTTTTGAGAAAAAATATGTGTATCGCACAATAACATACATATTTTTACATATTTTCAGCTAAAAGTATGGCATAATTTGGTTTATTTCCATTTTCTCGGAAACTACTAGGCCTAGAATTAAGATTTTTGGTTTAAAATGTTCGTAATGAATGCCTCTACAAATCTTGTTATGGTCAAAACCACGCCAGACTTACCGTTTTTGAGAAAAAATATGTGTATCGCACAATAACATACATATTTTTACATATTTTCAGCTAAAAGTATGGCATAATTTGGTTTATTTCCATTTTCTCGGAAACTACTAGGCCTAGAATTAAGATTTTTGGTTTAAAATGTTCGTAATGAATGCCTCTACAAATCTTGTTATGGTCAAAACCACGCCAGACTTACCGTTTTTGAGAAAAAATATGTGTATCGCACAATAACATACATATTTTTACATATTTTCAGCTAAAAGTATGGCATAATTTGGTTTATTTCCATTTTCTCGGAAACTACTAGGCCTAGAATTAAGATTTTTGGTTTAAAATGTTCGTAATGAATGCCTCTACAAATCTTGTTATGGTCAAAACCACGCCAGACTTACCGTTTTTGAGAAAAAATATGTGCATCGCACAATAACATACATATTTTTAGCTAAAAGTATGGCATAATTTGGTTTATTTCCATTTTCTCGGAAACTACTAGGCCTAGAATTAAGATTTTTGGTTTAAAATGTTCGTAATGAATGCCTCTACAAATCTTGTTATGGTCAAAACCACGCCAGACTTACCGTTTTTGAGAAAAAATATGTGCATCGCACAATAACATACATATTTTTAGCTAAAAGTATGGCATAATTTGGTTTATTTTCATTTTCTCGGAAACTACTAGGCCTAGAATTAAGATTTTTGGTTTAAAATGTTCGTAATGAATGCCTCTACAAATCTTGTTATGGTCAAAACCACGCCAGACTTACCGTTTTTGAGAAAAAATATGTGTATCGCACAATAACATACATATTTTTACATATTTTCAGCTAAAAGTATGGCATAATTTGGTTTATTTCCATTTTCTCGGAAACTACTAGGCCTAGAATTAAGATTTTTGGTTTAAAATGTTCGTAATGAATGCCTCTACAAATCTTGTTATGGTCAAAACCACGCCAGACTTACCGTTTTTGAGAAAAAATATGTGCATCGCACAATAACATACATATTTTTAGCTAAAAGTATGGCATAATTTGGTTTATTTCCATTTTCTCGGAAACTACTAGGCCTAGAATTAAGATTTTTGGTTTAAAATGTTCGTAATGAATGCCTCTACAAATCTTGTTATGGTCAAAACCACGCCAGACTTACCGTTTTTGAGAAAAAATATGTGCATCGCACAATAACATACATATTTTTAGCTAAAAGTATGGCATAATTTGGTTTATTTTCATTTTCTCGGAAACTACTAGGCCTAGAATTAAGATTTTTGGTTTAAAATGTTCGTAATGAATGCCTCTACAAATCTTGTTATGGTCAAAACCACGCCAGACTTACCGTTTTTGAGAAAAAATATGTGCATCGCACAATAACATACATATTTTTAGCTAAAAGTATGGCATAATTTGGTTTATTTCCATTTTCTCGGAAACTACTAGGCCTAGAATTAAGATTTTTGGTTTAAAATGTTCGTAATGAATGCCTCTACAAATCTTGTTATGGTCAAAACCACGCCAGACTTACCGTTTTTGAGAAAAAATATGTGCATCGCACAATAACATACATATTTTTAGCTAAAAGTATGGCATAATTTGGTTTATTTCCATTTTCTCGGAAACTACTAGGCCTAGAATTAAGATTTTTGGTTTAAAATGTTCGTAATGAATGCCTCTACAAATCTTGTTATGGTCAAAACCACGCCAGACTTACCGTTTTTGAGAAAAAATATGTGCATCGCACAATAACATACATATTTTTAGCTAAAAGTATGGCATAATTTGGTTTATTTTCATTTTCTCGGAAACTACTAGGCCTAGAATTAAGATTTTTGGTTTAAAATGTTCGTAATGAATGCCTCTACAAATCTTGTTATGGTCAAAACCACGCCAGACTTACCGTTTTTGAGAAAAAATATGTGTATCGCACAATAACATACATATTTTTACATATTTTCAGCTAAAAGTATGGCATAATTTGGTTTATTTCCATTTTCTCGGAAACTACTAGGCCTAGAATTAAGATTTTTGGTTTAAAATGTTCGTAATGAATGCCTCTACAAATCTTGTTATGGTCAAAACCACGCCAGACTTACCGTTTTTGAGAAAAAATATGTGTATCGCACAATAACATACATATTTTTACATATTTTCAGCTAAAAGTATGGCATAATTTGGTTTATTTCCATTTTCTCGGAAACTACTAGGCCTAGAATTAAGATTTTTGGTTTAAAATGTTCGTAATGAATGCCTCTACAAATCTTGTTATGGTCAAAACCACGCCAGACTTACCGTTTTTGAGAAAAAATATGTGCATCGCACAATAACATACATATTTTTAGCTAAAAGTATGGCATAATTTGGTTTATTTCCATTTTCTCGGAAACTACTAGGCCTAGAATTAAGATTTTTGGTTTAAAATGTTCGTAATGAATGCCTCTACAAATCTTGTTATGGTCAAAACCACGCCAGACTTACCGTTTTTGAGAAAAAATATGTGCATCGCACAATAACATACATATTTTCAGCTAAAAGTATGGCATAATTTGGTTTATTTCCATTTTCTCGGAAACTACTAGGCCTAGAATAAAGATTTTTGGTTTAAAATGTTCGTAATGAATGCCTCTACAAATCTTGTTATGGTCAAAACCACGCCAGACTTACCGTTTTTGAGAAAAAATATGTGCATCGCACAATAACATACATATTTTTAGCTAAAAGTATGGCATAATTTGGTTTATTTCCATTTTCTCGGAAACTACTAGGCCTAGAATTAAGATTTTTGGTTTAAAATGTTCGTAATGAATGCCTCTACAAATCTTGTTATGGTCAAAACCACGCCAGACTTACCGTTTTTGAGAAAAAATATGTGCATCGCACAATAACATACATATTTTCAGCTAAAAGTATGGCATAATTTGGTTTATTTCCATTTTCTCGGAAACTACTAGGCCTAGAATAAAGATTTTTGGTTTAAAATGTTCGTAATGAATGCCTCTACAAATCTTGTTATGGTCAAAACCACGCCAGACTTACCGTTTTTGAGAAAAAATATGTGTATCGCACAATAACATACATATTTTTAGCTAAAAGTATGGCATAATTTGGTTTATTTCCATTTTCTCGGAAACTACTAGGCCTAGAATTAAGATTTTTGGTTTAAAATGTTCGTAATGAATGCCTCTACAAATCTTGTTATGGTCAAAACCACGCAAGACTTACCGTTTTTGAGAAAAAATATGTGTATCGCACAATAACATACATATTTTTACATATTTTCAGCTAAAAGTATGGCATAATTTGGTTTATTTCCATTTTCTCGGAAACTACTAGGCCTAGAATTAAGATTTTTGGTTTAAAATGTTCGTAATGAATGCCTCTACAAATCTTGTTATGGTCAAAACCACGCCAGACTTACCGTTTTTGAGAAAAAATATGTGTATCGCACAATAACATACATATTTTTACATATTTTCAGCTAAAAGTATGGCATAATTTGGTTTATTTCCATTTTCTCGGAAACTACTAGGCCTAGAATTAAGATTTTTGGTTTAAAATGTTCGTAATGAATGCCTCTACAAATCTTGTTATGGTCAAAACCACGCCAGACTTACCGTTTTTGAGAAAAAATATGTGTATCGCACAATAACATACATATTTTTACATATTTTCAGCTAAAAGTATGGCATAATTTGGTTTATTTCCATTTTCTCGGAAACTACTAGGCCTAGAATTAAGATTTTTGGTTTAAAATGTTCGTAATGAATGCCTCTACAAATCTTGTTATGGTCAAAACCACGCCAGACTTACCGTTTTTGAGAAAAAATATGTGCATCGCACAATAACATACATATTTTTAGCTAAAAGTATGGCATAATTTGGTTTATTTCCATTTTCTCGGAAACTACTAGGCCTAGAATTAAGATTTTTGGTTTAAAATGTTCGTAATGAATGCCTCTACAAATCTTGTTATGGTCAAAACCACGCCAGACTTACCGTTTTTGAGAAAAAATATGTGCATCGCATTTGGCATTTGGTTTATTTCCATTTTCTCGGAAACTACTAGGCCTAGAATTAAGATTTTTGGTTTAAAATGTTCGTAATTAATGCCTCTACAAATCTTGTTATGGTCAAAACCACGCCAGACTTACCGTTTTTGAGAAAAAATATGTGCATCGCACAATAACATACATATTTTTAGCTAAAAGTATGGCATAATTTGGTTTATTTCCATTTTCTCGGAAACTACTAGGCCTAGAATTAAGATTTTTGGTTTAAAATGTTCGTAATGAATGCCTCTACAAATCTTGTTATGGTCAAAACCACGCCAGACTTACCGTTTTTGAGAAAAAATATGTGCATCGCACAATAACATACATATTTTTAGCTAAAAGTATGGCATAATTTGGTTTATTTCCATTTTCTCGGAAACTACTAGGCCTAGAATTAAGATTTTTGGTTTAAAATGTTCGTAATGAATGCCTCTACAAATCTTGTTATGGTCAAAACCACGCCAGACTTACCCTTTTTGAGAAAAAATATGTGCATCGCACAATAACATACATATTTTTAGCTAAAAGTATGGCATAATTTGGTTTATTTTCATTTTCTCGGAAACTACTAGGCCTAGAATTAAGATTTTTGGTTTAAAATGTTCGTAATGAATGCCTCTACAAATCTTGTTATGGTCAAAACCACGCCAGACTTACCGTTTTTGAGAAAAAATATGTGCATCGCACAATAACATACATATTTTTAGCTAAAAGTATGGCATAATTTGGTTTATTTCCATTTTCTCGGAAACTACTAGGCCTAGAATTAAGATTTTTGGTTTAAAATGTTCGTAATGAATGCCTCTACAAATCTTGTTATGGTCAAAACCACGCCAGACTTACCGTTTTTGAGAAAAAATATGTGCATCGCACAATAACATACATATTTTTAGCTAAAAGTATGGCATAATTTGGTTTATTTCCATTTTCTCGGAAACTACTAGGCCTAGAATTAAGATTTTTGGTTTAAAATGTTCGTAATGAATGCCTCTACAAATCTTGTTATGGTCAAAACCACGCCAGACTTACCCTTTTTGAGAAAAAATATGTGCATCGCACAATAACATACATATTTTTAGCTAAAAGTATGGCATAATTTGGTTTATTTCCATTTTCTCGGAAACTACTAGGCCTAGAATTAAGATTTTTGGTTTAAAATGTTCGTAATGAATGCCTCTACAAATCTTGTTATGGTCAAAACCACGCCAGACTTACCCTTTTTGAGAAAAAATATGTGCATCGCACAATAACATACATATTTTTAGCTAAAAGTATGGCATAATTTGGTTTATTTCCATTTTACCGGAAACTACTAGGCCTAGAATTAAGATTTTTGGTTTAAAATGTTCGTAATGAATGCCTCTACAAATCTTGTTATGGTCAAAACCACGCCAGACTTACCGTTTTTGAGAAAAAATATGTGTATCGCACAATAACATACATATTTTTACATATTTTCAGCTAAAAGTATGGCATAATTTGGTTTATTTCCATTTTCTCGGAAACTACTAGGCCTAGAATTAAGATTTTTGGTTTAAAATGTTCGTAATGAATGCCTCTACAAATCTTGTTATGGTCAAAACCACGCCAGACTTACCGTTTTTGAGAAAAAATATGTGTATCGCACAATAACATACATATTTTTACATATTTTCAGCTAAAAGTATGGCATAATTTGGTTTATTTCCATTTTCTCGGAAACTACTAGGCCTAGAATTAAGATTTTTGGTTTAAAATGTTCGTAATGAATGCCTCTACAAATCTTGTTATGGTCAAAACCACGCCAGACTTACCCTTTTTGAGAAAAAATATGTGCATCGCACAATAACATACATATTTTTAGCTAAAAGTATGGCATAATTTGGTTTATTTCCATTTTCTCGGAAACTACTAGGCCTAGAATTAAGATTTTTGGTTTAAAATGTTCGTAATGAATGCCTCTACAAATCTTGTTATGGTCAAAACCACGCCAGACTTACCGTTTTTGAGAAAAAATATGTGCATCGCACAATAACATACATATTTTCAGCTAAAAGTATGGCATAATTTGGTTTATTTCCATTTTCTCGGAAACTACTAGGCCTAGAATTAAGATTTTTGGTTTAAAATGTTCGTTATGAATGCCTCTACAAATCTTGTTATGGTCAAAACCACGCCAGACTTACCGTTTTTGAGAAAAAATATGTGTATCGCACAATAACATACATATTTTTACATATTTTCAGCTAAAAGTATGGCATAATTTGGTTTATTTCCATTTTCTCGGAAACTACTAGGCCTAGAATTAAGATTTTTGGTTTAAAATGTTCGTAATGAATGCCTCTACAAATCTTGTTATGGTCAAAACCACGCCAGACTTACCGTTTTTGAGAAAAAATATGTGCATCGCACAATAACATACATATTTTTACATATTTTCAGCTAAAAGTATGGCATAATTTGGTTTATTTCCATTTTCTCGGAAACTACTAGGCCTAGAATTAAGATTTTTGGTTTAAAATGTTCGTAATGAATGCCTCTACAAATCTTGTTATGGTCAAAACCACGCCAGACTTACCGTTTTTGAGAAAAAATATGTGCATCGCACAATAACATACATATTTTTAGCTAAAAGTATGGCATAATTTGGTTTATTTCCATTTTCTCGGAAACTACTAGGCCTAGAATTAAGATTTTTGGTTTAAAAAGTTCGTAATGAATGCCTCTACAAATCTTGTTATGGTCAAAACCACGCCAGACTTACCGTTTTTGAGAAAAAATATGTGCATCGCACAATAACATACATATTTTTAGCTAAAAGTATGGCATAATTTGGTTTATTTCCATTTTCTCGGAAACTACTAGGCCTAGAATTAAGATTTTTGGTTTAAAATGTTCGTAATGAATGCCTCTACAAATCTTGTTATGGTCAAAACCACGCCAGACTTACCGTTTTTGAGAAAAAATATGTGTATCGCACAATAACATACATATTTTTACATATTTTCAGCTAAAAGTATGGCATAATTTGGTTTATTTCCATTTTCTCGGAAACTACTAGGCCTAGAATTAAGATTTTTGGTTTAAAATGTTCGTAATGAATGCCTCTACAAATCTTGTTATGGTCAAAACCACGCCAGACTTACCGTTTTTGAGAAAAAATATGTGCATCGCACAATAACATACATATTTTTAGCTAAAAGTATGGCATAATTTGGTTTATTTTCATTTTCTCGGAAACTACTAGGCCTAGAATTAAGATTTTTGGTTTAAAATGTTCGTAATGAATGCCTCTACAAATCTTGTTATGGTCAAAACCACGCCAGACTTACCGTTTTTGAGAAAAAATATGTGTATCGCACAATAACATACATATTTTTACATATTTTCAGCTAAAAGTATGGCATAATTTGGTTTATTTCCATTTTCTCGGAAACTACTAGGCCTAGAATTAAGATTTTTGGTTTAAAATGTTCGTAATGAATGCCTCTACAAATCTTGTTATGGTCAAAACCACGCCAGACTTACCGTTTTTGAGAAAAAATATGTGCATCGCACAATAACATACATATTTTTAGCTAAAAGTATGGCATAATTTGGTTTATTTTCATTTTCTCGGAAACTACTAGGCCTAGAATTAAGATTTTTGGTTTAAAATGTTCGTAATGAATGCCTCTACAAATCTTGTTATGGTCAAAACCACGCCAGACTTACCGTTTTTGAGAAAAAATATGTGCATCGCACTATAACATACATATTTTTAGCTAAAAGTATGGCATAATTTGGTTTATTTCCATTTTCTCGGAAACTACTAGGCCTAGAATTAAGATTTTTGGTTTAAAATGTTCGTAATGAATGCCTCTACAAATCTTGTTATGGTCAAAACCACGCCAGACTTACCGTTTTTGA
The DNA here is from genome assembly GCA_930367185.1 of Myathropa florea. Lineage (NCBI taxonomy): Eukaryota > Metazoa > Arthropoda > Insecta > Diptera > Syrphidae > Myathropa > Myathropa florea. Next base: position 41,264,141 of record OV884003.1, read on the forward strand.
GAAAAAATATGTGCATCGCACAATAACATACATATTTTTAGCTAAAAGTATGGCATAATTTGGTTTATTTTCATTTTCTCGGAAACTACTAGGCCTAGAATTAAGATTTTTGGTTTAAAATGTTCGTAATGAATGCCTCTACAAATCTTGTTATGGTCAAAACCACGCCAGACTTACCGTTTTTGAGAAAAAATATGTGCATCGCACAATAACATACATATTTTTAGCTAAAAGTATGGCATAATTTGGTTTATTTCCATTTTCTCGGAAACTACTAGGCCTAGAATTAAGATTTTTGGTTTAAAATGTTCGTAATGAATGCCTCTACAAATCTTGTTATGGTCAAAACCACGCCAGACTTACCGTTTTTGAGAAAAAATATGTGTATCGCACAATAACATACATATTTTTACATATTTTCAGCTAAAAGTATGGCATAATTTGGTTTATTTCCATTTTCTCGGAAACTACTAGGCCTAGAATTAAGATTTTTGGTTTAAAATGTTCGTAATGAATGCCTCTACAAATCTTGTTATGGTCAAAACCACGCCAGACTTACCGTTTTTGAGAAAAAATATGTGTATCGCACAATAACATACATATTTTTACATATTTTCAGCTAAAAGTATGGCATAATTTGTTCGTAATGAATGCCTCTACAAATCTTGTTATGGTCAAAACCACGCCAGACTTACCGTTTTTGAGAAAAAATATGTGCATCGCACAATAACATACATATTTTTAGCTAAAAGTATGGCATAATTTGGTTTATTTCCATTTTCTCGGAAACTACTAGGCCTAGAATTAAGATTTTTGGTTTAAAAAGTTCGTAATGAATGCCTCTACAAATCTTGTTATGGTCAAAACCACGCCAGACTTACCGTTTTTGAGAAAAAATATGTGCATCGCACAATAACATACATATTTTTAGCTAAAAGTATGGCATAATTTGGTTTATTTCCATTTTCTCGGAAACTACTAGGCCTAGAATTAAGATTTTTGGTTTAAAATGTTCGTAATGAATGCCTCTACAAATCTTGTTATGGTCAAAACCACGCCAGACTTACCGTTTTTGAGAAAAAATATGTGTATCGCACAATAACATACATATTTTTACATATTTTCAGCTAAAAGTATGGCATAATTTGGTTTATTTCCATTTTCTCGGAAACTACTAGGCCTAGAATTAAGATTTTTGGTTTAAAATGTTCGTAATGAATGCCTCTACAAATCTTGTTATGGTCAAAACCACGCCAGACTTACCGTTTTTGAGAAAAAATATGTGCATCGCACAATAACATACATATTTTTAGCTAAAAGTATGGCATAATTTGGTTTATTTTCATTTTCTCGGAAACTACTAGGCCTAGAATTAAGATTTTTGGTTTAAAAAGTTCGTAATGAATGCCTCTACAAATCTTGTTATGGTCAAAACCACGCCAGACTTACCGTTTTTGAGAAAAAATATGTGTATCGCACAATAACATACATATTTTTACATATTTTCAGCTAAAAGTATGGCATAATTTGGTTTATTTCCATTTTCTCGGAAACTACTAGGCCTAGAATTAAGATTTTTGGTTTAAAATGTTCGTAATGAATGCCTCTACAAATCTTGTTATGGTCAAAACCACGCCAGACTTACCGTTTTTGAGAAAAAATATGTGCATCGCACAATAACATACATATTTTTAGCTAAAAGTATGGCATAATTTGGTTTATTTTCATTTTCTCGGAAACTACTAGGCCTAGAATTAAGATTTTTGGTTTAAAATGTTCGTAATGAATGCCTCTACAAATCTTGTTATGGTCAAAACCACGCCAAACTTACCGTTTTTGAGAAAAAATATGTGCATCGCACAATAACATACATATTTTTAGCTAAAAGTATGGCATAATTTGGTTTATTTCCATTTTCTCGGAAACTACTAGGCCTAGAATTAAGATTTTTGGTTTAAAATGTTCGTAATGAATGCCTCTACAAATCTTGTTATGGTCAAAACCACGCCAGACCTACCGTTTTTGAGAAAAAATATGTGTATCGCACAATAACATACATATTTTTACATATTTTCAGCTAAAAGTATGGCATAATTTGGTTTATTTCCATTTTCTCGGAAACTACTAGGCCTAGAATTAAGATTTTTGGTTTAAAATGTTCGTAATGAATGCCTCTACAAATCTTGTTATGGTCAAAACCACGCCAGACTTACCCTTTTTGAGAAAAAATATGTGCATCGCACAATAACATACATATTTTTAGCTAAAAGTATGGCATAATTTGGTTTATTTCCATTTTCTCGGAAACTACTAGGCCTAGAATTAAGATTTTTGGTTTAAAATGTTCGTAATGAATGCCTCTACAAATCTTGTTATGGTCAAAACCACGCCAGACTTACCGTTTTTGAGAAAAAATATGTGCATCGCACAATAACATACATATTTTTAGCTAAAAGTATGGCATAATTTGGTTTATTTCCATTTTCTCGGAAACTACTAGGCCTAGAATTAAGATTTTTGGTTTAAAATGTTCGTAATGAATGCCTCTACAAATCTTGTTATGGTCAAAACCACGCCAGACTTACCGTTTTTGAGAAAAAATATGTGTATCGCACAATAACATACATATTTTTACATATTTTCAGCTAAAAGTATGGCATAATTTGGTTTATTTCCATTTTCTCGGAAACTACTAGGCCTAGAATTAAGATTTTTGGTTTAAAATGTTCGTAATGAATGCCTCTACAAATCTTGTTATGGTCAAAACCACGCCAGACTTACCGTTTTTGAGAAAAAATATGTGCATCGCACAATAACATACATATTTTTAGCTAAAAGTATGGCATAATTTGGTTTATTTTCATTTTCTCGGAAACTACTAGGCCTAGAATTAAGATTTTTGGTTTAAAATGTTCGTAATGAATGCCTCTACAAATCTTGTTATGGTCAAAACCACGCCAGACTTACCGTTTTTGAGAAAAAATATGTGTATCGCACAATAACATACATATTTTTACATATTTTCAGCTAAAAGTATGGCATAATTTGGTTTATTTCCATTTTCTCGGAAACTACTAGGCCTAGAATTAAGATTTTTGGTTTAAAATGTTCGTAATGAATGCCTCTACAAATCTTGTTATGGTCAAAACCACGCCAGACTTACCGTTTTTGAGAAAAAATATGTGCATCGCACAATAACATACATATTTTTAGCTAAAAGTATGGCATAATTTGGTTTATTTTCATTTTCTCGGAAACTACTAGGCCTAGAATTAAGATTTTTGGTTTAAAATGTTCGTAATGAATGCCTCTACAAATCTTGTTATGGTCAAAACCACGCCAGACTTACCGTTTTTGAGAAAAAATATGTGCATCGCACAATAACATACATATTTTTAGCTAAAAGTATGGCATAATTTGGTTTATTTCCATTTTCTCGGAAACTACTAGGCCTAGAATTAAGATTTTTGGTTTAAAATGTTCGTAATGAATGCCTCTACAAATCTTGTTATGGTCAAAACCACGCCAGACCTACCGTTTTTGAGAAAAAATATGTGTATCGCACAATAACATACATATTTTTACATATTTTCAGCTAAAAGTATGGCATAATTTGGTTTATTTCCATTTTCTCGGAAACTACTAGGCCTAGAATTAAGATTTTTGGTTTAAAATGTTCGTAATGAATGCCTCTACAAATCTTGTTATGGTCAAAACCACGCCAGACTTACCCTTTTTGAGAAAAAATATGTGCATCGCACAATAACATACATATTTTTAGCTAAAAGTATGGCATAATTTGGTTTATTTTCATTTTCTCGGAAACTACTAGGCCTAGAATTAAGATTTTTGGTTTAAAATGTTCGTAATGAATGCCTCTACAAATCTTGTTATGGTCAAAACCACGCCAGACTTACCGTTTTTGAGAAAAAATATGTGCATCGCACAATAACATACATATTTTTAGCTAAAAGTATGGCATAATTTGGTTTATTTCCATTTTCTCGGAAACTACTAGGCCTAGAATTAAGATTTTTGGTTTAAAATGTTCGTAATGAATGCCTCTACAAATCTTGTTATGGTCAAAACCACGCCAGACTTACCGTTTTTGAGAAAAAATATGTGTATCGCACAATAACATACATATTTTTACATATTTTCAGCTAAAAGTATGGCATAATTTGGTTTATTTCCATTTTCTCGGAAACTACTAGGCCTAGAATTAAGATTTTTGGTTTAAAATGTTCGTAATGAATGCCTCTACAAATCTTGTTATGGTCAAAACCACGCCAGACTTACCGTTTTTGAGAAAAAATATGTGTATCGCACAATAACATACATATTTTTACATATTTTCAGCTAAAAGTATGGCATAATTTGGTTTATTTCCATTTTCTCGGAAACTACTAGGCCTAGAATTAAGATTTTTGGTTTAAAATGTTCGTAATGAATGCCTCTACAAATCTTGTTATGGTCAAAACCACGCCAGACTTACCGTTTTTGAGAAAAAATATGTGTATCGCACAATAACATACATATTTTTACATATTTTCAGCTAAAAGTATGGCATAATTTGGTTTATTTCCATTTTCTCGGAAACTACTAGGCCTAGAATTAAGATTTTTGGTTTAAAATGTTCGTAATGAATGCCTCTACAAATCTTGTTATGGTCAAAACCACGCCAGACTTACCGTTTTTGAGAAAAAATATGTGCATCGCACAATAACATACATATTTTTAGCTAAAAGTATGGCATAATTTGGTTTATTTTCATTTTCTCGGAAACTACTAGGCCTAGAATTAAGATTTTTGGTTTAAAATGTTCGTAATGAATGCCTCTACAAATCTTGTTATGGTCAAAACCACGCCAGACTTACCGTTTTTGAGAAAAAATATGTGCATCGCACAATAACATACATATTTTTACATATTTTCAGCTAAAAGTATGGCATAATTTGGTTTATTTCCATTTTCTCGGAAACTACTAGGCCTAGAATTAAGATTTTTGGTTTAAAATGTTCGTAATGAATGCCTCTACAAATCTTGTTATGGTCAAAACCACGCCAGACTTACCGTTTTTGAGAAAAAATATGTGCATCGCACAATAACATACATATTTTTAGCTAAAAGTATGGCATAATTTGGTTTATTTCCATTTTCTCGGAAACTACTAGGCCTAGAATTAAGATTTTTGGTTTAAAATGTTCGTAATGAATGCCTCTACAAATCTTGTTATGGTCAAAACCACGCCAGACTTACCGTTTTTGAGAAAAAATATGTGTATCGCACAATAACATACATATTTTTACATATTTTCAGCTAAAAGTATGGCATAATTTGGTTTATTTCCATTTTCTCGGAAACTACTAGGCCTAGAATTAAGATTTTTGGTTTAAAATGTTCGTAATGAATGCCTCTACAAATCTTGTTATGGTCAAAACCACGCCAGACTTACCGTTTTTGAGAAAAAATATGTGTATCGCACAATAACATACATATTTTTACATATTTTCAGCTAAAAGTATGGCATAATTTGGTTTATTTCCATTTTCTCGGAAACTACTAGGCCTAGAATTAAGATTTTTGGTTTAAAATGTTCGTAATGAATGCCTCTACAAATCTTGTTATGGTCAAAACCACGCCAGACTTACCGTTTTTGAGAAAAAATATGTGCATCGCACAATAACATACATATTTTTACATATTTTCAGCTAAAAGTATGGCATAATTTGGTTTATTTTCATTTTCTCGGAAACTACTAGGCCTAGAATTAAGATTTTTGGTTTAAAATGTTCGTAATGAATGCCTCTACAAATCTTGTTATGGTCAAAACCACGCCAGACTTACCGTTTTTGAGAAAAAATATGTGTATCGCACAATAACATACATATTTTTACATATTTTCAGCTAAAAGTATGGCATAATTTGGTTTATTTCCATTTTCTCGGAAACTACTAGGCCTAGAATTAAGATTTTTGGTTTAAAATGTTCGTAATGAATGCCTCTACAAATCTTGTTATGGTCAAAACCACGCCAGACTTACCGTTTTTGAGAAAAAATATGTGCATCGCACAATAACATACATATTTTTAGCTAAAAGTATGGCATAATTTGGTTTATTTTCATTTTCTCGGAAACTACTAGGCCTAGAATTAAGATTTTTGGTTTAAAATGTTCGTAATGAATGCCTCTACAAATCTTGTTATGGTCAAAACCACGCCAGACTTACCGTTTTTGAGAAAAAATATGTGCATCGCACAATAACATACATATTTTTAGCTAAAAGTATGGCATAATTTGGTTTATTTCCATTTTCTCGGAAACTACTAGGCCTAGAATTAAGATTTTTGGTTTAAAATGTTCGTAATGAATGCCTCTACAAATCTTGTTATGGTCAAAACCACGCCAGACTTACCGTTTTTGAGAAAAAATATGTGCATCGCACAATAACATACATATTTTTAGCTAAAAGTATGGCATAATTTGGTTTATTTCCATTTTCTCGGAAACTACTAGGCCTAGAATTAAGATTTTTGGTTTAAAATGTTCGTAATGAATGCCTCTACAAATCTTGTTATGGTCAAAACCACGCCAGACTTACCGTTTTTGAGAAAAAATATGTGTATCGCACAATAACATACATATTTTTACATATTTTCAGCTAAAAGTATGGCATAATTTGGTTTATTTCCATTTTCTCGGAAACTACTAGGCCTAGAATTAAGATTTTTGGTTTAAAATGTTCGTAATGAATGCCTCTATAAATCTTGTTATGGTCAAAACCACGCCAGACTTACCGTTTTTGAGAAAAAATATGTGTATCGCACAATAACATACATATTTTTACATATTTTCAGCTAAAAGTATGGCATAATTTGGTTTATTTCCATTTTCTCGGAAACTACTAGGCCTAGAATTAAGATTTTTGGTTTAAAATGTTCGTAATGAATGCCTCTACAAATCTTGTTATGGTCAAAACCACGCCAGACTTACCGTTTTTGAGAAAAAATATGTGTATCGCACAATAACATACATATTTTTACATATTTTCAGCTAAAAGTATGGCATAATTTGGTTTATTTCCATTTTCTCGGAAACTACTAGGCCTAGAATTAAGATTTTTGGTTTAAAATGTTCGTAATGAATGCCTCTACAAATCTTGTTATGGTCAAAACCACGCCAGACTTACCGTTTTTGAGAAAAAATATGTGCATCGCACAATAACATACATATTTTTAGCTAAAAGTATGGCATAATTTGGTTTATTTTCATTTTCTCGGAAACTACTAGGCCTAGAATTAAGATTTTTGGTTTAAAATGTTCGTAATGAATGCCTCTACAAATCTTGTTATGGTCAAAACCACGCCAGACTTACCGTTTTTGAGAAAAAATATGTGCATCGCACAATAACATACATATTTTTAGCTAAAAGTATGGCATAATTTGGTTTATTTCCATTTTCTCGGAAACTACTAGGCCTAGAATTAAGATTTTTGGTTTAAAATGTTCGTAATGAATGCCTCTACAAATCTTGTTATGGTCAAAACCACGCCAGACTTACCCTTTTTGAGAAAAAATATGTGCATCGCACAATAACATACATATTTTTAGCTAAAAGTATGGCATAATTTGGTTTATTTTCATTTTCTCGGAAACTACTAGGCCTAGAATTAAGATTTTTGGTTTAAAATGTTCGTAATGAATGCCTCTACAAATCTTGTTATGGTCAAAACCACGCCAGACTTACCGTTTTTGAGAAAAAATATGTGCATCGCACAATAACATACATATTTTTAGCTAAAAGTATGGCATAATTTGGTTTATTTCCATTTTCTCGGAAACTACTAGGCCTAGAATTAAGATTTTTGGTTTAAAATGTTCGTAATGAATGCCTCTACAAATCTTGTTATGGTCAAAACCACGCCAGACTTACCGTTTTTGAGAAAAAATATGTGCATCGCACAATAACATACATATTTTTAGCTAAAAGTATGGCATAATTTGGTTTATTTTCATTTTCTCGGAAACTACTAGGCCTAGAATTAAGATTTTTGGTTTAAAATGTTCGTAATGAATGCCTCTACAAATCTTGTTATGGTCAAAACCACGCCAGACTTACCGTTTTTGAGAAAAAATATGTGTATCGCACAATAACATACATATTTTTACATATTTTCAGCTAAAAGTATGGCATAATTTGGTTTATTTCCATTTTCTCGGAAACTACTAGGCCTAGAATTAAGATTTTTGGTTTAAAATGTTCGTAATGAATGCCTCTACAAATCTTGTTATGGTCAAAACCACGCCAGACTTACCGTTTTTGAGAAAAAATATGTGCATCGCACAATAACATACATATTTTTAGCTAAAAGTATGGCATAATTTGGTTTATTTTCATTTTCTCGGAAACTACTAGGCCTAGAATTAAGATTTTTGGTTTAAAATGTTCGTAATGAATGCCTCTACAAATCTTGTTATGGTCAAAACCACGCCAGACTTACCGTTTTTGAGAAAAAATATGTGTATCGCACAATAACATACATATTTTTACATATTTTCAGCTAAAAGTATGGCATAATTTGGTTTATTTCCATTTTCTCGGAAACTACTAGGCCTAGAATTAAGATTTTTGGTTTAAAATGTTCGTAATGAATGCCTCTACAAATCTTGTTATGGTCAAAACCACGCCAGACTTACCCTTTTTGAGAAAAAATATGTGCATCGCACAATAACATACATATTTTTAGCTAAAAGTATGGCATAATTTGGTTTATTTTCATTTTCTCGGAAACTACTAGGCCTAGAATTAAGATTTTTGGTTTAAAATGTTCGTAATGAATGCCTCTACAAATCTTGTTATGGTCAAAACCACGCCAGACTTACCGTTTTTGAGAAAAAATATGTGCATCGCACAATAACATACATATTTTTAGCTAAAAGTATGGCATAATTTGGTTTATTTCCATTTTCTCGGAAACTACTAGGCCTAGAATTAAGATTTTTGGTTTAAAATGTTCGTAATGAATGCCTCTACAAATCTTGTTATGGTCAAAACCACGCCAGACTTACCGTTTTTGAGAAAAAATATGTGCATCGCACAATAACATACATATTTTTAGCTAAAAGTATGGCATAATTTGGTTTATTTTCATTTTCTCGGAAACTACTAGGCCTAGAATTAGGATTTTTGGTTTAAAATGTTCGTAATGAATGCCTCTACAAATCTTGTTATGGTCAAAACCACGCCAGACTTACCGTTTTTGAGAAAAAATATGTGCATCGCACAATAACATACATATTTTTAGCTAAAAGTATGGCATAATTTGGTTTATTTTCATTTTCTCGGAAACTACTAGGCCTAGAATTAAGATTTTTGGTTTAAAATGTTCGTAATGAATGCCTCTACAAATCTTGTTATGGTCAAAACCACGCCAGACTTACCGTTTTTGAGAAAAAATATGTGCATCGCACAATAACATACATATTTTTAGCTAAAAGTATGGCATAATTTGGTTTATTTTCATTTTCTCGGAAACTACTAGGCCTAGAATTAAGATTTTTGGTTTAAAATGTTCGTAATGAATGCCTCTACAAATCTTGTTATGGTCAAAACCACGCCAGACTTACCGTTTTTGAGAAAAAATATGTGCATCGCACAATAACATACATATTTTTAGCTAAAAGTATGGCATAATTTGGTTTATTTTCATTTTCTCGGAAACTACTAGGCCTAGAATTAAGATTTTTGGTTTAAAATGTTCGTAATGAATGCCTCTACAAATCTTGTTATGGTCAAAACCACGCCAGACTTACCGTTTTTGAGAAAAAATATGTGTATCGCACAATAACATACATATTTTTACATATTTTCAGCTAAAAGTATGGCATAATTTGGTTTATTTCCATTTTCTCGGAAATTACTAGGCCTAGAATTAAGATTTTTGGTTTAAAATGTTCGTAATGAATGCCTCTACAAATCTTGTTATGGTCAAAACCACGCCAGACTTACCGTTTTTGAGAAAAAATATGTGCATCGCACAATAACATACATATTTTTAGCTAAAAGTATGGCATAATTTGGTTTATTTCCATTTTCTCGGAAACTACTAGGCCTAGAATTAAGATTTTTGGTTTAAAATGTTCGTAATGAATGCCTCTACAAATCTTGTTATGGTCAAAACCACGCCAGACTTACCGTTTTTGAGAAAAAATATGTGCATCGCACAATAACATACATATTTTTAGCTAAAAGTATGGCATAATTTGGTTTATTTTCATTTTCTCGGAAACTACTAGGTCTAGAATTAAGACTTTTGGTTTAAAATGTTCGTAATGAATGCCTCTACAAATCTTGTTATGGTCAAAACCACGCCAGACTTACCGTTTTTGAGAAAAAATATGTGCATCGCACAATAACATACATATTTTTAGCTAAAAGTATGGCATAATTTGGTTTATTTTCATTTTCTCGGAAACTACTAGGCCTAGAATTAAGATTTTTGGTTTAAAATGTTCGTAATGAATGCCTCTACAAATCTTGTTATGGTCAAAACCACGCCAGACTTACCGTTTTTGAGAAAAAATATGTGCATCGCACAATAACATACATATTTTTAGCTAAAAGTATGGCATAATTTGGTTTATTTTCATTTTCTCGGAAACTACTAGGCCTAGAATTAAGATTTTTGGTTTAAAATGTTCGTAATGAATGCCTCTACAAATCTTGTTATGGTCAAAACCACGCCAGACTTACCGTTTTTGAGAAAAAATATGTGCATCGCATAATAACATACATATTTTTAGCTAAAAGTATGGCATAATTTGGTTTATTTTCATTTTCTCGGAAACTACTAGGCCTAGAATTAAGATTTTTGGTTTAAAATGTTCGTAATGAATGCCTCTACAAATCTTGTTATGGTCAAAACCACGCCAGACTTACCGTTTTTGAGAAAAAATATGTGTATCGCACAATAACATACATATTTTTACATATTTTCAGCTAAAAGTATGGCATAATTTGGTTTATTTCCATTTTCTCGGAAACTACTAGGCCTAGAATTAAGATTTTTGGTTTAAAATGTTCGTAATGAATGCCTCTACAAATCTTGTTATGGTCAAAACCACGCCAGACTTACCCTTTTTGAGAAAAAATATGTGCATCGCACAATAACATACATATTTTTAGCTAAAAGTATGGCATAATTTGGTTTATTTCCATTTTCTCGGAAACTACTAGGCCTAGAATTAAGATTTTTGGTTTAAAATGTTCGTAATGAATGCCTCTACAAATCTTGTTATGGTCAAAACCACGCCAGACTTACCGTTTTTGAGAAAAAATATGTGTATCGCACAATAACATACATATTTTTACATATTTTCAGCTAAAAGTATGGCATAATTTGGTTTATTTCCATTTTCTCGGAAACTACTAGGCCTAGAATTAAGATTTTTGGTTTTAAATGTTCGTAATGAATGCCTCTACAAATCTTGTTATGGTCAAAACCACGCCAGACTTACCGTTTTTGAGAAAAAATATGTGCATCGCACAATAACATACATATTTTTAGCTAAAAGTATGGCATAATTTGGTTTATTTCCATTTTCTCGGAAACTACTAGGCCTAGAATTAAGATTTTTGGTTTAAAATGTTCGTAATGAATGCCTCTACAAATCTTGTTATGGTCAAAACCACGCCAGACTTACCGTTTTTGAGAAAAAATATGTGTATCGCACAATAACATACATATTTTTACATATTTTCAGCTAAAAGTATGGCATAATTTGGTTTATTTCCATTTTCTCGGAAACTACTAGGCCTAGAATTAAGATTTTTGGTTTAAAATGTTCGTAATGAATGCCTCTACAAATCTTGTTATGGTCAAAACCACGCCAGACTTACCCTTTTTGAGAAAAAATATGTGCATCGCACAATAACATACATATTTTTAGCTAAAAGTATGGCATAATTTGGTTTATTTCCATTTTCTCGGAAACTACTAGGCCTAGAATTAAGATTTTTGGTTTAAAATGTTCGTAATGAATGCCTCTACAAATCTTGTTATGGTCAAAACCACGCCAGACTTACCGTTTTTGAGAAAAAATATGTGTATCGCACAATAACATACATATTTTTACATATTTTCAGCTAAAAGTATGGCATAATTTGGTTTATTTCCATTTTCTCGGAAACTACTAGGCCTAGAATTAAGATTTTTGGTTTAAAATGTTCGTAATGAATGCCTCTACAAATCTTGTTATGGTCAAAACCACGCCAGACTTACCGTTTTTGAGAAAAAATATGTGCATCGCACAATAACATACATATTTTTAGCTAAAAGTATGGCATAATTTGGTTTATTTCCATTTTCTCGGAAACTACTAGGCCTAGAATTAAGATTTTTGGTTTAAAATGTTCGTAATGAATGCCTCTACAAATCTTGTTATGGTCAAAACCACGCCAGACTTACCGTTTTTGAGAAAAAATATGTGCATCGCACAATAACATACATATTTTTAGCTAAAAGTATGGCATAATTTGGTTTATTTCCATTTTCTCGGAAACTACTAGGCCTAGAATTAAGATTTTTGGTTTAAAATGTTCGTAATGAATGCCTCTACAAATCTTGTTATGGTCAAAACCACGCCAGACTTACCGTTTTTGAGAAAAAATATGTGCATCGCACAATAACATACATATTTTTAGCTAAAAGTATGGCATAATTTGGTTTATTTCCATTTTCTCGGAAACTACTAGGCCTAGAATTAAGATTTTTGGTTTAAAATGTTCGTAATGAATGCCTCTACAAATCTTGTTATGGTCAAAACCACGCCAGACTTACCGTTTTTGAGAAAAAATATGTGCATCGCACAATAACATACATATTTTTACATATTTTCAGCTAAAAGTATGGCATAATTTGGTTTATTTTCATTTTCTCGGAAACTACTAGGCCTAGAATTAAGATTTTTGGTTTAAAATGTTCGTAATGAATGCCTCTACAAATCTTGTTATGGTCAAAACCACGCCAGACTTACCCTTTTTGAGAAAAAATATGTGCATCGCACAATAACATACATATTTTTAGCTAAAAGTATGGCATAATTTGGTTTATTTCCATTTTCTCGGAAACTACTAGGCCTAGAATTAAGATTTTTGGTTTAAAATGTTCGTAATGAATGCCTCTACAAATCTTGTTATGGTCAAAACCACGCCAGACTTACCGTTTTTGAGAAAAAATATGTGTATCGCACAATAACATACATATTTTTACATATTTTCAGCTAAAAGTATGGCATAATTTGGTTTATTTTCATTTTCTCGGAAACTACTAGGCCTAGAATTAAGATTTTTGGTTTAAAATGTTCGTAATGAATGCCTCTACAAATCTTGTTACGGTCAAAACCACGCCAGACTTACCGTTTTTGAGAAAAAATATGTGCATCGCACAATAACATACATATTTTTAGCTAAAAGTATGGCATAATTTGGTTTATTTCCATTTTCTCGGAAACTACTAGGCCTAGAATTAAGATTTTTGGTTTAAAATGTTCGTAATGAATGCCTCTACAAATCTTGTTATGGTCAAAACCACGCCAGACTTACCGTTTTTGAGAAAAAATATGTGCATCGCACAATAACATACATATTTTTAGCTATAAGTATGGCATAATTTGGTTTATTTCCATTTTCTCGGAAACTACTAGGCCTAGAATTAAGATTTTTGGTTTAAAATGTTCGTAATGAATGCCTCTACAAATCTTGTTATGGTCAAAACCACGCCAGACTTACCGTTTTTGAGAAAAAATATGTGCATCGCACAATAACATACATATTTTTAGCTAAAAGTATGGCATAATTTGGTTTATTTCCATTTTCTCGGAAACTACTAGGCCTAGAATTAAGATTTTTGGTTTAAAATGTTCGTAATGAATGCCTCTACAAATCTTGTTATGGTCAAAACCACGCCAGACTTACCGTTTTTGAGAAAAAATATGTGTATCGCACAATAACATACATATTTTTACATATTTTCAGCTAAAAGTATGGCATAATTTGGTTTATTTCCATTTTCTCGGAAACTACTAGGCCTAGAATTAAGATTTTTGGTTTAAAATGTTCGTAATGAATGCCTCTACAAATCTTGTTATGGTCAAAACGACGCCAGACTTACCGTTTTTGAGAAAAAATATGTGCATCGCACAATAACATACATATTTTTAGCTAAAAGTATGGCATAATTTGGTTTATTTCCATTTTCTCGGAAACTACTAGGCCTAGAATTAAGATTTTTGGTTTAAAATGTTCGTAATGAATGCCTCTACAAATCTTGTTATGGTCAAAACCACGCCAGACTTACCGTTTTTGAGAAAAAATATGTGTATCGCACAATAACATACATATTTTTACATATTTTCAGCTAAAAGTATGGCATAATTTGGTTTATTTCCATTTTCTCGGAAACTACTAGGCCTAGAATTAAGATTTTTGGTTTAAAATGTTCGTAATGAATGCCTCTACAAATCTTGTTATGGTCAAAACCACGCCAGACTTACCGTTTTTGAGAAAAAATATGTGTATCGCACAATAACATACATATTTTTACATATTTTCAGCTAAAAGTATGGCATAATTTGGTTTATTTCCATTTTCTCGGAAACTACTAGGCCTAGAATTAAGATTTTTGGTTTAAAATGTTCGTAATGAATGCCTCTACAAATCTTGTTATGGTCAAAACCACGCCAGACTTACCGTTTTTGAGAAAAAATATGTGTATCGCACAATAACATACATATTTTTACATATTTTCAGCTAAAAGTATGGCATAATTTGGTTTATTTCCATTTTCTCGGAAACTACTAGGCCTAGAATTAAGATTTTTGGTTTAAAATGTTCGTAATGAATGCCTCTACAAATCTTGTTATGGTCAAAACCACGCCAGACTTACCGTTTTTGAGAAAAAATATGTGTATCGCACAATAACATACATATTTTTACATATTTTCAGCTAAAAGTATGGCATAATTTGGTTTATTTCCATTTTCTCGGAAACTACTAGGCCTAGAATTAAGATTTTTGGTTTAAAATGTTCGTAATGAATGCCTCTACAAATCTTGTTATGGTCAAAACCACGCCAGACTTACCGTTTTTGAGAAAAAATATGTGCATCGCACAATAACATACATATTTTTAGCTAAAAGTATGGCATAATTTGGTTTATTTTCATTTTCTCGGAAACTACTAGGCCTAGAATTATGAATTATGGTCAAAACCACGCCAGACTTACCGTTTTTGAGAAAAAATATGTGTATCGCACAATAACATACATATTTTTACATATTTTCAGCTAAAAGTATGGCATAATTTGGTTTATTTCCATTTTCTCGGAAACTACTAGGCCTAGAATTAAGATTTTTGGTTTAAAATGTTCGTAATGAATGCCTCTACAAATCTTGTTATGGTCAAAACCACGCCAGACTTACCGTTTTTGAGAAAAAATATGTGCATCGCACAATAACATACATATTTTTAGCTAAAAGTATGGCATAATTTGGTTTATTTCCATTTTCTCGGAAACTACTAGGCCTAGAATTAAGATTTTTGGTTTAAAATGTTCGTAATGAATGCCTCTACAAATCTTGTTATGGTCAAAACCACGCCAGACTTACCGTTTTTGAGAAAAAATATGTGCATCGCACAATAACATACATATTTTTAGCTAAAAGTATGGCATAATTTGGTTTATTTTCATTTTCTCGGAAACTACTAGGCCTAGAATTAAGATTTTTGGTTTAAAATGTTCGTAATGAATGCCTCTACAAATCTTGTTATGGTCAAAACCACGCCAGACTTACCGTTTTTGAGAAAAAATATGTGCATCGCACAATAACATACATATTTTTAGCTAAAAGTATGGCATAATTTGGTTTATTTTCATTTTCTCGGAAACTACTAGGCCTAGAATTAAGATTTTTGGTTTAAAATGTTCGTAATGAATGCCTCTACAAATCTTGTTATGGTCAAAACCACGCCAGACTTACCGTTTTTGAGAAAAAATATGTGCATCGCACAATAACATACATATTTTTAGCTAAAAGTATGGCATAATTTGGTTTATTTCCATTTTCTCGGAAACTACTAGGCCTAGAATTAAGATTTTTGGTTTAAAATGTTCGTAATGAATGCCTCTACAAATCTTGTTATGGTCAAAACCACGCCAGACTTACCCTTTTTGAGAAAAAATATGTGCATCGCACAATAACATACATATTTTTAGCTAAAAGTATGGCATAATTTGGTTTATTTTCATTTTCTCGGAAACTACTAGGCCTAGAATTATGAATTATGGTCAAAACCACGCCAGACTTACCGTTTTTGAGAAAAAATATGTGTATCGCACAATAACATACATATTTTTACATATTTTCAGCTAAAAGTATGGCATAATTTGGTTTATTTCCATTTTCTCGGAAACTACTAGGCCTAGAATTAAGATTTTTGGTTTAAAATGTTCGTAATGAATGCCTCTACAAATCTTGTTATGGTCAAAACCACGCCAGACTTACCGTTTTTGAGAAAAAATATGTGCATCGCACAATAACATACATATTTTTAGCTAAAAGTATGGCATAATTTGGTTTATTTCCATTTTCTCGGAAACTACTAGGCCTAGAATTAAGATTTTTGGTTTAAAATGTTCGTAATGAATGCCTCTACAAATCTTGTTATGGTCAAAACCACGCCAGACTTACCGTTTTTGAGAAAAAATATGTGCATCGCACAATAACATACATATTTTTAGCTAAAAGTATGGCATAATTTGGTTTATTTTCATTTTCTCGGAAACTACTAGGCCTAGAATTAAGATTTTTGGTTTAAAATGTTCGTAATGAATGCCTCTACAAATCTTGTTATGGTCAAAACCACGCCAGACTTACCGTTTTTGAGAAAAAATATGTGCATCGCACAATAACATACATATTTTTAGCTAAAAGTATGGCATAATTTGGTTTATTTTCATTTTCTCGGAAACTACTAGGCCTAGAATTAAGATTTTTGGTTTAAAATGTTCGTAATGAATGCCTCTACAAATCTTGTTATGGTCAAAACCACGCCAGACTTACCGTTTTTGAGAAAAAATATGTGCATCGCACAATAACATACATATTTTTAGCTAAAAGTATGGCATAATTTGGTTTATTTCCATTTTCTCGGAAACTACTAGGCCTAGAATTAAGATTTTTGGTTTAAAATGTTCGTAATGAATGCCTCTACAAATCTTGTTATGGTCAAAACCACGCCAGACTTACCCTTTTTGAGAAAAAATATGTGCATCGCACAATAACATACATATTTTTAGCTAAAAGTATGGCATAATTTGGTTTATTTTCATTTTCTCGGAAACTACTAGGCCTAGAATTAAGATTTTTGGTTTAAAATGTTCGTAATGAATGCCTCTACAAATCTTGCTATGGTCAAAACCACGCCAGACTTACCGTTTTTGAGAAAAAATATGTGTATCGCACAATAACATACATATTTTTACATATTTTCAGCTAAAAGTATGGCATAATTTGGTTTATTTCCATTTTCTCGGAAACTACTAGGCCTAGAATTAAGATTTTTGGTTTAAAATGTTCGTAATGAATGCCTCTACAAATCTTGTTATGGTCAAAACCACGCCAGACTTACCGTTTTTGAGAAAAAATATGTGCATCGCACAATAACATACATATTTTTAGCTAAAAGTATGGCATAATTTGGTTTATTTCCATTTTCTCGGAAACTACTAGGCCTAGAATTAAGATTTTTGGTTTAAAATGTTCGTAATGAATGCCTCTACAAATCTTGTTACGGTCAAAACCACGCCAGACTTACCGTTTTTGAGAAAAAATATGTGCATCGCACAATAACATACATATTTTTAGCTAAAAGTATGGCATAATTTGGTTTATTTCCATTTTCTCGGAAACTACTAGGCCTAGAATTAAGATTTTTGGTTTAAAATGTTCGTAATGAATGCCTCTACAAATCTTGTTATGGTCAAAACCACGCCAGACTTACCGTTTTTGAGAAAAAATATGTGCATCGCACAATAACATACATATTTTTAGCTAAAAGTATGGCATAATTTGGTTTATTTTCATTTTCTCGGAAACTACTAGGCCTAGAATTAAGATTTTTGGTTTAAAATGTTCGTAATGAATGCCTCTACAAATCGTGTTATGGTCAAAACCACGCCAGACTTACCGTTTTTGAGAAAAAATATGTGTATCGCACAATAACATACATATTTTTACATATTTTCAGCTAAAAGTATGGCATAATTTGGTTTATTTCCATTTTCTCGGAAACTACTAGGCCTAGAATTAAGATTTTTGGTTTAAAATGTTCGTAATGAATGCCTCTACAAATCTTGTTATGGTCAAAACCACGCCAGACTTACCGTTTTTGAGAAAAAATATGTGCATCGCACAATAACATACATATTTTTAGCTAAAAGTATGGCATAATTTGGTTTATTTCCATTTTCTCGGAAACTACTAGGCCTAGAATTAAGATTTTTGGTTTAAAATGTTCGTAATGAATGCCTCTACAAATCTTGTTATGGTCAAAACCACGCCAGACTTACCGTTTTTGAGAAAAAATATGTGCATCGCACAATAACATACATATTTTTAGCTAAAAGTATGGCATAATTTGGTTTATTTTAATTTTCTCGGAAACTACTAGGCCTAGAATTAAGATTTTTGGTTTAAAATGTTCGTAATGAATGCCTCTACAAATCGTGTTATGGTCAAAACCACGCCAGACTTACCGTTTTTGAGAAAAAATATGTGTATCGCACAATAACATACATATTTTTACATATTTTCAGCTAAAAGTATGGCATAATTTGGTTTATTTCCATTTTCTCGGAAACTACTAGGCCTAGAATTAAGATTTTTGGTTTAAAATGTTCGTAATGAATGCCTCTACAAATCTTGTTATGGTCAAAACCACGCCAGACTTACCGTTTTTGAGAAAAAATATGTGTATCGCACAATAACATACATATTTTTACATATTTTCAGCTAAAAGTATTACATAATTTGGTTTATTTCCATTTTCTCGGAAACTACTAGGCCTAGAATTAAGATTTTTGGTTTAAAATGTTCGTAATGAATGCCTCTACAAATCTTGTTATGGTCAAAACCACGCCAGACTTACCGTTTTTGAGAAAAAATATGTGTATCGCACAATAACATACATATTTTTACATATTTTCAGCTAAAAGTATGGCATAATTTGGTTTATTTCCATTTTCTCGGAAACTACTAGGCCTAGAATTAAGATTTTTGGTTTAAAATGTTCGTAATGAATGCCTCTACAAATCTTGTTATGGTCAAAACCACGCCAGACTTACCGTTTTTGAGAAAAAATATGTGCATCGCACAATAACATACATATTTTTAGCTAAAAGTATGGCATAATTTGGTTTATTTCCATTTTCTCGGAAACTACTAGGCCTAGAATTAAGATTTTTGGTTTAAAATGTTCGTAATGAATGCCTCTACAAATCTTGTTATGGTCAAAACCACGCCAGACTTACCGTTTTTGAGAAAAAATATGTGCATCGCACAATAACATACATATTTTTAGCTAAAAGTATGGCATAATTTGGTTTATTTTCATTTTCTCGGAAACTACTAGGCCTAGAATTAAGATTTTTGGTTTAAAATGTTCGTAATGAATGCCTCTACAAATCTTGTTACGGTCAAAACCACGCCAGACTTACCGTTTTTGAGAAAAAATATGTGTATCGCACAATAACATACATATTTTTACATATTTTCAGCTAAAAGTATGGCATAATTTGGTTTATTTCCATTTTCTCGGAAACTACTAGGCCTAGAATTAAGATTTTTGGTTTAAAATGTTCGTAATGAATGCCTCTACAAATCTTGTTATGGTCAAAACCACGCCAGACTTACCGTTTTTGAGAAAAAATATGTGCATCGCACAATAACATACATATTTTTAGCTAAAAGTATGGCATAATTTGGTTTATTTCCATTTTCTCGGAAACTACTAGGCCTAGAATTAAGATTTTTGGTTTAAAATGTTCGTAATGAATGCCTCTACAAATCTTGTTATGGTCAAAACCACGCCAGACTTACCGTTTTTGAGAAAAAATATGTGTATCGCACAATAACATACATATTTTTACATATTTTCAGCTAAAAGTATGGCATAATTTGGTTTATTTCCATTTTCTCGGAAACTACTAGGCCTAGAATTAAGATTTTTGGTTTAAAATGTTCGTAATGAATGCCTCTACTAATCTTGTTATGGTCAAAACCACGCCAGACTTACCGTTTTTGAGAAAAAATATGTGCATCGCACAATAACATACATATTTTTAGCTAAAAGTATGGCATAATTTGGTTTATTTTCATTTTCTCGGAAACTACTAGGCCTAGAATTAAGATTTTTGGTTTAAAATGTTCGTAATGAATGCCTCTACAAATCTTGTTATGGTCAAAACCACGCCAGACTTACCGTTTTTGAGAAAAAATATGTGTATCGCACAATAACATACATATTTTTACATATTTTCAGCTAAAAGTATGGCATAATTTGGTTTATTTCCATTTTCTCGGAAACTACTAGGCCTAGAATTAAGATTTTTGGTTTAAAATGTTCGTAATGAATGCCTCTACAAATCTTGTTATGGTCAAAACCACGCCAGACTTACCGTTTTTGAGAAAAAATATGTGTATCGCACAATAACATACATATTTTTACATATTTTCAGCTAAAAGTATGGCATAATTTGGTTTATTTCCATTTTCTCGGAAACTACTAGGCCTAGAATTAAGATTTTTGGTTTAAAATGTTCGTAATGAATGCCTCTACAAATCTTGTTATGGTCAAAACCACGCCAGACTTACCGTTTTTGAAAAAAAATATGTGCATCGCACAATAACATACATATTTTTAGCTAAAAGTATGGCATAATTTGGTTTATTTCTATTTTCTCGGAAACTACTAGGCCTAGAATTAAGATTTTTGGTTTAAAATGTTCGTAATGAATGCCTCTACAAATCTTGTTATGGTCAAAACCACGCCAGACTTACCGTTTTTGAGAAAAAATATGTGCATCGCACAATAACATACATATTTTTAGCTAAAAGTATGGCATAATTTGGTTTATTTCCATTTTCTCGGAAACTACTAGGCCTAGAATTAAGATTTTTGGTTTAAAATGTTCGTAAAGTATGGCATAATTTGGTTTATTTTCATTTTCTCGGAAACTACTAGGCCTAGAATTAAGATTTTTGGTTTAAAATGTTCGTAATGAATGCCTCTACAAATCTTGTTATGGTCAAAACCACGCCAGACTTACCGTTTTTGAGAAAAAATATGTGTATCGCACAATAACATACATATTTTTACATATTTTCAGCTAAAAGTATGGCATAATTTGGTTTATTTCCATTTTCTCGGAAACTACTAGGCCTAGAATTAAGATTTTTGGTTTAAAATGTTCGTAATGAATGCCTCTACAAATCTTGTTATGGTCAAAACCACGCCAGACTTACCGTTTTTGAGAAAAAATATGTGTATCGCACAATAACATACATATTTTTACATATTTTCAGCTAAAAGTATGGCATAATTTGGTTTATTTCCATTTTCTCGGAAACTACTAGGCCTAGAATTAAGATTTTTGGTTTAAAATGTTCGTAATGAATGCCTCTACAAATCTTGTTATGGTCAAAACCACGCCAGACTTACCGTTTTTGAGAAAAAATATGTGCATCGCACAATAACATACATATTTTTAGCTAAAAGTATGGCATAATTTGGTTTATTTCCATTTTC
Source organism: Myathropa florea (assembly GCA_930367185.1). Lineage (NCBI taxonomy): Eukaryota > Metazoa > Arthropoda > Insecta > Diptera > Syrphidae > Myathropa > Myathropa florea. Next base: position 41,286,006 of record OV884003.1, read on the forward strand.
TCGGAAACTACTAGGCCTAGAATTAAGATTTTTGGTTTAAAATGTTCGTAATGAATGCCTCTACAAATCTTGTTATGGTCAAAACCACGCCAGACTTACCGTTTTTGAGAAAAAATATGTGCATCGCACAATAACATACATATTTTTAGCTAAAAGTATGGCATAATTTGGTTTATTTTCATTTTCTCGGAAACTACTAGGCCTAGAATTAAGATTTTTGGTTTAAAATGTTCGTAATGAATGCCTCTACAAATCTTGTTACGGTCAAAACCACGCCAGACTTACCGTTTTTGAGAAAAAATATGTGTATCGCACAATAACATACATATTTTTACATATTTTCAGCTAAAAGTATGGCATAATTTGGTTTATTTCCATTTTCTCGGAAACTACTAGGCCTAGAATTAAGATTTTTGGTTTAAAATGTTCGTAATGAATGCCTCTACAAATCTTGTTATGGTCAAAACCACGCCAGACTTACCGTTTTTGAGAAAAAATATGTGCATCGCACAATAACATACATATTTTTAGCTAAAAGTATGGCATAATTTGGTTTATTTCCATTTTCTCGGAAACTACTAGGCCTAGAATTAAGATTTTTGGTTTAAAATGTTCGTAATGAATGCCTCTACAAATCTTGTTATGGTCAAAACCACGCCAGACTTACCGTTTTTGAGAAAAAATATGTGTATCGCACAATAACATACATATTTTTACATATTTTCAGCTAAAAGTATGGCATAATTTGGTTTATTTCCATTTTCTCGGAAACTACTAGGCCTAGAATTAAGATTTTTGGTTTAAAATGTTCGTAATGAATGCCTCTACTAATCTTGTTATGGTCAAAACCACGCCAGACTTACCGTTTTTGAGAAAAAATATGTGCATCGCACAATAACATACATATTTTTAGCTAAAAGTATGGCATAATTTGGTTTATTTTCATTTTCTCGGAAACTACTAGGCCTAGAATTAAGATTTTTGGTTTAAAATGTTCGTAATGAATGCCTCTACAAATCTTGTTATGGTCAAAACCACGCCAGACTTACCGTTTTTGAGAAAAAATATGTGTATCGCACAATAACATACATATTTTTACATATTTTCAGCTAAAAGTATGGCATAATTTGGTTTATTTCCATTTTCTCGGAAACTACTAGGCCTAGAATTAAGATTTTTGGTTTAAAATGTTCGTAATGAATGCCTCTACAAATCTTGTTATGGTCAAAACCACGCCAGACTTACCGTTTTTGAGAAAAAATATGTGTATCGCACAATAACATACATATTTTTACATATTTTCAGCTAAAAGTATGGCATAATTTGGTTTATTTCCATTTTCTCGGAAACTACTAGGCCTAGAATTAAGATTTTTGGTTTAAAATGTTCGTAATGAATGCCTCTACAAATCTTGTTATGGTCAAAACCACGCCAGACTTACCGTTTTTGAGAAAAAATATGTGCATCGCACAATAACATACATATTTTTAGCTAAAAGTATGGCATAATTTGGTTTATTTCCATTTTCTCGGAAACTACTAGGCCTAGAATTAAGATTTTTGGTTTAAAATGTTCGTAATGAATGCCTCTACAAATCTTGTTATGGTCAAAACCACGCCAGACTTACCGTTTTTGAGAAAAAATATGTGCATCGCACAATAACATACATATTTTTAGCTAAAAGTATGGCATAATTTGGTTTATTTCCATTTTCTCGGAAACTACTAGGCCTAGAATTAAGATTTTTGGTTTAAAATGTTCGTAATGAATGCCTCTACAAATCTTGTTATGGTCAAAACCACGCCAGACTTACCGTTTTTGAGAAAAAATATGTGTATCGCACAATAACATACATATTTTTAGCTAAAAGTATGGCATAATTTGGTTTATTTTCATTTTCTCGGAAACTACTAGGCCTAGAATTAAGATTTTTGGTTTAAAATGTTCGTAATGAATGCCTCTACAAATCTTGTTATGGTCAAAACCACGCCAGACTTACCGTTTTTGAGAAAAAATATGTGTATCGCACAATAACATACATATTTTTACATATTTTCAGCTAAAAGTATGGCATAATTTGGTTTATTTCCATTTTCTCGGAAACTACTAGGCCTAGAATTAAGATTTTTGGTTTAAAATGTTCGTAATGAATGCCTCTACAAATCTTGTTATGGTCAAAACCACGCCAGACTTACCGTTTTTGAGAAAAAATATGTGTATCGCACAATAACATACATATTTTTACATATTTTCAGCTAAAAGTATGGCATAATTTGGTTTATTTCCATTTTCTCGGAAACTACTAGGCCTAGAATTAAGATTTTTGGTTTAAAATGTTCGTAATGAATGCCTCTACAAATCTTGTTATGGTCAAAACCACGCCAGACTTACCGTTTTTGAGAAAAAATATGTGCATCGCACAATAACATACATATTTTTAGCTAAAAGTATGGCATAATTTGGTTTATTTCCATTTTCTCGGAAACTACTAGGCCTAGAATTAAGATTTTTGGTTTAAAATGTTCGTAATGAATGCCTCTACAAATCTTGTTATGGTCAAAACCACGCCAGACTTACCGTTTTTGAGAAAAAATATGTGCATCGCACAATAACATACATATTTTTAGCTAAAAGTATGGCATAATTTGGTTTATTTCCATTTTCTCGGAAACTACTAGGCCTAGAATTAAGATTTTTGGTTTAAAATGTTCGTAATGAATGCCTCTACAAATCTTGTTATGGTCAAAACCACGCCAGACTTACCGTTTTTGAGAAAAAATATGTGTATCGCACAATAACATACATATTTTTACATATTTTCAGCTAAAAGTATGGCATAATTTGGTTTATTTCCATTTTCTCGGAAACTACTAGGCCTAGAATTAAGATTTTTGGTTTAAAATGTTCGTAATGAATGCCTCTACAAATCTTGTTACGGTCAAAACCACGCCAGACTTACCGTTTTTGAGAAAAAATATGTGTATCGCACAATAACATACATATTTTTACATATTTTCAGCTAAAAGTATGGCATAATTTGGTTTATTTCCATTTTCTCGGAAACTACTAGGCCTAGAATTAAGATTTTTGGTTTAAAATGTTCGTAATGAATGCCTCTACAAATCTTGTTATGGTCAAAACCACGCCAGACTTACCGTTTTTGAGAAAAAATATGTGCATCGCACAATAACATACATATTTTTAGCTAAAAGTATGGCATAATTTGGTTTATTTTCATTTTCTCGGAAACTACTAGGCCTAGAATTAAGATTTTTGGTTTAAAATGTTCGTAATGAATGCCTCTACAAATCTTGTTATGGTCAAAACCACGCCAGACTTACCGTTTTTGAGAAAAAATATGTGTATCGCACAATAACATACATATTTTTACATATTTTCAGCTAAAAGTATGGCATAATTTGGTTTATTTCCATTTTCTCGGAAACTACTAGGCCTAGAATTAAGATTTTTGGTTTAAAATGTTCGTAATGAATGCCTCTACAAATCTTGTTATGGTCAAAACCACGCCAGACTTACCGTTTTTGAGAAAAAATATGTGCATCGCACAATAACATACATATTTTTAGCTAAAAGTATGGCATAATTTGGTTTATTTCCATTTTCTCGGAAACTACTAGGCCTAGAATTAAGATTTTTGGTTTAAAATGTTTGTAATGAATGCCTCTACAAATCTTGTTATGGTCAAAACCACGCCAGACTTACCGTTTTTGAGAAAAAATATGTGTATCGCACAATAACATACATATTTTTACATATTTTCAGCTAAAAGTATGGCATAATTTGGTTTATTTCCATTTTCTCGGAAACTACTAGGCCTAGAATTAAGATTTTTGGTTTAAAATGTTCGTAATGAATGCCTCTACAAATCTTGTTATGGTCAAAACCACGCCAGACTTACCGTTTTTGAGAAAAAATATGTGTATCGCACAATAACATACATATTTTTACATATTTTCAGCTAAAAGTATGGCATAATTTGGTTTATTTCCATTTTCTCGGAAACTACTAGGCCTAGAATTAAGATTTTTGGTTTAAAATGTTCGTAATGAATGCCTCTACAAATCTTGTTATGGTCAAAACCACGCCAGACTTACCGTTTTTGAGAAAAAATATGTGTATCGCACAATAACATACATATTTTTACATATTTTCAGCTAAAAGTATGGCATAATTTGGTTTATTTCCATTTTCTCGGAAACTACTAGGCCTAGAATTAAGATTTTTGGTTTAAAATGTTCGTAATGAATGCCTCTACAAATCTTGTTATGGTCAAAACCACGCCAGACTTACCGTTTTTGAGAAAAAATATGTGCATCGCACAATAACATACATATTTTTAGCTAAAAGTATGGCATAATTTGGTTTATTTCCATTTTCTCGGAAACTACTAGGCCTAGAATTAAGATTTTTGGTTTAAAATGTTCGTAATGAATGCCTCTACAAATCTTGTTATGGTCAAAACCACGCCAGACTTACCGTTTTTGAGAAAAAATATGTGTATCGCACAATAACATACATATTTTTACATATTTTCAGCTAAAAGTATGGCATAATTTGGTTTATTTCCATTTTCTCGGAAACTACTAGGCCTAGAATTAAGATTTTTGGTTTAAAATGTTCGTAATGAATGCCTCTACAAATCTTGTTATGGTCAAAACCACGCCAGACTTACCGTTTTTGAGAAAAAATATGTGTATCGCACAATAACATACATATTTTTACATATTTTCAGCTAAAAGTATGGCATAATTTGGTTTATTTCCATTTTCTCGGAAACTACTAGGCCTAGAATTAAGATTTTTGGTTTAAAATGTTCGTAATGAATGCCTCTACAAATCTTGTTATGGTCAAAACCACGCCAGACTTACCGTTTTTGAGAAAAAATATGTGCATCGCACAATAACATACATATTTTTAGCTAAAAGTATGGCATAATTTGGTTTATTTCCATTTTCTCGGAAACTACTAGGCCTAGAATTAAGATTTTTGGTTTAAAATGTTCGTAATGAATGCCTCTACAAATCTTGTTATGGTCAAAACCACGCCAGACTTACCGTTTTTGAGAAAAAATATGTGTATCGCACAATAACATACATATTTTTTACATATTTTCAGCTAAAAGTATGGCATAATTTGGTTTATTTCCATTTTCTCGGAAACTACTAGGCCTAGAATTAAGATTTTTGGTTTAAAATGTTCGTAATGAATGCCTCTACAAATCTTGTTATGGTCAAAACCACGCCAGACTTACCGTTTTTGAGAAAAAATATGTGCATCGCACAATAACATACATATTTTTAGCTAAAAGTATGGCATAATTTGGTTTATTTCCATTTTCTCGGAAACTACTAGGCCTAGAATTAAGATTTTTGGTTTAAAATGTTCGTAATGAATGCCTCTACAAATCTTGTTATGGTCAAAACCACGCCAGACTTACCGTTTTTGAGAAAAAATATGTGTATCGCACAATAACATACATATTTTTACATATTTTCAGCTAAAAGTATGGCATAATTTGGTTTATTTCCATTTTCTCGGAAACTACTAGGCCTAGAATTAAGATTTTTGGTTTAAAATGTTCGTAATGAATGCCTCTACAAATCTTGTTATGGTCAAAACCACGCCAGACTTACCGTTTTTGAGAAAAAATATGTGTATCGCACAATAACATACATATTTTTACATATTTTCAGCTAAAAGTATGGCATAATTTGGTTTATTTCCATTTTCTCGGAAACTACTAGGCCTAGAATTAAGATTTTTGGTTTAAAATGTTCGTAATGAATGCCTCTACAAATCTTGTTATGGTCAAAACCACGCCAGACTTACCGTTTTTGAGAAAAAATATGTGTATCGCACAATAACATACATATTTTTACATATTTTCAGCTAAAAGTATGGCATAATTTGGTTTATTTCCATTTTCTCGGAAACTACTAGGCCTAGAATTAAGATTTTTGGTTTAAAATGTTCGTAATGAATGCCTCTACAAATCTTGTTATGGTCAAAACCACGCCAGACTTACCGTTTTTGAGAAAAAATATGTGCATCGCACAATAACATACATATTTTTAGCTAAAAGTATGGCATAATTTGGTTTATTTCCATTTTCTCGGAAACTACTAGGCCTAGAATTAAGATTTTTGGTTTAAAATGTTCGTAATGAATGCCTCTACAAATCTTGTTATGGTCAAAACCACGCCAGACTTACCGTTTTTGAGAAAAAATATGTGTATCGCACAATAACATACATATTTTTACATATTTTCAGCTAAAAGTATGGCATAATTTGGTTTATTTCCATTTTCTCGGAAACTACTAGGCCTAGAATTAAGATTTTTGGTTTAAAATGTTCGTAATGAATGCCTCTACAAATCTTGTTATGGTCAAAACCACGCCAGACTTACCGTTTTTGAGAAAAAATATGTGTATCGCACAATAACATACATATTTTTACATATTTTCAGCTAAAAGTATGGCATAATTTGGTTTATTTCCATTTTCTCGGAAACTACTAGGCCTAGAATTAAGATTTTTGGTTTAAAATGTTCGTAATGAATGCCTCTACAAATCTTGTTATGGTCAAAACCACGCCAGACTTACCGTTTTTGAGAAAAAATATGTGCATCGCACAATAACATACATATTTTTAGCTAAAAGTATGGCATAATTTGGTTTATTCCCATTTTCTCGGAAACTACTAGGCCTAGAATTAAGATTTTTGGTTTAAAATGTTCGTAATGAATGCCTCTACAAATCTTGTTATGGTCAAAACCACGCCAGACTTACCGTTTTTGAGAAAAAATATGTGCATCGCACAATAACATACATATTTTTAGCTAAAAGTATGGCATAATTTGGTTTATTTCCATTTTCTCAGAAACTACTACGCCTAGAATTAAGATTTTTGGTTTAAAATGTTCGTAATGAATGCCTCTACAAATCTTGTTATGGTCAAAACCACGCCAGACTTACCGTTTTTGAGAAAAAATATGTGTATCGCACAATAACATACATATTTTTACATATTTTCAGCTAAAAGTATGGCATAATTTGGTTTATTTCCATTTTCTCGGAAACTACTAGGCCTAGAATTAAGATTTTTTGGTTTAAAATGTTCGTAATGAATGCCTCTACAAATCTTGTTATGGTCAAAACCACGCCAGACTTACCGTTTTTGAGAAAAAATATGTGTATCGCACAATAACATACATATTTTTACATATTTTCAGCTAAAAGTATGGCATAATTTGGTTTATTTCCATTTTCTCGGAAACTACTAGGCCTAGAATTAAGATTTTTGGTTTAAAATGTTCGTAATGAATGCCTCTACAAATCTTGTTATGGTCAAAACCACGCCAGACTTACCGTTTTTGAGAAAAAATATGTGTATCGCACAATAACATACATATTTTTACATATTTTCAGCTAAAAGTATGGCATAATTTGGTTTATTTCCATTTTCTCGGAAACTACTAGGCCTAGAATTAAGATTTTTGGTTTAAAATGTTCGTAATGAATGCCTCTACAAATCTTGTTATGGTCAAAACCACGCCAGACTTACCGTTTTTGAGAAAAAATATGTGCATCGCACAATAACATACATATTTTTAGCTAAAAGTATGGCATAATTTGGTTTATTTTCATTTTCTCGGAAACTACTAGGCCTAGAATTAAGATTTTTGGTTTAAAAATGTTCGTAATGAATGCCTCTACAAATCTTGTTATGGTCAAAACCACGCCAGACTTACCGTTTTTGAGAAAAAATATGTGTATCGCACAATAACATACATATTTTTACATATTTTCAGCTAAAAGTATGGCATAATTTGGTTTATTTCCATTTTCTCGGAAACTACTAGGCCTAGAATTAAGATTTTTGTTTTAAAATGTTCGTAATGAATGCCTCTACAAATCTTGTTATGGTCAAAACCACGCCAGACTTACCGTTTTTGAGAAAAAATATGTGTATCGCACAATAACATACATATTTTTACATATTTTCAGCTAAAAGTATGGCATAATTTGGTTTATTTCCATTTTCTCGGAAACTACTAGGCCTAGAATTAAGATTTTTGGTTTAAAATGTTCGTAATGAATGCTTCTACAAAATCTTGTTATGGTCAAAACCACGCCAGACTTACCGTTTTTGAGAAAAAATATGTGCATCGCACAATAACATACATATTTTTAGCTAAAAGTATGGCATAATTTGGTTTATTTTCATTTTCTCGGAAACTACTAGGCCTAGAATTAAGATTTTTGGTTTAAAATGTTCGTAATGAATGCCTCTACAAATCTTGTTATGGTCAAAACCACGCCAGACTTACCGTTTTTGAGAAAAAATATGTGCATCGCACAATAACATACATATTTTTAGCTAAAAGTATGGCATAATTTGGTTTATTTCCATTTTCTCGGAAACTACTAGGCCTAGAATTAAGATTTTTGGTTTAAAATGTTCGTAATGAATGCCTCTACAAATCTTGTTATGGTCAAAACCACGCCAGACTTACCGTTTTTGAGAAAAAATATGTGCATCGCACAATAACATACATATTTTTAGCTAAAAGTATGGCATAATTTGGTTTATTTCCATTTTCTCGGAAACTACTAGGCCTAGAATTAAGATTTTTGGTTTAAAATGTTCGTAATGAATGCCTCTACAAATCTTGTTATGGTCAAAAACCACGCCAGACTTACCGTTTTTGAGAAAAAATATGTGCATCGCACAATAACATACATATTTTTAGCTAAAAGTATGGCATAATTTGGTTTATTTCCATTTTTCTCGGAAACTACTAGGCCTAGAATTAAGATTTTTGGTTTAAAATGTTCGTAATGAATGCCTCTACAAATCTTGTTATGGTCAAAACCACGCCAGACTTACCGTTTTTGAGAAAAAATATGTGTATCGCACAATAACATACATATTTTTTACATATTTTCAGCTAAAAGTATGGCATAATTTGGTTTATTTCCATTTTCTCGGAAACTACTAGGCCTAGAATTAAGATTTTTGGTTTAAAATGTTCGTAATGAATGCCTCTACAAATCTTGTTATGGTCAAAACCACGCCAGACTTACCGTTTTTGAGAAAAAATATGTGTATCGCACAATAACATACATATTTTTACATATTTTCAGCTAAAAGTATGGCATAATTTGGTTTATTTCCATTTTCTCGGAAACTACTAGGCCTAGAATTAAGATTTTTGGTTTAAAAATGTTCGTAATGAATGCCTCTACAAATCTTGTTACGGTCAAAACCACGCCAGACTTACCGTTTTTGAGAAAAAATATGTGTATCGCACAATAACATACATATTTTTACATATTTTCAGCTAAAAGTATGGCATAATTTGGTTTATTTCCATTTTCTCGGAAACTACTAGGCCTAGAATTAAGATTTTTGGTTTAAAATGTTCGTAATGAATGCCTCTACAAATCTTGTTATGGTCAAAACCACGCCAGACTTACCGTTTTTTGAGAAAAAATATGTGCATCGCACAATAACATACATATTTTTAGCTAAAAGTATGGCATAATTTGGTTTATTTTCATTTTCTCGGAAACTACTAGGCCTAGAATTAAGATTTTTGGTTTAAAATGTTCGTAATGAATGCCTCTACAAATCTTGTTATGGTCAAAACCACGCCAGACTTACCGTTTTTGAGAAAAAATATGTGCATCGCACAATAACATTCATAATTTTTAGCTAAAAGTATGGCATAATTTGGTTTATTTTCATTTTCTCGGAAACTACTAGGCCTAGAATTAAGATTTTTGGTTTAAAATGTTCGTAATGAATGCCTCTACAAATCTTGTTATGGTCAAAACCACGCCAGACTTACCGTTTTTGAGAAAAAAATATGTGTATCGCACAATAACATACATATTTTTACATATTTTCAGCTAAAAGTATGGCATAATTTGGTTTATTTCCATTTTCTCGGAAACTACTAGGCCTAGAATTAAGATTTTTGGTTTAAAATGTTCGTAATGAATGCCTCTACAAATCTTGTTATGGTCAAAACCACGCCAGACTTACCGTTTTTGAGAAAAAATATGTGCATCGCACAATAACATACATATTTTTAGCTAAAAGTATGGCATAATTTGGTTTATTTCCATTTTCTCGGAAACTACTAGGCCTAGAATTAAGATTTTTGGTTTAAAATGTTCGTAATGAATGCCTCTACAAATCTTGTTATGGTCAAAACCACGCCAGACTTACCGTTTTTTGAGAAAAAATATGTGCATCGCACAATAACATACATATTTTTAGCTAAAAGTATGGCATAATTTGGTTTATTTCCATTTTCTCGGAAACTACTAGGCCTAGAATTAAGATTTTTGGTTTAAAATGTTCGTAATGAATGCCTCTACAAATCTTGTTATGGTCAAAACCACGCCAGACTTACCGTTTTTGAGAAAAAATATGTGTATCGCACAATAACATACATATTTTTACATATTTTCAGCTAAAAGTATGGCATAATTTGGTTTATTTCCATTTTCTCGGAAACTACTAGGCCTAGAATTAAGATTTTTGGTTTAAAATGTTCGTAATGAATGCCTCTACAAATCTTGTTATGGTCAAAAACCACGCCAGACTTACCGTTTTTGAGAAAAAATATGTGTATCGCACAATAACATACATATTTTTACATATTTTCAGCTAAAAGTATGGCATAATTTGGTTTATTTCCATTTTCTCGGAAACTACTAGGCCTAGAATTAAGATTTTTGGTTTAAAATGTTCGTAATGAATGCCTCTACAAATCTTGTTACGGTCAAAACCACGCCAGACTTACCGTTTTTGAGAAAAAATATGTGTATCGCACAATAACATACATATTTTTACATATTTTCAGCTAAAAGTATGGCATAATTTGGTTTATTTCCATTTTCTCGGAAACTACTAGGCCTAGAATTAAGATTTTTGGTTTAAAATGTTCGTAATGAATGCCTCTACAAATCTTGTTATGGTCAAAACCACGCCAGACTTACCGTTTTTGAGAAAAAATATGTGCATCGCACAATAACATACATATTTTTAGCTAAAAGTATGGCATAATTTGGTTTATTTTCATTTTCTCGGAAACTACTAGGCCTAGAATTAAGATTTTTGGTTTAAAATGTTCGTAATGAATGCCTCTACAAATCTTGTTATGGTCAAAACCACGCCAGACTTACCGTTTTTGAGAAAAAATATGTGCATCGCACAATAACATACATATTTTTAGCTAAAAGTATGGCATAATTTGGTTTATTTCCATTTTCTCGGAAACTACTAGGCCTAGAATTAAGATTTTTGGTTTAAAATGTTCGTAATGAATGCCTCTACAAATCTTGTTATGGTCAAAACCACGCCAGACTTACCGTTTTTTGAGAAAAAATATGTGTATCGCACAATAACATACATATTTTTACATATTTTCAGCTAAAAGTATGGCATAATTTGGTTTATTTCCATTTTCTCGGAAACTACTAGGCCTAGAATTAAGATTTTTGGTTAAAATGTTCGTAATGAATGCCTCTACAAATCTTGTTATGGTCAAAACCACGCCAGACTTGCCGTTTTTGAGAAAAAATATGTGTATCGCACAATAACATACATATTTTTACATATTTTCAGCTAAAAGTATGGCATAATTTGGTTTATTTCCATTTTCTCGGAAACTACTAGGCCTAGAATTAAGATTTTTGGTTTAAAATGTTCGTAATGAATGCCTCTACAAATCTTGTTATGGTCAAAACCACGCCAGACTTACCGTTTTGAGAAAAAATATGTGCATCGCACAATAACATACATATTTTTAGCTAAAAGTATGGCATAATTTGGTTTATTTCCATTTTCCTCGGAAACTACTAGGCCTAGAATTAAGATTTTTGGTTTAAAATGTTCGTAATGAATGCCTCTACAAATCTTGTTATGGTCAAAACCACGCCAGACTTACCGTTTTTGAGAAAAAAATATGTGTATCGCACAATAACATACATATTTTTACATATTTTCAGCTAAAAGTATGGCATAATTTGGTTTATTTCCATTTTCTCGGAAACTACTAGGCCTAGAATTAAGATTTTTGGTTTAAAATGTTCGTAATGAATGCCTCTACAAATCTTGTTATGGTCAAAACCACGCCAGACTTGCCGTTTTTGAGAAAAAATATGTGTATCGCACAATAACATACATATTTTACATATTTTCAGCTAAAAGTATGGCATAATTTGGTTTATTTCCATTTTCTCGGAAACTACTAGGCCTAGAATTAAGATTTTTGGTTTAAAATGTTCGTAATGAATGCCTCTACAAATCTTGTTATGGTCAAAACCACGCCAGACTTACCGTTTTTGAGAAAAAATATGTGCATCGCACAATAACATACATATTTTTAGCTAAAAGTATGGCATAATTTGGTTTATTTCCATTTTCTCGGAAACTACTAGGCCTAGAATTAAGATTTTTGGTTTAAAATGTTCGTAATGAATGCCTCTACAAATCTTGTTATGGTCAAAACCACGCCAGACTTACCGTTTTTGAGAAAAAATATGTGCATCGCACAATAACATACATATTTTTAGCTAAAAGTATGGCATAATTTGGTTTATTTCCATTTTCTCGGAAACTACTAGGCCTAGAATTAAGATTTTTGGTTTAAAATGTTCGTAATGAATGCCTCTACAAAATCTTGTTATGGTCAAAACCACGCCAGACTTACCGTTTTTGAGAAAAAATATGTGCATCGCACAATAACATACATATTTTTAGCTAAAAGTATGGCATAATTTGGTTTATTTCCATTTTCTCGGAAACTACTAGGCCTAGAATTAAGATTTTTGGTTTAAAATGTTCGTAATGAATGCCTCTACAAATCTTGTTATGGTCAAAAACCACGCCAGACTTACCGTTTTTGAGAAAAAATATGTGCATCGCACAATAACATACATATTTTTAGCTAAAAGTATGGCATAATTTGGTTTATTTCCATTTTCTCGGAAACTACTAGGCCTAGAATTAAGATTTTTGGTTTAAAATGTTCGTAATGAATGCCTCTACAAATCTTGTTATGGTCAAAACCACGCCAGACTTACCGTTTTTGAGAAAAAATATGTGTATCGCACAATAACATACTTACATATTTTTACATATTTCAGCTAAAAGTATGGCATAATTTGGTTTATTTCCATTTTCTCGGAAACTACTAGGCCTAGAATTAAGATTTTTGGTTTAAAATGTTCGTAATGAATGCCTCTACAAATCTTGTTATGGTCAAAACCACGCCAGACTTACCGTTTTTGAGAAAAAATATGTGCATCGCACAATAACATACATATTTTTAGCTAAAAGTATGGCATAATTTGGTTTATTTTCATTTTCTCGGAAACTACTAGGCCTAGAATTAAGATTTTTGGTTTAAAAATGTTCGTAATGAATGCCTCTACAAATCTTGTTATGGTCAAAACCACGCCAGACTTACCGTTTTTGAGAAAAAATATGTGTATCGCACAATAACATACATATTTTTACATATTTTCAGCTAAAAGTATGGCATAATTTGGTTTATTTTCATTTTCTCGGAAACTACTAGGCCTAGAATTAAGATTTTTGGTTTAAAATGTTCGTAATGAATGCCTCTACAAATCTTGTTATGGTCAAAACCACGCTAGACTTACCGTTTTTGAGAAAAAATATGTGTATCGCACAATAACATACATATTTTTACATATTTTCAGCTAAAAGTATGGCATAATTTGGTTTATTTCCATTTTCCTCGGAAACTACTAGGCCTAGAATTAAGATTTTTGGTTTAAAATGTTCGTAATGAATGCCTCTACAAATCTTGTTATGGTCAAAACCACGCCAGACTTACCGTTT
>OV884003.1:41300111-41418498 GCA_930367185.1 Myathropa florea
GGTTTAAAATGTTCGTAATGAATGCCTCTACAAATCTTGTTATGGTCAAAACCACGCCAGACTTACCGTTTTTGAGAAAAATATGTGTATCGCACAATAACATACATATTTTTACATATTTTCAGCTAAAAGTATGGCATAATTTGGTTTATTTCCATTTTCTCGGAAACTACTAGGCCTAGAATTAAGATTTTTGGTTTAAAATGTTCGTAATGAATGCCTCTACAAATCTTGTTATGGTCAAAACCACGCCAGACTTACCGTTTTTGAGAAAAAATATGTGCATCGCACAATAACATACATATTTTTAGCTAAAAGTATGGCATAATTTGGTTTATTTCCATTTTCTCGGAAACTACTAGGCCTAGAATTAAGATTTTTGGTTTAAAATGTTCGTAATGAATGCCTCTACAAATCTTGTTATGGTCAAAACCACGCCAGACTTACCGTTTTTGAGAAAAAATATGTGCATCGCACAATAACATACATATTTTTAGCTAAAAGTATGGCATAATTTGGTTTATTTTCATTTTCTCGGAAACTACTAGGCCTAGAATTAAGATTTTTGGTTTAAAATGTTCGTAATGAATGCCTCTACAAATCTTGTTATGGTCAAAACCACGCCAGACTTACCGTTTTTGAGAAAAAATATGTGTATCGCACAATAACATACATATTTTTACATATTTTCAGCTAAAAGTATGGCATAATTTGGTTTATTTCCATTTTCTCGGAAACTACTAGGCCTAGAATTAAGATTTTTGGTTTAAAATGTTCGTAATGAATGCCTCTACAAATCTTGTTATGGTCAACACCACGCCAGACTTACCCTTTTTGAGAAAAAATATGTGCATCGCACAATAACATACATATTTTTAGCTAAAAGTATGGCATAATTTGGTTTATTTTCATTTTCTCGGAAACTACTAGGCCTAGAATTAAGATTTTTGGTTTAAAATGTTCGTAATGAATGCCTCTACAAATCTTGTTATGGTCAAAACCACGCCAGACTTACCGTTTTTGAGAAAAAATATGTGCATCGCACAATAACATACATATTTTTAGCTAAAAGTATGGCATAATTTGGTTTATTTCCATTTTCTCGGAAACTACTAGGCCTAGAATTAAGATTTTTGGTTTAAAATGTTCGTAATGAATGCCTCTACAAATCTTGTTATGGTCAAAACCACGCCAGACTTACCGTTTTTGAGAAAAAATATGTGCATCGCACAATAACATACATATTTTTAGCTAAAAGTATGGCATAATTTGGTTTGTTTTCATTTTCTCGGAAACTACTAGGCCTAGAATTAAGATTTTTGGTTTAAAATGTTCGTAATGAATGCCTCTACAAATCTTGTTATGGTCAAAACCACGCCGGACTTACCGTTTTTGAGAAAAAATATGTGTATCGCACAATAACATACATTTTTTTACATATTTTCAGCTAAAAGTATGGCATAATTTGGTTTATTTTCATTTTCTCGGAAACTACTAGGCCTAGAATTAAGATTTTTGGTTTAAAATGTTCGTAATGAATGCCTCTACAAATCTTGTTATGGTCAAAACCACGCCAGACTTACCGTTTTTGAGAAAAAATATGTGTATCGCACAATAACATACATATTTTTACATATTTTCAGCTAAAAGTATGGCATAATTTGGTTTATTTCCATTTTCTCGGAAACTACTAGGCCTAGAATTAAGATTTTTGGTTTAAAATGTTCGTAATGAATGCCTCTACAAATCTTGTTATGGTCAAAACCACGCCAGACTTACCGTTTTTGAGAAAAAATATGTGTATCGCACAATAACATACATATTTTTACATATTTTCAGCTAAAAGTATGGCATAATTTGGTTTATTTCCATTTTCTCGGAAACTACTAGGCCTAGAATTAAGATTTTTGGTTTAAAATGTTCGTAATGAATGCCTCTACAAATCTTGTTATGGTCAAAACCACGCCAGACTTACCGTTTTTGAGAAAAAATATGTGCATCGCACAATAACATACATATTTTTAGCTAAAAGTATGGCATAATTTGGTTTATTTCCATTTTCTCGGAAACTACTAGGCCTAGAATTAAGATTTTTGGTTTAAAATGTTCGTAATGAATGCCTCTACAAATCTTGTTATGGTCAAAACCACGCCAGACTTACCGTTTTTGAGAAAAAATATGTGCATCGCACAATAACATACATATTTTTAGCTAAAAGTATGGCATAATTTGGTTTATTTTCATTTTCTCGGAAACTACTAGGCCTAGAATTAAGATTTTTGGTTTAAAATGTTCGTAATGAATGCCTCTACAAATCTTGTTATGGTCAAAACCACGCCAGACTTACCGTTTTTGAGAAAAAATATGTGTATCGCACAATAACATACATATTTTTACATATTTTCAGCTAAAAGTATGGCATAATTTGGTTTATTTCCATTTTCTCGGAAACTACTAGGCCTAGAATTAAGATTTTTGGTTTAAAATGTTCGTAATGAATGCCTCTACAAATCTTGTTATGGTCAACACCACGCCAGACTTACCGTTTTTGAGAAAAAATATGTGCATCGCACAATAACATACATATTTTTAGCTAAAAGTATGGCATAATTTGGTTTATTTTCATTTTCTCGGAAACTAGTAGGCCTAGAATTAAGATTTTTGGTTTAAAATGTTCGTAATGAATGCCTCTACAAATCTTGTTATGGTCAAAACCACGCCAGACTTACCGTTTTTGAGAAAAAATATGTGCATCGCACAATAACATACATATTTTTAGCTAAAAGTATGGCATAATTTGGTTTATTTCCATTTTCTCGGAAACTACTAGGCCTAGAATTAAGATTTTTGGTTTAAAATGTTCGTAATGAATGCCTCTACAAATCTTGTTATGGTCAAAACCACGCCAGACTTACCGTTTTTGAGAAAAAATATGTGCATCGCACAATAACATACATATTTTTAGCTAAAAGTATGGCATAATTTGGTTTGTTTTCATTTTCTCGGAAACTACTAGGCCTAGAATTAAGATTTTTGGTTTAAAATGTTCGTAATGAATGCCTCTACAAATCTTGTTATGGTCAAAACCACGCCAGACTTACCGTTTTTGAGAAAAAATATGTGTATCGCACAATAACATACATATTTTTACATATTTTCAGCTAAAAGTATGGCATAATTTGGTTTATTTCCATTTTCTCGGAAACTACTAGGCCTAGAATTAAGATTTTTGGTTTAAAATGTTCGTAATGAATGCCTCTACAAATCTTGTTATGGTCAAAACCACGCCAGACTTACCGTTTTTGAGAAAAAATATGTGTATCGCACAATAACATACATATTTTTACATATTTTCAGCTAAAAGTATGGCATAATTTGGTTTATTTCCATTTTCTCGGAAACTACTAGGCCTAGAATTAAGATTTTTGGTTTAAAATGTTCGTAATGAATGCCTCTACAAATCTTGTTATGGTCAAAACCACGCCAGACTTACCGTTTTTGAGAAAAAATATGTGTATCGCACAATAACATACATATTTTTACATATTTTCAGCTAAAAGTATGGCATAATTTGGTTTATTTCCATTTTCTCGGAAACTACTAGGCCTAGAATTAAGATTTTTGGTTTAAAATGTTCGTAATGAATGCCTCTACAAATCTTGTTATGGTCAAAACCACGCCAGACTTACCGTTTTTGAGAAAAAATATGTGTATCGCACAATAACATACATATTTTTACATATTTTCAGCTAAAAGTATGGCATAATTTGGTTTATTTCCATTTTCTCGGAAACTACTAGGCCTAGAATTAAGATTTTTGGTTTAAAATGTTCGTAATGAATGCCTCTACAAATCTTGTTATGGTCAAAACCACGCCAGACTTACCGTTTTTGAGAAAAAATATGTGCATCGCACAATAACATACATATTTTTAGCTAAAAGTATGGCATAATTTGGTTTATTTCCATTTTCTCGGAAACTACTAGGCCTAGAATTAAGATTTTTGGTTTAAAATGTTCGTAATGAATGCCTCTACAAATCTTGTTATGGTCAAAACCACGCCAGACTTACCGTTTTTGAGAAAAAATATGTGTATCGCACAATAACATACATATTTTTACATATTTTCAGCTAAAAGTATGGCATAATTTGGTTTATTTCCATTTTCTCGGAAACTACTAGGCCTAGAATTAAGATTTTTGGTTTAAAATGTTCGTAATGAATGCCTCTACAAATCTTGTTATGGTCAAAACCACGCCAGACTTACCGTTTTTGAGAAAAAATATGTGTATCGCACAATAACATACATATTTTTACATATTTTCAGCTAAAAGTATGGCATAATTTGGTTTATTTCCATTTTCTCGGAAACTACTAGGCCTAGAATTAAGATTTTTGGTTTAAAATGTTCGTAATGAATGCCTCTACAAATCTTGTTATGGTCAAAACCACGCCAGACTTACCGTTTTTGAGAAAAAATATGTGTATCGCACAATAACATACATATTTTTACATATTTTCAGCTAAAAGTATGGCATAATTTGGTTTATTTCCATTTTCTCGGAAACTACTAGGCCTAGAATTAGGATTTTTGGTTTAAAATGTTCGTAATGAATGCCTCTACAAATCTTGTTATGGTCAAAACCACGCCAGACTTACCGTTTTTGAGAAAAAATATGTGTATCGCACAATAACATACATATTTTTACATATTTTCAGCTAAAAGTATGGCATAATTTGGTTTATTTCCATTTTCTCGGAAACTACTAGGCCTAGAATTAAGATTTTTGGTTTAAAATGTTCGTAATGAATGCCTCTACAAATCTTGTTATGGTCAAAACCACGCCAGACTTACCGTTTTTGAGAAAAAATATGTGTATCGCACAATAACATACATATTTTTACATATTTTCAGCTAAAAGTATGGCATAATTTGGTTTATTTCCATTTTCTCGGAAACTACTAGGCCTAGAATTAAGATTTTTGGTTTAAAATGTTCGTAATGAATGCCTCTACAAATCTTGTTATGGTCAAAACCACGCCAGACTTACCGTTTTTGAGAAAAAATATGTGTATCGCACAATAACATACATATTTTTACATATTTTCAGCTAAAAGTATGGCATAATTTGGTTTATTTCCATTTTCTCGGAAACTACTAGGCCTAGAATTAAGATTTTTGGTTTAAAATGTTCGTAATGAATGCCTCTACAAATCTTGTTATGGTCAAAACCACGCCAGACTTACCCTTTTTGAGAAAAAATATGTGCATCGCACAATAACATACATATTTTTAGCTAAAAGTATGGCATAATTTGGTTTATTTTCATTTTCTCGGAAACTACTAGGCCTAGAATTAAGATTTTTGGTTTAAAATGTTCGTAATGAATGCCTCTACAAATCTTGTTATGGTCAAAACCACGCCAGACTTACCGTTTTTGAGAAAAAATATGTGCATCGCACAATAACATACATATTTTTAGCTAAAAGTATGGCATAATTTGGTTTATTTTCATTTTCTCGGAAACTACTAGGCCTAGAATTAAGATTTTTGGTTTAAAATGTTCGTAATGAATGCCTCTACAAATCTTGTTATGGTCAAAACCACGCCAGACTTACCGTTTTTGAGAAAAAATATGTGTATCGCACAATAACATACATATTTTTACATATTTTCAGCTAAAAGTATGGCATAATTTGGTTTATTTCCATTTTCTCGGAAACTACTAGGCCTAGAATTAAGATTTTTGGTTTAAAATGTTCGTAATGAATGCCTCTACAAATCTCGTTATGGTCAAAACCACGCCAGACTTACCGTTTTTGAGAAAAAATATGTGCATCGCACAATAACATACATATTTTTACATATTTTCAGCTAAAAGTATGGCATAATTTGGTTTATTTCCATTTTCTCGGAAACTACTAGGCCTAGAATTAAGATTTTTGGTTTAAAATGTTCGTAATGAATGCCTCTACAAATCTTGTTATGGTCAAAACCACGCCAGACTTACCGTTTTTGAGAAAAAATATGTGCATCGCACAATAACATACATATTTTTAGCTAAAAGTATGGCATAATTTGGTTTATTTCCATTTTCTCGGAAACTACTAGGCCTAGAATTAAGATTTTTGGTTTAAAATGTTCGTAATGAATGCCTCTACAAATCTTGTTATGGTCAAAACCACGCCAGACTTACTGTTTTTGAGAAAAAATATGTGCATCGCACAATAACATACATATTTTTAGCTAAAAGTATGGCATAATTTGGTTTATTTTCATTTTCTCGGAAACTACTAGGCCTAGAATTAAGATTTTTGGTTTAAAATGTTCGTAATGAATGCCTCTACAAATCTTGTTATGGTCAAAACCACGCCAGACTTACCGTTTTTGAGAAAAAATATGTGTATCGCACAATAACATACATATTTTTACATATTTTCAGCTAAAAGTATGGCATAATTTGGTTTATTTCCATTTTCTCGGAAACTACTAGGCCTAGAATTAAGATTTTTGGTTTAAAATGTTCGTAATGAATGCCTCTACAAATCTTGTTATGGTCAAAACCACGCCAGACTTACCGTTTTTGAGAAAAAATATGTGTATCGCACAATAACATACATATTTTTACATATTTTCAGCTAAAAGTATGGCATAATTTGGTTTATTTCCATTTTCTCGGAAACTACTAGGCCTAGAATTAAGATTTTTGGTTTAAAATGTTCGTAATGAATGCCTCTACAAATCTTGTTATGGTCAAAACCACGCCAGACTTACCGTTTTTGAGAAAAAATATGTGTATCGCACAATAACATACATATTTTTACATATTTTCAGCTAAAAGTATGGCATAATTTGGTTTATTTCCATTTTCTCGGAAACTACTAGGCCTAGAATTAAGATTTTTGGTTTAAAATGTTCGTAATGAATGCCTCTACAAATCTTGTTATGGTCAAAACCACGCCAGACTTACCCTTTTTGAGAAAAAATATGTGCATCGCACAATAACATACATATTTTTAGCTAAAAGTATGGCATAATTTGGTTTATTTTCATTTTCTCGGAAACTACTAGGCCTAGAATTAAGATTTTTGGTTTAAAATGTTCGTAATGAATGCCTCTACAAATCTTGTTATGGTCAAAACCACGCCAGACTTACCGTTTTTGAGAAAAAATATGTGCATCGCACAATAACATACATATTTTTAGCTAAAAGTATGGCATAATTTGGTTTATTTTCATTTTCTCGGAAACTACTAGGCCTAGAATTAAGATTTTTGGTTTAAAATGTTCGTAATGAATGCCTCTACAAATCTTGTTATGGTCAAAACCACGCCAGACTTACCGTTTTTGAGAAAAAATATGTGTATCGCACAATAACATACATATTTTTACATATTTTCAGCTAAAAGTATGGCATAATTTGGTTTATTTCCATTTTCTCGGAAACTACTAGGCCTAGAATTAAGATTTTTGGTTTAAAATGTTCGTAATGAATGCCTCTACAAATCTCGTTATGGTCAAAACCACGCCAGACTTACCGTTTTTGAGAAAAAATATGTGCATCGCACAATAACATACATATTTTTACATATTTTCAGCTAAAAGTATGGCATAATTTGGTTTATTTCCATTTTCTCGGAAACTACTAGGCCTAGAATTAAGATTTTTGGTTTAAAATGTTCGTAATGAATGCCTCTACAAATCTTGTTATGGTCAAAACCACGCCAGACTTACCGTTTTTGAGAAAAAATATGTGCATCGCACAATAACATACATATTTTTAGCTAAAAGTATGGCATAATTTGGTTTATTTCCATTTTCTCGGAAACTACTAGGCCTAGAATTAAGATTTTTGGTTTAAAATGTTCGTAATGAATGCCTCTACAAATCTTGTTATGGTCAAAACCACGCCAGACTTACCCTTTTTGAGAAAAAATATGTGCATCGCACAATAACATACATATTTTTAGCTAAAAGTATGGCATAATTTGGTTTATTTCCATTTTCTCGGAAACTACTAGGCCTAGAATTAAGATTTTTGGTTTAAAATGTTCGTAATGAATGCCTCTACAAATCTTGTTATGGTCAAAACCACGCCAGACTTACCGTTTTTGAGAAAAAATATGTGTATCGCACAATAACATACATATTTTTACATATTTTCAGCTAAAAGTATGGCATAATTTGGTTTATTTCCATTTTCTCGGAAACTACTAGGCCTAGAATTAAGATTTTTGGTTTAAAATGTTCGTAATGAATGCCTCTACAAATCTTGTTATGGTCAAAACCACGCCAGACTTACCGTTTTTGAGAAAAAATATGTGCATCGCACAATAACATACATATTTTTAGCTAAAAGTATGGCATAATTTGGTTTATTTTCATTTTCTCGGAAACTACTAGGCCTAGAATTAAGATTTTTGGTTTAAAATGTTCGTAATGAATGCCTCTACAAATCTTGTTATGGTCAAAACCACGCCAGACTTACCGTTTTTGAGAAAAAATATGTGCATCGCACAATAACATACATATTTTTAGCTAAAAGTATGGCATAATTTGGTTTATTTCCATTTTCTCGGAAACTACTAGGCCTAGAATTAAGATTTTTGGTTTAAAATGTTCGTAATGAATGCCTCTACAAATCTTGTTATGGTCAAAACCACGCCAGACTTACCGTTTTTGAGAAAAAATATGTGTATCGCACAATAACATACATATTTTTACATATTTTCAGCTAAAAGTATGGCATAATTTGGTTTATTTCCATTTTCTCGGAAACTACTAGGCCTAGAATTAAGATTTTTGGTTTAAAATGTTCGTAATGAATGCCTCTACAAATCTTGTTATGGTCAAAACCACGCCAGACTTACCGTTTTTGAGAAAAAATATGTGTATCGCACAATAACATACATATTTTTACATATTTTCAGCTAAAAGTATGGCATAATTTGGTTTATTTCCATTTTCTCGGAAACTACTAGGCCTAGAATTAAGATTTTTGGTTTAAAATGTTCGTAATGAATGCCTCTACAAATCTTGTTATGGTCAAAACCACGCCAGACTTACCGTTTTTGAGAAAAAATATGTGCATCGCACAATAACATACATATTTTTAGCTAAAAGTATGGCATAATTTGGTTTATTTTCATTTTCTCGGAAACTACTAGGCCTAGAATTAAGATTTTTGGTTTAAAATGTTCGTAATGAATGCCTCTACAAATCTTGTTATGGTCAAAACCACGCCAGACTTACCGTTTTTGAGAAAAAATATGTGTATCGCACAATAACATACATATTTTTACATATTTTCAGCTAAAAGTATGGCATAATTTGGTTTATTTCCATTTTCTCGGAAACTACTAGGCCTAGAATTAAGATTTTTGGTTTAAAATGTTCGTAATGAATGCCTCTACAAATCTTGTTATGGTCAAAACCACGCCAGACTTACCGTTTTTGAGAAAAAATATGTGCATCGCACAATAACATACATATTTTTAGCTAAAAGTATGGCATAATTTGGTTTATTTTCATTTTCTCGGAAACTACTAGGCCTAGAATTAAGATTTTTGGTTTAAAATGTTCGTAATGAATGCCTCTACAAATCTTGTTATGGTCAAAACCACGCCAGACTTACCGTTTTTGAGAAAAAATATGTGTATCGCACAATAACATACATATTTTTACATATTTTCAGCTAAAAGTATGGCATAATTTGGTTTATTTCCATTTTCTCGGAAACTACTAGGCCTAGAATTAAGATTTTTGGTTTAAAATGTTCGTAATGAATGCCTCTACAAATCTTGTTATGGTCAAAACCACGCCAGACTTACCGTTTTTGAGAAAAAATATGTGTATCGCACAATAACATACATATTTTTACATATTTTCAGCTAAAAGTATGGCATAATTTGGTTTATTTCCATTTTCTCGGAAACTACTAGGCCTAGAATTAAGATTTTTGGTTTAAAATGTTCGTAATGAATGCCTCTACAAATCTTGTTATGGTCAAAACCACGCCAGACTTACCGTTTTTGAGAAAAAATATGTGTATCGCACAATAACATACATATTTTTACATATTTTCAGCTAAAAGTATGGCATAATTTGGTTTATTTCCATTTTCTCGGAAACTACTAGGCCTAGAATTAAGATTTTTGGTTTAAAATGTTCGTAATGAATGCCTCTACAAATCTTGTTATGGTCAAAACCACGCCAGACTTACCGTTTTTGAGAAAAAATATGTGTATCGCACAATAACATACATATTTTTACATATTTTCAGCTAAAAGTATGGCATAATTTGGTTTATTTCCATTTTCTCGGAAACTACTAGGCCTAGAATTAAGATTTTTGGTTTAAAATGTTCGTAATGAATGCCTCTACAAATCTTGTTATGGTCAAAACCACGCCAGACTTACCGTTTTTGAGAAAAAATATGTGCATCGCACAATAACATACATATTTTTAGCTAAAAGTATGGCATAATTTGGTTTATTTTCATTTTCTCGGAAACTACTAGGCCTAGAATTAAGATTTTTGGTTTAAAATGTTCGTAATGAATGCCTCTACAAATCTTGTTATGGTCAAAACCACGCCAGACTTACCGTTTTTGAGAAAAAATATGTGTATCGCACAATAACATACATATTTTTACATATTTTCAGCTAAAAGTATGGCATAATTTGGTTTATTTCCATTTTCTCGGAAACTACTAGGCCTAGAATTAAGATTTTTGGTTTAAAATGTTCGTAATGAATGCCTCTACAAATCTTGTTATGGTCAAAACCACGCCAGACTTACCGTTTTTGAGAAAAAATATGTGTATCGCACAATAACATACATATTTTTACATATTTTCAGCTAAAAGTATGGCATAATTTGGTTTATTTCCATTTTCTCGGAAACTACTAGGCCTAGAATTAAGATTTTTGGTTTAAAATGTTCGTAATGAATGCCTCTACAAATCTTGTTATGGTCAAAACCACGCCAGACTTACCGTTTTTGAGAAAAAATATGTGCATCGCACAATAACATACATATTTTTAGCTGAAAATATGTAATAATTTGGTTTATTTCCATTTTCTCGGAAACTACTAGGCCTAGAATTAAGATTTTTGGTTTAAAATGTTCGTAATGAATGCCTCTACAAATCTTGTTATGGTCAAAACCACGCCAGACTTACCGTTTTTGAGAAAAAATATGTGTATCGCACAATAACATACATATTTTTACATATTTTCAGCTAAAAGTATGGCATAATTTGGTTTATTTCCATTTTCTCGGAAACTACTAGGCCTAGAATTAAGATTTTTGGTTTAAAATGTTCGTAATGAATGCCTCTACAAATCTTGTTATGGTCAAAACCACGCCAGACTTACCGTTTTTGAGAAAAAATATGTGTATCGCACAATAACATACATATTTTTACATATTTTCAGCTAAAAGTATGGCATAATTTGGTTTATTTCCATTTTCTCGGAAACTACTAGGCCTAGAATTAAGATTTTTGGTTTAAAATGTTCGTAATGAATGCCTCTACAAATCTTGTTATGGTCAAAACCACGCCAGACTTACCGTTTTTGAGAAAAAATATGTGTATCGCACAATAACATACATATTTTTACATATTTTCAGCTAAAAGTATGGCATAATTTGGTTTATTTCCATTTTCTCGGAAACTACTAGGCCTAGAATTAAGATTTTTGGTTTAAAATGTTCGTAATGAATGCCTCTACAAATCTTGTTATGGTCAAAACCACGCCAGACTTACCGTTTTTGAGAAAAAATATGTGCATCGCACAATAACATACATATTTTTAGCTAAAAGTATGGCATAATTTGGTTTATTTTCATTTTCTCGGAAACTACTAGGCCTAGAATTAAGATTTTTGGTTTAAAATGTTCGTAATGAATGCCTCTACAAATCTTGTTATGGTCAAAACCACGCCAGACTTACCGTTTTTGAGAAAAAATATGTGTATCGCACAATAACATACATATTTTTACATATTTTCAGCTAAAAGTATGGCATAATTTGGTTTATTTCCATTTTCTCGGAAACTACTAGGCCTAGAATTAAGATTTTTGGTTTAAAATGTTCGTAATGAATGCCTCTACAAATCTTGTTATGGTCAAAACCACGCCAGACTTACCGTTTTTGAGAAAAAATATGTGTATCGCACAATAACATACATATTTTTACATATTTTCAGCTAAAAGTATGGCATAATTTGGTTTATTTCCATTTTCTCGGAAACTACTAGGCCTAGAATTAAGATTTTTGGTTTAAAATGTTCGTAATGAATGCCTCTACAAATCTTGTTATGGTCAAAACCACGCCAGACTTACCGTTTTTGAGAAAAAATATGTGCATCGCACAATAACATACATATTTTTAGCTAAAAGTATGTCATAATTTGGTTTATTTCCATTTTCTCGGAAACTACTAGGCCTAGAATTAAGATTTTTGGTTTAAAATGTTCGTAATGAATGCCTCTACAAATCTTGTTATGGTCAAAACCACGCCAGACTTACCGTTTTTGAGAAAAAATATGTGTATCGCACAATAACATACATATTTTTACATATTTTCAGCTAAAAGTATGGCATAATTTGGTTTATTTCCATTTTCTCGGAAACTACTAGGCCTAGAATTAAGATTTTTGGTTTAAAATGTTCGTAATGAATGCCTCTACAAATCTTGTTATGGTCAAAACCACGCCAGACTTACCGTTTTTGAGAAAAAATATGTGCATCGCACAATAACATACATATTTTTAGCTAAAAGTATGGCATAATTTGGTTTATTTTCATTTTCTCGGAAACTACTAGGCCTAGAATTAAGATTTTTGGTTTAAAATGTTCGTAATGAATGCCTCTACAAATCTTGTTATGGTCAAAACCACGCCAGACTTACCGTTTTTGAGAAAAAATATGTGTATCGCACAATAACATACATATTTTTACATATTTTCAGCTAAAAGTATGGCATAATTTGGTTTATTTCCATTTTCTCGGAAACTACTAGGCCTAGAATTAAGATTTTTGGTTTAAAATGTTCGTAATGAATGCCTCTACAAATCTTGTTATGGTCAAAACCACGCCAGACTTACCGTTTTTGAGAAAAAATATGTGCATCGCACAATAACATACATATTTTTAGCTAAAAGTATGGCATAATTTGGTTTATTTCCATTTTCTCGGAAACTACTAGGCCTAGAATTAAGATTTTTGGTTTAAAATGTTCGTAATGAATGCCTCTACAAATCTTGTTATGGTCAAAACCACGCCAGACTTACCGTTTTTGAGAAAAAATATGTGCATCGCACAATAACATACATATTTTTAGCTAAAAGTATGGCATAATTTGGTTTATTTTCATTTTCTCGGAAACTACTAGGCCTAGAATTAAGATTTTTGGTTTAAAATGTTCGTAATGAATGCCTCTACAAATCTTGTTATGGTCAAAACCACGCCAGACTTACCGTTTTTGAGAAAAAATATGTGTATCGCACAATAACATACATATTTTTACATATTTTCAGCTAAAAGTATGGCATAATTTGGTTTATTTCCATTTTCTCGGAAACTACTAGGCCTAGAATTAAGATTTTTGGTTTAAAATGTTCGTAATGAATGCCTCTACAAATCTTGTTATGGTCAAAACCACGCCAGACTTACCGTTTTTGAGAAAAAATATGTGTATCGCACAATAACATACATATTTTTACATATTTTCAGCTAAAAGTATGGCATAATTTGGTTTATTTCCATTTTCTCGGAAACTACTAGGCCTAGAATTAAGATTTTTGGTTTAAAATGTTCGTAATGAATGCCTCTACAAATCTTGTTATGGTCAAAACCACGCCAGACTTACCGTTTTTGAGAAAAAATATGTGCATCGCACAATAACATACATATTTTTAGCTAAAAGTATGTCATAATTTGGTTTATTTCCATTTTCTCGGAAACTACTAGGCCTAGAATTAAGATTTTTGGTTTAAAATGTTCGTAATGAATGCCTCTACAAATCTTGTTATGGTCAAAACCACGCCAGACTTACCGTTTTTGAGAAAAAATATGTGTATCGCACAATAACATACATATTTTTACATATTTTCAGCTAAAAGTATGGCATAATTTGGTTTATTTCCATTTTCTCGGAAACTACTAGGCCTAGAATTAAGATTTTTGGTTTAAAATGTTCGTAATGAATGCCTCTACAAATCTTGTTATGGTCAAAACCACGCCAGACTTACCGTTTTTGAGAAAAAATATGTGCATCGCACAATAACATACATATTTTTAGCTAAAAGTATGGCATAATTTGGTTTATTTTCATTTTCTCGGAAACTACTAGGCCTAGAATTAAGATTTTTGGTTTAAAATGTTCGTAATGAATGCCTCTACAAATCTTGTTATGGTCAAAACCACGCCAGACTTACCGTTTTTGAGAAAAAATATGTGTATCGCACAATAACATACATATTTTTACATATTTTCAGCTAAAAGTATGGCATAATTTGGTTTATTTCCATTTTCTCGGAAACTACTAGGCCTAGAATTAAGATTTTTGGTTTAAAATGTTCGTAATGAATGCCTCTACAAATCTTGTTATGGTCAAAACCACGCCAGACTTACCGTTTTTGAGAAAAAATATGTGCATCGCACAATAACATACATATTTTTAGCTAAAAGTATGGCATAATTTGGTTTATTTCCATTTTCTCGGAAACTACTAGGCCTAGAATTAAGATTTTTGGTTTAAAATGTTCGTAATGAATGCCTCTACAAATCTTGTTATGGTCAAAACCACGCCAGACTTACCGTTTTTGAGAAAAAATATGTGCATCGCACAATAACATACATATTTTTAGCTAAAAGTATGGCATAATTTGGTTTATTTTCATTTTCTCGGAAACTACTAGGCCTAGAATTAAGATTTTTGGTTTAAAATGTTCGTAATGAATGCCTCTACAAATCTTGTTATGGTCAAAACCACGCCAGACTTACCGTTTTTGAGAAAAAATATGTGTATCGCACAATAACATACATATTTTTACATATTTTCAGCTAAAAGTATGGCATAATTTGGTTTATTTCCATTTTCTCGGAAACTACTAGGCCTAGAATTAAGATTTTTGGTTTAAAATGTTCGTAATGAATGCCTCTACAAATCTTGTTATGGTCAAAACCACGCCAGACTTACCGTTTTTGAGAAAAAATATGTGTATCGCACAATAACATACATATTTTTACATATTTTCAGCTAAAAGTATGGCATAATTTGGTTTATTTCCATTTTCTCGGAAACTACTAGGCCTAGAATTAAGATTTTTGGTTTAAAATGTTCGTAATGAATGCCTCTACAAATCTTGTTATGGTCAAAACCACGCCAGACTTACCGTTTTTGAGAAAAAATATGTGTATCGCACAATAACATACATATTTTTACATATTTTCAGCTAAAAGTATGGCATAATTTGGTTTATTTCCATTTTCTCGGAAACTACTAGGCCTAGAATTAAGATTTTTGGTTTAAAATGTTCGTAATGAATGCCTCTACAAATCTTGTTATGGTCAAAACCACGCCAGACTTACCGTTTTTGAGAAAAAATATGTGCATCGCACAATAACATACATATTTTTAGCTAAAAGTATGGCATAATTTGGTTTATTTTCATTTTCTCGGAAACTACTAGGCCTAGAATTAAGATTTTTGGTTTAAAATGTTCGTAATGAATGCCTCTACAAATCTTGTTATGGTCAAAACCACGCCAGACTTACCGTTTTTGAGAAAAAATATGTGTATCGCACAATAACATACATATTTTTACATATTTTCAGCTAAAAGTATGGCATAATTTGGTTTATTTCCATTTTCTCGGAAAATACTAGGCCTAGAATTAAGATTTTTGGTTTAAAATGTTCGTAATGAATGCCTCTACAAATCTTGTTATGGTCAAAACCACGCCAGACTTACCGTTTTTGAGAAAAAATATGTGCATCGCACAATAACATACATATTTTTAGCTAAAAGTATGGCATAATTTGGTTTATTTTCATTTTCTCGGAAACTACTAGGCCTAGAATTAAGATTTTTGGTTTAAAATGTTCGTAATGAATGCCTCTACAAATCTTGTTATGGTCAAAACCACGCCAGACTTACCGTTTTTGAGAAAAAATATGTGTATCGCACAATAACATACATATTTTTACATATTTTCAGCTAAAAGTATGGCATAATTTGGTTTATTTCCATTTTCTCGGAAACTACTAGGCCTAGAATTAAGATTTTTGGTTTAAAATGTTCGTAATGAATGCCTCTACAAATCTTGTTATGGTCAAAACCACGCCAGACTTACCGTTTTTGAGAAAAAATATGTGTATCGCACAATAACATACATATTTTTACATATTTTCAGCTAAAAGTATGGCATAATTTGGTTTATTTCCATTTTCTCGGAAACTACTAGGCCTAGAATTAAGATTTTTGGTTTAAAATGTTCGTAATGAATGCCTCTACAAATCTTGTTATGGTCAAAACCACGCCAGACTTACCGTTTTTGAGAAAAAATATGTGTATCGCACAATAACATACATATTTTTACATATTTTCAGCTAAAAGTATGGCATAATTTGGTTTATTTCCATTTTCTCGGAAACTACTAGGCCTAGAATTAAGATTTTTGGTTTAAAATGTTCGTAATGAATGCCTCTACAAATCTTGTTATGGTCAAAACCACGCCAGACTTACCGTTTTTGAGAAAAAATATGTGCATCGCACAATAACATACATATTTTTAGCTAAAAGTATGGCATAATTTGGTTTATTTTCATTTTCTCGGAAACTACTAGGCCTAGAATTAAGATTTTTGGTTTAAAATGTTCGTAATGAATGCCTCTACAAATCTTGTTATGGTCAAAACCACGCCAGACTTACCGTTTTTGAGAAAAAATATGTGCATCGCACAATAACATACATATTTTTAGCTAAAAGTATGGCATAATTTGGTTTATTTTCATTTTCTCGGAAACTACTAGGCCTAGAATTAAGATTTTTGGTTTAAAATGTTCGTAATGAATGCCTCTACAAATCTTGTTATGGTCAAAACCACGTCAGACTTACCGTTTTTGAGAAAAAATATGTGTATCGCACAATAACATACATATTTTTACATATTTTCAGCTAAAAGTATGGCATAATTTGGTTTATTTCCATTTTCTCGGAAACTACTAGGCCTAGAATTAAGATTTTTGGTTTAAAATGTTCGTAATGAATGCCTCTACAAATCTTGTTATGGTCAAAACCACGCCAGACTTACCGTTTTTGAGAAAAAATATGTGCATCGCACAATAACATACATATTTTTAGCTAAAAGTATGGCATAATTTGGTTTATTTCCATTTTCTCGGAAACTACTAGGCCTAGAATTAAGATTTTTGGTTTAAAATGTTCGTAATGAATGCCTCTACAAATCTTGTTATGGTCAAAACCACGCCAGACTTACCGTTTTTGAGAAAAAATATGTGCATCGCACAATAACATACATATTTTTAGCTAAAAGTATGGCATAATTTGGTTTATTTTCATTTTCTCGGAAACTACTAGGCCTAGAATTAAGATTTTTGGTTTAAAATGTTCGTAATGAATGCCTCTACAAATCTTGTTATGGTCAAAACCACGCCAGACTTACCGTTTTTGAGAAAAAATATGTGTATCGCACAATAACATACATATTTTTACATATTTTCAGCTAAAAGTATGGCATAATTTGGTTTATTTCCATTTTCTCGGAAACTACTAGGCCTAGAATTAAGATTTTTGGTTTAAAATGTTCGTAATGAATGCCTCTACAAATCTTGTTATGGTCAAAACCACGCCAGACTTACCGTTTTTGAGAAAAAATATGTGTATCGCACAATAACATACATATTTTTACATATTTTCAGCTAAAAGTATGGCATAATTTGGTTTATTTCCATTTTCTCGGAAACTACTAGGCCTAGAATTAAGATTTTTGGTTTAAAATGTTCGTAATGAATGC
This sequence comes from Myathropa florea, assembly GCA_930367185.1. Taxonomy (NCBI): domain Eukaryota; kingdom Metazoa; phylum Arthropoda; class Insecta; order Diptera; family Syrphidae; genus Myathropa; species Myathropa florea. Next base: position 41,318,160 of record OV884003.1, read on the forward strand.
CTCTACAAATCTTGTTATGCTCAAAACCACGCCAGACTTACCGTTTTTGAGAAAAAATATGTGTAGCGCACAATAACATACATATTTTTAGCTAAAAGTATGGCATAATTTGGTTTATTTCCATTTTCTCGGAAACTACTAGGCCTAGAATTAAGATTTTTGGTTTAAAATGTTCGTAATGAATGCCTCTACAAATCTTGTTATGGTCAAAACCACGCCAGACTTGCCGTTTTTGAGAAAAAATATGTGCATCGCACAATAACATACATATTTTTAGCTAAAAGTATGGCATAATTTGGTTTATTTTCATTTTCTCGGAAACTACTAGGCCTAGAATTAAGATTTTTGGTTTAAAATGTTCGTAATGAATGCCTCTACAAATCTTGTTATGGTCAAAACCACGCCAGACTTACCGTTTTTGAGAAAAAATATGTGCATCGCACAATAACATACATATTTTTAGCTAAAAGTATGGCATAATTTGGTTTATTTTCATTTTCTCGGAAACTACTAGGCCTAGAATTAAGATTTTTGGTTTAAAATGTTCGTAATGAATGCCTCTACAAATCTTGTTATGGTCAAAACCACGCCAGACTTACCGTTTTTGAGAAAAAATATGTGTATCGCACAATAACATACATATTTTTACATATTTTCAGCTAAAAGTATGGCATAATTTGGTTTATTTCCATTTTCTCGGAAACTACTAGGCCTAGAATTAAGATTTTTGGTTTAAAATGTTCGTAATGAATGCCTCTACAAATCTTGTTATGGTCAAAACCACGCCAGACTTACCGTTTTTGAGAAAAAATATGTGCATCGCACAATAACATACATATTTTTAGCTAAAAGTATGGCATAATTTGGTTTATTTTCATTTTCTCGGAAACTACTAGGCCTAGAATTAAGATTTTTGGTTTAAAATGTTCGTAATGAATGCCTCTACAAATCTTGTTATGGTCAAAACCACGCCAGACTTACCGTTTTTGAGAAAAAATATGTGCATCGCACAATAACATACATATTTTTAGCTAAAAGTATGGCATAATTTGGTTTATTTTCATTTTCTCGGAAACTACTAGGCCTAGAATTAAGATTTTTGGTTTAAAATGTTCGTAATGAATGCCTCTACAAATCTTGTTATGGTCAAAACCACGCCAGACTTACCGTTTTTGAGAAAAAATATGTGCATCGCACAATAACATACATATTTTTACATATTTTCAGCTAAAAGTATGGCATAATTTGGTTTATTTCCATTTTCTCGGAAACTACTAGGCCTAGAATTAAGATTTTTGGTTTAAAATGTTCGTAATGAATGCCTCTACAAATCTTGTTATGGTCAAAACCACGCCAGACTTACCGTTTTTGAGAAAAAATATGTGTATCGCACAATAACATACATATTTTTACATATTTTCAGCTAAAAGTATGGCATAATTTGGTTTATTTCCATTTTCTCGGAAACTACTAGGCCTAGAATTAAGATTTTTGGTTTAAAATGTTCGTAATGAATGCCTCTACAAATCTTGTTATGGTCAAAACCACGCCAGACTTACCGTTTTTGAGAAAAAATATGTGTATCGCACAATAACATACATATTTTTACATATTTTCAGCTAAAAGTATGGCATAATTTGGTTTATTTTCATTTTCTCGGAAACTACTAGGCCTAGAATTAAGATTTTTGGTTTAAAATGTTCGTAATGAATGCCTCTACAAATCTTGTTATGGCCAAACCACGCCAGACTTACCGTTTTTGAGAAAAAATATGTGCATCGCACAATAACATACATATTTTTAGCTAAAAGTATGGCATAATTTGGTTTATTTTCATTTTCTCGGAAACTACTAGGCCTAGAATTAAGATTTTTGGTTTAAAATGTTCGTAATGAATGCCTCTACAAATCTTGTTATGGTCAAAACCACGCCAGACTTACCGTTTTTGAGAAAAAATATGTGTATCGCACAATAACATACATATTTTTACATATTTTCAGCTAAAAGTATGGCATAATTTGGTTTATTTCCATTTTCTCGGAAACTACTAGGCCTAGAATTAAGATTTTTGGTTTAAAATGTTCGTAATGAATGCCTCTACAAATCTTGTTATGGTCAAAACCACGCCAGACTTACCGTTTTTGAGAAAAAATATGTGCATCGCACAATAACATACATATTTTTAGCTAAAAGTATGGCATAATTTGGTTTATTTCCATTTTCTCGGAAACTACTAGGCCTAGAATTAAGATTTTTGGTTTAAAATGTTCGTAATGAATGCCTCTACAAATCTTGTTATGGTCAAAACCACGCCAGACTTACCGTTTTTGAGAAAAAATATGTGTATCGCACAATAACATACATATTTTTACATATTTTCAGCTAAAAGTATGGCATAATTTGGTTTATTTTCATTTTCTCGGAAACTACTAGGCCTAGAATTAAGATTTTTGGTTTAAAATGTTCGTAATGAATGCCTCTACAAATCTTGTTATGGTCAAAACCACGCCAGACTTACCGTTTTTGAGAAAAAATATGTGTATCGCACAATAACATACATATTTTTACATATTTTCAGCTAAAAGTATGGCATAATTTGGTTTATTTCCATTTTCTCGGAAACTACTAGGCCTAGAATTAAGATTTTTGGTTTAAAATGTTCGTAATGAATGCCTCTACAAATCTTGTTATGGTCAAAACCACGCCAGACTTACCGTTTTTGAGAAAAAATATGTGCATCGCACAATAACATACATATTTTTAGCTAAAAGTATGGCATAATTTGGTTTATTTTCATTTTCTCGGAAACTACTAGGCCTAGAATTAAGATTTTTGGTTTAAAATGTTCGTAATGAATGCCTCTACAAATCTTGTTATGGTCAAAACCACGCCAGACTTACCGTTTTTGAGAAAAAATATGTGTATCGCACAATAACATACATATTTTTACATATTTTCAGCTAAAAGTATGGCATAATTTGGTTTATTTCCATTTTCTCGGAAACTACTAGGCCTAGAATTAAGATTTTTGGTTTAAAATGTTCGTAATGAATGCCTCTACAAATCTTGTTATGGTCAAAACCACGCCAGACTTACCGTTTTTGAGAAAAAATATGTGTATCGCACAATAACATACATATTTTTACATATTTTCAGCTAAAAGTATGGCATAATTTGGTTTATTTCCATTTTCTCGGAAACTACTAGGCCTAGAATTAAGATTTTTGGTTTAAAATGTTCGTAATGAATGCCTCTACAAATCTTGTTATGGTTTTTGAGAAAAAATATGTGTATCGCACAATAACATACATATTTTTACATATTTTCAGCTAAAAGTATGGCATAATTTGGTTTATTTCCATTTTCTCGGAAACTACTAGGCCTAGAATTAAGATTTTTGGTTTAAAATGTTCGTAATGAATGCCTCTACAAATCTTGTTATGGTCAAAACCACGCCAGACTTACCGTTTTTGAGAAAAAATATGTGCATCGCACAATAACATACATATTTTTAGCTAAAAGTATGGCATAATTTGGTTTATTTTCATTTTCTCGGAAACTACTAGGCCTAGAATTAAGATTTTTGGTTTAAAATGTTCGTAATGAATGCCTCTACAAATCTTGTTATGGTCAAAACCACGCCAGACTTACCGTTTTTGAGAAAAAATATGTGTATCGCACAATAACATACATATTTTTACATATTTTCAGCTAAAAGTATGGCATAATTTGGTTTATTTCCATTTTCTCGGAAACTACTAGGCCTAGAATTAAGATTTTTGGTTTAAAATGTTCGTAATGAATGCCTCTACAAATCTTGTTATGGTCAAAACCACGCCAGACTTACCGTTTTTGAGAAAAAATATGTGCATCGCACAATAACATACATATTTTTAGCTAAAAGTATGGCATAATTTGGTTTATTTCCATTTTCTCGGAAACTACTAGGCCTAGAATTAAGATTTTTGGTTTAAAATGTTCGTAATGAATGCCTCTACAAATCTTGTTATGGTCAAAACCACGCCAGACTTACCGTTTTTGAGAAAAAATATGTGTATCGCACAATAACATACATATTTTTACATATTTTCAGCTAAAAGTATGGCATAATTTGGTTTATTTCCATTTTCTCGGAAACTACTAGGCCTAGAATTAAGATTTTTGGTTTAAAATGTTCGTAATGAATGCCTCTACAAATCTTGTTATGGTCAAAACCACGCCAGACTTACCGTTTTTGAGAAAAAATATGTGTATCGCACAATAACATACATATTTTTACATATTTTCAGCTAAAAGTATGGCATAATTTGGTTTATTTCCATTTTCTCGGAAACTACTAGGCCTAGAATTAAGATTTTTGGTTTAAAATGTTCGTAATGAATGCCTCTACAAATCTTGTTATGGTCAAAACCACGCCAGACTTACCGTTTTTGAGAAAAATATGTGTATCGCACAATAACATACATATTTTTACATATTTTCAGCTAAAAGTATGGCATAATTTGGTTTATTTCCATTTTCTCGGAAACTACTAGGCCTAGAATTAAGATTTTTGGTTTAAAATGTTCGTAATGAATGCCTCTACAAATCTTGTTATGGTCAAAACCACGCCAGACTTACCGTTTTTGAGAAAAAATATGTGTATCGCACAATAACATACATATTTTTACATATTTTCAGCTAAAAGTATGGCATAATTTGGTTTATTTCCATTTTCTCGGAAACTACTAGGCCTAGAATTAAGATTTTTGGTTTAAAATGTTCGTAATGAATGCCTCTACAAATCTTGTTATGGTCAAAACCACGCCAGACTTACCGTTTTTGAGAAAAAATATGTGTATCGCACAATAACATACATATTTTTACATATTTTCAGCTAAAAGTATGGCATAATTTGGTTTATTTCCATTTTCTCGGAAACTACTAGGCCTAGAATTAAGATTTTTGGTTTAAAATGTTCGTAATGAATGCCTCTACAAATCTTGTTATGGTCAAAACCACGCCAGACTTACCGTTTTTGAGAAAAAATATGTGTATCGCACAATAACATACATATTTTTACATATTTTCAGCTAAAAGTATGGCATAATTTGGTTTATTTCCATTTTCTCGGAAACTACTAGGCCTAGAATTAAGATTTTTGGTTTAAAATGTTCGTAATGAATGCCTCTACAAATCTTGTTATGGTCAAAACCACGCCAGACTTACCGTTTTTGAGAAAAAATATGTGTATCGCACAATAACATACATATTTTTACATATTTTCAGCTAAAAGTATGGCATAATTTGGTTTATTTCCATTTTCTCGGAAACTACTAGGCCTAGAATTAAGATTTTTGGTTTAAAATGTTCGTAATGAATGCCTCTACAAATCTTGTTATGGTCAAAACCACGCCAGACTTACCGTTTTTGAGAAAAAATATGTGTATCGCACAATAACATACATATTTTTACATATTTTCAGCTAAAAGTATGGCATAATTTGGTTTATTTTCATTTTCTCGGAAACTACTAGGCCTAGAATTAAGATTTTTGGTTTAAAATGTTCGTAATGAATGCCTCTACAAATCTTGTTATGGTCAAAACCACGCCAGACTTACCGTTTTTGAGAAAAAATATGTGTATCGCACAATAACATACATATTTTTACATATTTTCAGCTAAAAGTATGGCATAATTTGGTTTATTTCCATTTTCTCGGAAACTACTAGGCCTAGAATTAAGATTTTTGGTTTAAAATGTTCGTAATGAATGCCTCTACAAATCTTGTTATGGTCAAAACCACGCCAGACTTACCGTTTTTGAGAAAAAATATGTGTATCGCACAATAACATACATATTTTTACATATTTTCAGCTAAAAGTATGGCATAATTTGGTTTATTTCCATTTTCTCGGAAACTACTAGGCCTAGAATTAAGATTTTTGGTTTAAAATGTTCGTAATGAATGCCTCTACAAATCTTGTTATGGTCAAAACCACGCCAGACTTACCGTTTTTGAGAAAAAATATGTGTATCGCACAATAACATACATATTTTTACATATTTTCAGCTAAAAGTATGGCATAATTTGGTTTATTTCCATTTTCTCGGAAACTACTAGGCCTAGAATTAAGATTTTTGGTTTAAAATGTTCGTAATGAATGCCTCTACAAATCTTGTTATGGTCAAAACCACGCCAGACTTACCGTTTTTGGGAAAAAATATGTGTATCGCACAATAACATACATATTTTTACATATTTTCAGCTAAAAGTATGGCATAATTTGGTTTATTTCCATTTTCTCGGAAACTACTAGGCCTAGAATTAAGATTTTTGGTTTAAAATGTTCGTAATGAATGCCTCTACAAATCTTGTTATGGTCAAAACCACGCCAGACTTACCGTTTTTGAGAAAAAATATGTGTATCGCACAATAACATACATATTTTTACATATTTTCAGCTAAAAGTATGGCATAATTTGGTTTATTTCCATTTTCTCGGAAACTACTAGGCCTAGAATTAAGATTTTTGGTTTAAAATGTTCGTAATGAATGCCTCTACAAATCTTGTTATGGTCAAAACCACGCCAGAATTACCGTTTTTGAGAAAAAATATGTGTATCGCACAATAACATACATATTTTTACATATTTTCAGCTAAAAGTATGGCATAATTTGGTTTATTTTCATTTTCTCGGAAACTACTAGGCCTAGAATTAAGATTTTTGGTTTAAAATGTTCGTAATGAATGCCTCTACAAATCTTGTTATGGTCAAAACCACGCCAGACTTACCGTTTTTGAGAAAAAATATGTGTATCGCACAATAACATACATATTTTTACATATTTTCAGCTAAAAGTATGGCATAATTTGGTTTATTTCCATTTTCTCGGAAACTACTAGGCCTAGAATTAAGATTTTTGGTTTAAAATGTTCGTAATGAATGCCTCTACAAATCTTGTTATGGTCAAAACCACGCCAGACTTACCGTTTTTGAGAAAAAATATGTGTATCGCACAATAACATACATATTTTTACATATTTTCAGCTAAAAGTATGGCATAATTTGGTTTATTTCCATTTTCTCGGAAACTACTAGGCCTAGAATTAAGATTTTTGGTTTAAAATGTTCGTAATGAATGCCTCTACAAATCTTGTTATGGTCAAAACCACGCCAGACTTACCGTTTTTGAGAAAAAATATGTGTATCGCACAATAACATACATATTTTTACATATTTTCAGCTAAAAGTATGGCATAATTTGGTTTATTTCCATTTTCTCGGAAACTACTAGGCCTAGAATTAAGATTTTTGGTTTAAAATGTTCGTAATGAATGCCTCTACAAATCTTGTTATGGTCAAAACCACGCCAGCCTTACCGTTTTTGAGGAAAAATATGTGCATCGCACAATAACATACATATTTTTAGCTAAAAGTATGGCATAATTTGGTTTATTTTCATTTTCTCGGAAACTACTAGGCCTAGAATTAAGATTTTTGGTTTAAAATGTTCGTAATGAATGCCTCTACAAATCTTGTTATGGTCAAAACCACGCCAGACTTACCGTTTTTGAGAAAAAATATGTGTATCGCACAATAACATACATATTTTTACATATTTTCAGCTAAAAGTATGGCATAATTTGGTTTATTTCCATTTTCTCGGAAACTACTAGGCCTAGAATTAAGATTTTTGGTTTAAAATGTTCGTAATGAATGCCTCTACAAATCTTGTTATGGTCAAAACCACGCCAGACTTACCGTTTTTGAGAAAAAATATGTGTATCGCACAATAACATACATATTTTTACATATTTTCAGCTAAAAGTATGGCATAATTTGGTTTATTTCCATTTTCTCGGAAACTACTAGGCCTAGAATTAAGATTTTTGGTTTAAAATGTTCGTAATGAATGCCTCTACAAATCTTGTTATGGTCAAAACCACGCCAGACTTACCGTTTTTGAGAAAAAATATGTGTATCGCACAATAACATACATATTTTTACATATTTTCAGCTAAAAGTATGGCATAATTTGGTTTATTTCCATTTTCTCGGAAACTACTAGGCCTAGAATTAAGATTTTTGGTTTAAAATGTTCGTAATGAATGCCTCTACAAATCTTGTTATGGTCAAAACCACGCCAGACTTACCGTTTTTGAGAAAAAATATGTGTATCGCACAATAACATACATATTTTTACATATTTTCAGCTAAAAGTATGGCATAATTTGGTTTATTTCCATTTTCTCGGAAACTACTAGGCCTAGAATTAAGATTTTTGGTTTAAAATGTTCGTAATGAATGCCTCTACAAATCTTGTTATGGTCAAAACCACGCCAGACTTACCGTTTTTGAGAAAAAATATGTGTATCGCACAATAACATACATATTTTTACATATTTTCAGCTAAAAGTATGGCATAATTTGGTTTATTTCCATTTTCTCGGAAACTACTAGGCCTAGAATTAAGATTTTTGGTTTAAAATGTTCGTAATGAATGCCTCTACAAATCTTGTTATGGTCAAAAACACGCCAGACTTACCGTTTTTGAGAAAAAATATGTGTATCGCACAATAACATACATATTTTTACATATTTTCAGCTAAAAGTATGGCATAATTTGGTTTATTTCCATTTTCTCGGAAACTACTAGGCCTAGAATTAAGATTTTTGGTTTAAAATGTTCGTAATGAATGCCTCTACAAATCTTGTTATGGTCAAAACCACGCCAGACTTACCGTTTTTGAGAAAAAATATGTGTATCGCACAATAACATACATATTTTTACATATTTTCAGCTAAAAGTATGGCATAATTTGGTTTATTTCCATTTTCTCGGAAACTACTAGGCCTAGAATTAAGATTTTTGGTTTAAAATGTTCGTAATGAATGCCTCTACAAATCTTGTTATGGTCAAAACCACGCCAGACTTACCGTTTTTGAGAAAAAATATGTGTATCGCACAATAACATACATATTTTTACATATTTTCAGCTAAAAGTATGGCATAATTTGGTTTATTTTCATTTTCTCGGAAACTACTAGGCCTAGAATTAAGATTTTTGGTTTAAAATGTTCGTAATGAATGCCTCTACAAATCTTGTTATGGTCAAAACCACGCCAGACTTACCGTTTTTGAGAAAAAATATGTGTATCGCACAATAACATACATATTTTTACATATTTTCAGCTAAAAGTATGGCATAATTTGGTTTATTTCCATTTTCTCGGAAACTACTAGGCCTAGAATTAAGATTTTTGGTTTAAAATGTTCGTAATGAATGCCTCTACAAATCTTGTTATGGTCAAAACCACGCCAGACTTACCGTTTTTGAGAAAAAATATGTGCATCGCACAATAACATACATATTTTTAGCTAAAAGTATGGCATAATTTGGTTTATTTTCATTTTCTCGGAAACTACTAGGCCTAGAATTAAGATTTTTGGTTTAAAATGTTCGTAATGAATGCCTCTACAAATCTTGTTATGGTCAAAACCACGCCAGACTTACCGTTTTTGAGAAAAAATATGTGTATCGCACAATAACATACATATTTTTACATATTTTCAGCTAAAAGTATGGCATAATTTGGTTTATTTCCATTTTCTCGGAAACTACTAGGCCTAGAATTAAGATTTTTGGTTTAAAATGTTCGTAATGAATGCCTCTACAAATCTTGTTATGGTCAAAACCACGCCAGCCTTACCGTTTTTGAGAAAAAATATGTGCATCGCACAATAACATACATATTTTTAGCTAAAAGTATGGCATAATTTGGTTTATTTCCATTTTCTCGGAAACTACTAGGCCTAGAATTAAGATTTTTGGTTTAAAATGTTCGTAATGAATGCCTCTACAAATCTTGTTATGGTCAAAACCACGCCAGACTTACCGTTTTTGAGAAAAAATATGTGCATCGCACAATAACATACATATTTTTAGCTAAAAGTATGGCATAATTTGGTTTATTTTCATTTTCTCGGAAACTACTAGGCCTAGAATTAAGATTTTTGGTTTAAAATGTTCGTAATGAATGCCTCTACAAATCTTGTTATGGTCAAAACCACGCCAGACTTACCGTTTTTGAGAAAAAATATGTGTATCGCACAATAACATACATATTTTTACATATTTTCAGCTAAAAGTATGGCATAATTTGGTTTATTTCCATTTTCTCGGAAACTACTAGGCCTAGAATTAAGATTTTTGGTTTAAAATGTTCGTAATGAATGCCTCTACAAATCTTGTTATGGTCAAAACCACGCCAGACTTACCGTTTTTGAGAAAAAATATGTGTATCGCACAATAACATACATATTTTTACATATTTTCAGCTAAAAGTATGGCATAATTTGGTTTATTTCCATTTTCTCGGAAACTACTAGGCCTAGAATTAAGATTTTTGGTTTAAAATGTTCGTAATGAATGCCTCTACAAATCTTGTTATGGTCAAAACCACGCCAGACTTACCGTTTTTGAGAAAAAATATGTGTATCGCACAATAACATACATATTTTTACATATTTTCAGCTAAAAGTATGGCATAATTTGGTTTATTTCCATTTTCTCGGAAACTACTAGGCCTAGAATTAAGATTTTTGGTTTAAAATGTTCGTAATGAATGCCTCTACAAATCTTGTTATGGTCAAAACCACGCCAGACTTACCGTTTTTGAGAAAAAATATGTGTATCGCACAATAACATACATATTTTTACATATTTTCAGCTAAAAGTATGGCATAATTTGGTTTATTTCCATTTTCTCGGAAACTACTAGGCCTAGAATTAAGATTTTTGGTTTAAAATGTTCGTAATGAATGCCTCTACAAATCTTGTTATGGTCAAAACCACGCCAGACTTACCGTTTTTGAGAAAAAATATGTGTATCGCACAATAACATACATATTTTTACATATTTTCAGCTAAAAGTATGGCATAATTTGGTTTATTTCCATTTTCTCGGAAACTACTAGGCCTAGAATTAAGATTTTTGGTTTAAAATGTTCGTAATGAATGCCTCTACAAATCTTGTTATGGTCAAAACCACGCCAGACTTACCGTTTTTGAGAAAAAATATGTGTATCGCACAATAACATACATATTTTTACATATTTTCAGCTAAAAGTATGGCATAATTTGGTTTATTTTCATTTTCTCGGAAACTACTAGGCCTAGAATTAAGATTTTTGGTTTAAAATGTTCGTAATGAATGCCTCTACAAATCTTGTTATGGTCAAAACCACGCCAGACTTACCGTTTTTGAGAAAAAATATGTGTATCGCACAATAACATACATATTTTTACATATTTTCAGCTAAAAGTATGGCATAATTTGGTTTATTTCCATTTTCTCGGAAACTACTAGGCCTAGAATTAAGATTTTTGGTTTAAAATGTTCGTAATGAATGCCTCTACAAATCTTGTTATGGTCAAAACCACGCCAGACTCACCGTTTTTGAGAAAAAATATGTGCATCGCACAATAACATACATATTTTTAGCTAAAAGTATGGCATAATTTGGTTTATTTTCATTTTCTCGGAAACTACTAGGCCTAGAATTAAGATTTTTGGTTTAAAATGTTCGTAATGAATGCCTCTACAAATCTTGTTATGGTCAAAACCACGCCAGACTTACCGTTTTTGAGAAAAAATATGTGTATCGCACAATAACATACATATTTTTACATATTTTTAGCTAAAAGTATGGCATAATTTGGTTTATTTTCATTTTCTCGGAAACTACTAGGCCTAGAATTAAGATTTTTGGTTTAAAATGTTCGTAATGAATGCCTCTACAAATCTTGTTATGGTCAAAACCACGCCAGACTTACCGTTTTTGAGAAAAAATATGTGCATCGCACAATAACATACATATTTTTAGCTAAAAGTATGGCATAATTTGGTTTATTTTCATTTTCTCGGAAACTACTAGGCCTAGAATTAAGATTTTTGGTTTAAAATGTTCGTAATGAATGCCTCTACAAATCTTGTTATGGTCAAAACCACGCCAGACTTACCGTTTTTGAGAAAAAATATGTGCATCGCACAATAACATACATATTTTTAGCTAAAAGTATGGCATAATTTGGTTTATTTTAATTTTCTCGGAAACTACTAGGCCTAGAATTAAGATTTTTGGTTTAAAATGTTCGTAATGAATGCCTCTACAAATCTTGTTATGGTCAAAACCACGCCAGACTTACCGTTTTTGAGAAAAAATATGTGTATCGCACAATAACATACATATTTTTACATATTTTCAGCTAAAAGTATGGCATAATTTGGTTTATTTCCATTTTCTCGGAAACTACTAGGCCTAGAATTAAGATTTTTGGTTTAAAATGTTCGTAATGAATGCCTCTACAAATCTTGTTATGGTCAAAACCACGCCAGACTTACCGTTTTTGAGAAAAAATATGTGCATCGCACAATAACATACATATTTTTAGCTAAAAGTATGGCATAATTTGGTTTATTTTCATTTTCTCGGAAACTACTAGGCCTAGAATTAATATTTTTGGTTTAAAATGTTCGTAATGAATGCCTCTACAAATCTTGTTATGGTCAAAACCACGCCAGACTTACCGTTTTTGAGAAAAAATATGTGCATCGCACAATAACATACATATTTTTAGCTAAAAGTATGGCATAATTTGGTTTATTTTCATTTTCTCGGAAACTACTAGGCCTAGAATTAAGATTTTTGGTTTAAAATGTTCGTAATGAATGCCTCTACAAATCTTGTTATGGTCAAAACCACGCCAGACTTACCGTTTTTGAGAAAAAATATGTGTATCGCACAATAACATACATATTTTTACATATTTTCAGCTAAAAGTATGGCATAATTTGGTTTATTTCCATTTTCTCGGAAACTACTAGGCCTAGAATTAAGATTTTTGGTTTAAAATGTTCGTAATGAATGCCTCTACAAATCTTGTTATGGTCAAAACCACGCCAGACTTACCGTTTTTGAGAAAAAATATGTGCATCGCACAATAACATACATATTTTTAGCTAAAAGTATCGCATAATTTGGTTTATTTTCATTTTCTCGGAAACTACTAGGCCTAGAATTAAGATTTTTGGTTTAAAATGTTCGTAATGAATGCCTCTACAAATCTTGTTATGGTCAAAACCACGCCAGACTTACCGTTTTTGAGAAAAAATATGTGCATCGCACAATAACATACATATTTTTAGCTAAAAGTATGGCATAATTTGGTTTATTTTCATTTTCTCGGAAACTACTAGGCCTAGAATTAAGATTTTTGGTTTAAAATGTTCGTAATGAATGCCTCTACAAATCTTGTTATGGTCAAAACCACGCCAGACTTACCGTTTTTGAGAAAAAATATGTGCATCGCACAATAACATACATATTTTTAGCTAAAAGTATGGCATAATTTGGTTTATTTTCATTTTCTCGGAAACTACTAGGCCTAGAATTAAGATTTTTGGTTTAAAATGTTCGTAATGAATGCCTCTACAAATCTTGTTATGGTCAAAACCACGCCAGACTTACCGTTTTTGAGAAAAAATATGTGCATCGCACAATAACATACATATTTTCAGCTAAAAGTATGGCATAATTTGGTTTATTTTCATTTTCTCGGAAACTACTAGGCCTAGAATTAAGATTTTTGGTTTAAAATGTTCGTAATGAATGCCTCTACAAATCTTGTTATGGTCAAAACCACGCCCGACTTACCGTTTTTGAGAAAATGAAAATTATTTTCATTTTCTCGGAAACTACTAGGCCTAGAATTAAGATTTTTGGTTTAAAATGTTCGTAATGAATGCCTCTACAAATCTTGTTATGGTCAAAACCACGCCAGACTTACCGTTTTTGAGAAAAAATATGTGTATCGCACAATAACATACATATTTTTACATATTTTCAGCTAAAAGTATGGCATAATTTGGTTTATTTCCATTTTCTCGGAAACTACTAGGCCTAGAATTAAGATTTTTGGTTTAAAATGTTCGTAATGAATGCCTCTACAAATCTTGTTATGGTCAAAACCACGCCAGACTTACCGTTTTTGAGAAAAAATATGTGTATCGCACAATAACATACATATTTTTACATATTTTCAGCTAAAAGTATGGCATAATTTGGTTTATTTCCATTTTCTCGGAAACTACTAGGCCTAGAATTAAGATTTTTGGTTTAAAATGTTCGTAATGAATGCCTCTACAAATCTTGTTATGGTCAAAACCACGCCAGACTTACCGTTTTTGAGAAAAAATATGTGTATCGCACAATAACATACATATTTTTACATATTTTCAGCTAAAAGTATGGCATAATTTGGTTTATTTCCATTTTCTCGGAAACTACTAGGCCTAGAATTAAGATTTTTGGTTTAAAATGTTCGTAATGAATGCCTCTACAAATCTTGTTATGGTCAAAACCACGCCAGACTTACCGTTTTTGAGAAAAAATATGTGCATCGCACAATAACATACATATTTTTAGCTAAAAGTATGGCATAATTTGGTTTATTTTCATTTTCTCGGAAACTACTAGGCCTAGAATTAAGATTTTTGGTTTAAAATGTTCGTAATGAATGCCTCTACAAATCTTGTTATGGTCAAAACCACGCCAGACTTACCGTTTTTGAGAAAAAATATGTGCATCGCACAATAACATACATATTTTTAGCTAAAAGTATGGCATAATTTGGTTTATTTCCATTTTCTCGGAAACTACTAGGCCTAGAATTAAGATTTTTGGTTTAAAATGTTCGTAATGAATGCCTCTACAAATCTTGTTATGGTCAAAACCACGCCAGACTTACCGTTTTTGAGAAAAAATATGTGTATCGCACAATAACATACATATTTTTAGCTAAAAGTATGGCATAATTTGGTTTATTTTCATTTTCTCGGAAACTACTAGGCCTAGAATTAAGATTTTTGGTTTAAAATGTTCGTAATGAATGCCTCTACAAATCTTGTTATGGTCAAAACCACGCCAGACTTACCGTTTTTGAGAAAAAATATGTGTATCGCACAATAACATACATATTTTTACATATTTTCAGCTAAAAGTATGGCATAATTTGGTTTATTTCCATTTTCTCGGAAACTACTAGGCCTAGAATTAAGATTTTTGGTTTAAAATGTTCGTAATGAATGCCTCTACAAATCTTGTTATGGTCAAAACCACGCCAGACTTACCGTTTTTGAGAAAAAATATGTGTATCGCACAATAACATACATATTTTTACATATTTTCAGCTAAAAGTATAGCATAATTTGGTTTATTTCCATTTTCTCGGAAACTAAAATGAAAGATTTTTGGTTTAAAATGTTCGTAATGAATGCCTCTACAAATCTTGTTATGGTCAAAACCACGCCAGACTTACCGTTTTTGAGAAAAAATATGTGCATCGCACAATAACATACATATTTTTAGCTAAAAGTATGGCATAATTTGGTTTATTTCCATTTTCTCGGAAACTACTAGGCCTAGAATTAAGATTTTTGGTTTAAAATGTTCGTAATGAATGCCTCTACAAATCTTGTTATGGTCAAAACCACGCCAGACTTACCGTTTTTGAGAAAAAATATGTGTATCGCACAATAACATACATATTTTTACATATTTTCAGCTAAAAGTATAGCATAATTTGGTTTATTTCCATTTTCTCGGAAACTACTAGGCCTAGAATTAAGATTTTTAGTTTAAAATGTTCGTAATGAATGCCTCTACAAATCTTGTTATGATCAAAACCACGCCAGACTTACCGTTTTTGAGAAAAAATATGTGTATCGCACAATAACATACATATTTTTACATATTTTCAGCTAAAAGTATGGCATAATTTGGTTTATTTCCATTTTCTCGGAAACTACTAGGCCTAGAATTAAGATTTTTAGTTTAAAATGTTCGTAATGAATGCCTCTACAAATCTTGTTATGGTCAAAACCACGCCAGACTTACCGTTTTTGAGAAAAAATATGTGTATCGCACAATAACATACATATTTTTACATATTTTCAGCTAAAAGTATGGCATAATTTGGTTTATTTCCATTTTCTCGGAAACTACTAGGCCTAGAATTAAGATTTTTGGTTTAAAATGTTCGTAATGAATGCCTCTACAAATCTTGTTATGGTCAAAACCACGCCAGACTTACCGTTTTTGAGAAAAAATATGTGTATCGCACAATAACATACATATTTTTACATATTTTCAGCTAAAAGTATGGCATAATTTGGTTTATTTCCATTTTCTCGGAAACTACTAGGCCTAGAATTAAGATTTTTGGTTTAAAATGTTCGTAATGAATGCCTCTACAAATCTTGTTATGGTCAAAACCACGCCAGACTTACCGTTTTTGAGAAAAAATATGTGTATCGCACAATAACATACATATTTTTACATATTTTCAGCTAAAAGTATGGCATAATTTGGTTTATTTCCATTTTCTCGGAAACTACTAGGCCTAGAATTAAGATTTTTGGTTTAAAATGTTCGTAATGAATGCCTCTACAAATCTTGTTATGGTCAAAACCACGCCAGACTTACCGTTTTTGAGAAAAAATATGTGTATCGCACAATAACATACATATTTTTACATATTTTCAGCTAAAAGTATGGCATAATTTGGTTTATTTCCATTTTCTCGGAAACTACTAGGCCTAGAATTAAGATTTTTGGTTTAAAATGTTCGTAATGAATGCCTCTACAAATCTTGTTATGGTCAAAACCACGCCAGACTTACCGTTTTTGAGAAAAAATATGTGCATCGCACAATAACATACATATTTTTAGCTAAAAGTATGGCATAATTTGGTTTATTTTCATTTTCTCGGAAACTACTAGGCCTAGAATTAAGATTTTTGGTTTAAAATGTTCGTAATGAATGCCTCTACAAATCTTGTTATGGTCAAAACCACGCCAGACTTACCGTTTTTGAGAAAAAATATGTGCATCGCACAATAACATACATATTTTTACATATTTTCAGCTAAAAGTATGGCATAATTTGGTTTATTTCCATTTTCTCGGAAACTACTAGGCCTAGAATTAAGATTTTTGGTTTAAAATGTTCGTAATGAATGCCTCTACAAATCTTGTTATGGTCAAAACCACGCCAGACTTACCGTTTTTGAGAAAAAATATGTGCATCGCACAATAACATACATATTTTTAGCTAAAAGTATGGCATAATTTGGTTTATTTTCATTTTCTCGGAAACTACTAGGCCTAGAATTAAGATTTTTGGTTTAAAATGTTCGTAATGAATGCCTCTACAAATCTTGTTATGGTCAAAACCACGCCAGACTTACCGTTTTTGAGAAAAAATATGTGTATCGCACAATAACATACATATTTTTACATATTTTCAGCTAAAAGTATGGCATAATTTGGTTTATTTCCATTTTCTCGGAAACTACTAGGCCTAGAATTAAGATTTTTGGTTTAAAATGTTCGTAATGAATGCCTCTACAAATCTTGTTATGGTCAAAACCACGCCAGACTTACCGTTTTTGAGAAAAAATATGTGCATCGCACAATAACATACATATTTTTAGCTAAAAGTATGGCATAATTTGGTTTATTTTCATTTTCTCGGAAACTACTAGGCCTAGAATTAAGATTTTTGGTTTAAAATGTTCGTAATGAATGCCTCTACAAATCTTGTTATGGTCAAAACCACGCCAGACTTACCGTTTTTGAGAAAAAATATGTGCATCGCACAATAACATACATATTTTTAGCTAAAAGTATGGCATAATTTGGTTTATTTTCATTTTCTCGGAAACTACTAGGCCTAGAATTAAGATTTTTGGTTTAAAATGTTCGTAATGAATGCCTCTACAAATCTTGTTATGGTCAAAACCACGCCAGACTTACCGTTTTTGAGAAAAAATATGTGTATCGCACAATAACATACATATTTTTACATATTTTCAGCTACAAGTATGGCATAATTTGGTTTATTTCCATTTTCTCGGAAACTACTACGCCTAGAATTAAGATTTTTGGTTTAAAATGTTCGTAATGAATGCCTCTACAAATCTTGTTATGGTCAAAACCACGCCAGACTTACCGTTTTTGAGAAAAAATATGTGCATCGCACAATAACATACATATTTTTAGCTAAAAGTATGGCATAATTTGGTTTATTTCCATTTTCTCGGAAACTACTAGGCCTAGAATTAAGATTTTTGGTTTAAAATGTTCGTAATGAATGCCTCTACAAATCTTGTTATGGTCAAAACCACGCCAGACTTACCGTTTTTGAGAAAAAATATGTGCATCGCACAATAACATACATATTTTTAGCTAAAAGTATGGCATAATTTGGTTTATTTTCATTTTCTCGGAAACTACTAGGCCTAGAATTAAGATTTTTGGTTTAAAATGTTCGTAATGAATGCCTCTACAAATCTTGTTATGGTCAAAACCACGCCAGACTTACCGTTTTTGAGAAAAAATATGTGCATCGCACAATAACATACATATTTTTAGCTAAAAGTATGGCATAATTTGGTTTATTTTCATTTTCTCGGAAACTACTAGGCCTAGAATTAAGATTTTTGGTTTAAAATGTTCGTAATGAATGCCTCTACAAATCTTGTTATGGTCAAAACCACGCCAGACTTACCGTTTTTGAGAAAAAATATGTGTATCGCACAATAACATACATATTTTTACATATTTTCAGCTAAAAGTATGGCATAATTTGGTTTATTTCCATTTTCTCGGAAACTACTAGGCCTAGAATTAAGATTTTTGGTTTAAAATGTTCGTAATGAATGCCTCTACAAATCTTGTTATGGTCAAAACCACGCCAGACTTACCGTTTTTGAGAAAAAATATGTGCATCGCACAATAACATACATATTTTTAGCTAAAAGTATGGCATAATTTGGTTTATTTTCATTTTCTCGGAAACTACTAGGCCTAGAATTAAGATTTTTGGTTTAAAATGTTCGTAATGAATGCCTCTACAAATCTTGTTATGGTCAAAACCACGCCAGACTTACCGTTTTTGAGAAAAAATATGTGTATCGCACAATAACATACATATTTTTACATATTTTCAGCTAAAAGTATGGCATAATTTGGTTTATTTCCATTTTCTCGGAAACTACTAGGCCTAGAATTAAGATTTTTGGTTTAAAATGTTCGTAATGAATGCCTCTACAAATCTTGTTATGGTCAAAACCACGCCAGACTTACCGTTTTTGAGAAAAAATATGTGTATCGCACAATAACATACATATTTTTACATATTTTCAGCTAAAAGTATGGCATAATTTGGTTTATTTCCATTTTCTCGGAAACTACTAGGCCTAGAATTAAGATTTTTGGTTTAAAATGTTCGTAATGAATGCCTCTACAAATCTTGTTATGGTCAAAACCACGCCAGACTTACCGTTTTTGAGAAAAAATATGTGTATCGCACAATAACATACATATTTTTACATATTTTCAGCTAAAAGTATGGCATAATTTGGTTTATTTCCATTTTCTCGGAAACTACTAGGCCTAGAATTAAGATTTTTGGTTTAAAATGTTCGTAATGAATGCCTCTACAAATCTTGTTATGGTCAAAACCACGCCAGACTTACCGTTTTTGAGAAAAAATATGTGTATCGCACAATAACATACATATTTTTACATATTTTCAGCTAAAAGTATGGCATAATTTGGTTTATTTCCATTTTCTCGGAAACTACTAGGCCTAGAATTAAGATTTTTGGTTTAAAATGTTCGTAATGAATGCCTCTACAAATCTTGTTATGGTCAAAACCACGCCAGACTTACCGTTTTTGAGAAAAAATATGTGTATCGCACAATAACATACATATTTTTACATATTTTCAGCTAAAAGTATGGCATAATTTGGTTTATTTCCATTTTCTCGGAAACTACTAGGCCTAGAATTAAGATTTTTGGTTTAAAATGTTCGTAATGAATGCCTCTACAAATCTTGTTATGGTCAAAACCACGCCAGACTTACCGTTTTTGAGAAAAAATATGTGCATCGCACAATAACATACATATTTTTAGCTAAAAGTATGGCATAATTTGGTTTATTTTCATTTTCTCGGAAACTACTAGGCCTAGAATTAAGATTTTTGGTTTAAAATGTTCGTAATGAATGCCTCTACAAATCTTGTTATGGTCAAAACCACGCCAGACTTACCGTTTTTGAGAAAAAATATGTGCATCGCACAATAACATACATATTTTCAGCTAAAAGTATGGCATAATTTGGTTTATTTCCATTTTCTCGGAAACTACTAGGCCTAGAATTAAGATTTTTGGTTTAAAATGTTCGTAATGAATGCCTCTACAAATCTTGTTATGGTCAAAACCACGCCAGACTTACCGTTTTTGAGAAAAAATATGTGTATCGCACAATAACATACATATTTTTACATATTTTCAGCTAAAAGTATGGCATAATTTGGTTTATTTCCATTTTCTCGGAAACTACTAGGCCTAGAATTAAGATTTTTGGTTTAAAATGTTCGTAATGAATGCCTCTACAAATCTTGTTATGGTCAAAACCACGCCAGACTTACCGTTTTTGAGAAAAAATATGTGCATCGCACAATAACATACATATTTTTAGCTAAAAGTATGGCATAATTTGGTTTATTTTCATTTTCTCGGAAACTACTAGGCCTAGAATTAAGATTTTTGGTTTAAAATGTTCGTAATGAATGCCTCTACAAATCTTGTTATGGTCAAAACCACGCCAGACTTACCGTTTTTGAGAAAAAATATGTGCATCGCACAATAACATACATATTTTCAGCTAAAAGTATGGCATAATTTGGTTTATTTCCATTTTCTCGGAAACTACTAGGCCTAGAATTAAGATTTTTGGTTTAAAATGTTCGTAATGAATGCCTCTACAAATCTTGTTATGGTCAAAACCACGCCAGACTTACCGTTTTTGAGAAAAAATATGTGTATCGCACAATAACATACATATTTTTACATATTTTCAGCTAAAAGTATGGCATAATTTGGTTTATTTCCATTTTCTCGGAAACTACTAGGCCTAGAATTAAGATTTTTGGTTTAAAATGTTCGTAATGAATGCCTCTACAAATCTTGTTATGGTCAAAACCACGCCAGACTTACCGTTTTTGAGAAAAAATATGTGCATCGCACAATAACATACATATTTTTAGCTAAAAGTATGGCATAATTTGGTTTATTTCCATTTTCTCGGAAACTACTAGGCCTAGAATTAAGATTTTTGGTTTAAAATGTTCGTAATGAATGCCTCTACAAATCTTGTTATGGTCAAAACCACGCCAGACTTACCGTTTTTGAGAAAAAATATGTGCATCGCACAATAACATACATATTTTTAGCTAAAAGTATGGCATAATTTGGTTTATTTTCATTTTCTCGGAAACTACTAGGCCTAGAATTAAGATTTTTGGTTTAAAATGTTCGTAATGAATGCCTCTACAAATCTTGTTATGGTCAAAACCACGCCAGACTTACCGTTTTTGAGAAAAAATATGTGCATCGCACAATAACATACATATTTTCAGCTAAAAGTATGGCATAATTTGGTTTATTTCCATTTTCTCGGAAACTACTAGGCCTAGAATTAAGATTTTTGGTTTAAAATGTTCGTAATGAATGCCTCTACAAATCTTGTTATGGTCAAAACCACGCCAGACTTACCGTTTTTGAGAAAAAATATGTGTATCGCACAATAACATACATATTTTTACATATTTTCAGCTAAAAGTATGGCATAATTTGGTTTATTTCCATTTTCTCGGAAACTACTAGGCCTAGAATTAAGATTTTTGGTTTAAAATGTTCGTAATGAATGCCTCTACAAATCTTGTTATGGTCAAAACCACGCCAGACTTACCGTTTTTGAGAAAAAATATGTGCATCGCACAATAACATACATATTTTTAGCTAAAAGTATGGCATAATTTGGTTTATTTTCATTTTCTCGGAAACTACTAGGCCTAGAATTAAGATTTTTGGTTTAAAATGTTCGAAATGAATGCCTCTACAAATCTTGTTATGGTCAAAACCACGCCAGACTTACCGTTTTTGAGAAAAAATATGTGCATCGCACAATAACATACATATTTTTAGCTAAAAGTATGGCATAATTTGGTTTATTTTCATTTTCTCGGAAACTACTAGGCCTAGAATTAAGATTTTTGGTTTAAAATGTTCGTAATGAATGCCTATACAAATCTTGTTATGGTCAAAACCACGCCAGACTTACCGTTTTTGAGAAAAAATATGTGCATCGCACAATAACATACATATTTTCAGCTAAAAGTATGGCATAATTTGGTTTATTTCCATTTTCTCGGAAACTACTAGGCCTAGAATTAAGATTTTTGGTTTAAAATGTTCGTAATGAATGCCTCTACAAATCTTGTTATGGTCAAAACCACGCCAGACTTACCGTTTTTGAGAAAAAATATGTGTATCGCACAATAACATACATATTTTTACATATTTTCAGCTAAAAGTATGGCATAATTTGGTTTATTTCCATTTTCTCGGAAACTACTAGGCCTAGAATTAAGATTTTTGGTTTAAAATGTTCGTAATGAATGCCTCTACAAATCTTGTTATGGTCAAAACCACGCCAGACTTACCGTTTTTGAGAAAAAATATGTGTATCGCACAATAACATACATATTTTTACATATTTTCAGCTAAAAGTATGGCATAATTTGGTTTATTTCCATTTTCTCGGAAACTACTAGGCCTAGAATTAAGATTTTTGGTTTAAAATGTTCGTAATGAATGCCTCTACAAATCTTGTTATGGTCAAAACCACGCCAGACTTACCGTTTTTGAGAAAAAATATGTGTATCGCACAATAACATACATATTTTTACATATTTTCAGCTAAAAGTATGGCATAATTTGGTTTATTTCCATTTTCTCGGAAACTACTAGGCCTAGAATTAAGATTTTTGGTTTAAAATGTTCGTAATGAATGCCTCTACAAATCTTGTTATGGTCAAAACCACGCCAGACTTACCGTTTTTGAGAAAAAATATGTGCATCGCACAATAACATACATATTTTTAGCTAAAAGTATGGCATAATTTGGTTTATTTTCATTTTCTCGGAAACTACTAGGCCTAGAATTAAGATTTTTGGTTTAAAATGTTCGTAATGAATGCCTCTACAAATCTTGTTATGGTCAAAACCACGCCAGACTTACCGTTTTTGAGAAAAAATATGTGTATCGCACAATAACATACATATTTTTACATATTTTCAGCTAAAAGTATGGCATAATTTGGTTTATTTCCATTTTCTCGGAAACTACTAGGCCTAGAATTAAGATTTTTGGTTTAAAATGTTCGTAATGAATGCCTCTACAAATCTTGTTATGGTCAAAACCACGCCAGACTTACCGTTTTTGAGAAAAAATATGTGCATCGCACAATAACACATATTTTTAGCTAAAAGTATGGCATAATTTGGTTTATTTTCATTTTCTCGGAAACTAGTAGGCCTAGAATTAAGATTTTTGGTTTAAAATGTTCGTAATGAATGCCTCTACAAATCTTGTTATGGTCAAAACCACGCCAGACTTACCGTTTTTGAGAAAAAATATGTGCATCGCACAATAACATACATATTTTTAGCTAAAAGTATGGCATAATTTGGTTTATTTTCATTTTCTCGGAAACTACTAGGCCTAGAATTAAGATTTTTGGTTTAAAATGTTCGTAATGAATGCCTCTACAAATCTTGTTATGGTCAAAACCACGCCAGACTTACCGTTTTTGAGAAAAAATATGTGCATCGCACAATAACATACATATTTTCAGCTAAAAGTATGGCATAATTTGGTTTATTTCCATTTTCTCGGAAACTACTAGGCCTAGAATTAAGATTTTTGGTTTAAAATGTTCGTAATGAATGCCTCTACAAATCTTGTTATGGTCAAAACCACGCCAGACTTACCGTTTTTGAGAAAAAATATGTGTATCGCACAATAACATACATATTTTTACATATTTTCAGCTAAAAGTATGGCATAATTTGGTTTATTTCCATTTTCTCGGAAACTACTAGGCCTAGAATTAAGATTTTTGGTTTAAAATGTTCGTAATGAATGCCTCTAAAAATCTTGTTATGGTCAAAACCACGCCAGACTTACCGTTTTTGAGAAAAAATATGTGTATCGCTCAATAACATACATATTTTTACATATTTTCAGCTAAAAGTATGGCATAATTTGGTTTATTTCCATTTTCTCGGAAACTACTAGGCCTAGAATTAAGATTTTTGGTTTAAAATGTTCGTAATGAATGCCTCTACAAATCTTGTTATGGTCAAAACCACGCCAGACTTACCGTTTTTGAGAAAAAATATGTGTATCGCACAATAACATACATATTTTTACATATTTTCAGCTAAAAGTATGGCATAATTTGGTTTATTTCCATTTTCTCGGAAACTACTAGGCCTAGAATTAAGATTTTTGGTTTAAAATGTTCGTAATGAATGCCTCTACAAATCTTGTTATGGTCAAAACCACGCCAGACTTACCGTTTTTGAGAAAAAATATGTGCATCGCACAATAACATACATATTTTTAGCTAAAAGTATGGCATAATTTGGTTTATTTTCATTTTCTCGGAAACTACTAGGCCTAGAATTAAGATTTTTGGTTTAAAATGTTCGTAATGAATGCCTCTACAAATCTTGTTATGGTCAAAACCACGCCAGACTTACCGTTTTTGAGAAAAAATATGTGCATCGCACAATAACATACATATTTTTAGCTAAAAGTATGGCATAATTTGGTTTATTTTCATTTTCTCGGAAACTACTAGGCCTAGAATTAAGATTTTTGGTTTAAAATGTTCGTAATGAATGCCTCTACAAATCTTGTTATGGTCAAAACCACGCCAGACTTACCGTTTTTGAGAAAAAATATGTGCATCGCACAATAACATACATATTTTCAGCTAAAAGTATGGCATAATTTGGTTTATTTCCATTTTCTCGGAAACTACTAGGCCTAGAATTAAGATTTTTGGTTTAAAATGTTCGTAATGAATGCCTCTACAAATCTTGTTATGGTCAAAACCACGCCAGACTTACCGTTTTTGAGAAAAAATATGTGTATCGCACAATAACATACATATTTTTACATATTTTTAGCTAAAAGTATGGCATAATTTGGTTTATTTTCATTTTCTCGGAAACTACTAGGCCTAGAATTAAGATTTTTGGTTTAAAATGTTCGTAATGAATGCCTCTACAAATCTTGTTATGGTCAAAACCACGCCAGACTTACCGTTTTTGAGAAAAAATATGTGTATCGCACAATAACATACATATTTTTACATATTTTCAGCTAAAAGTATGGCATAATTTGGTTTATTTCCATTTTCTCGGAAACTACTAGGCCTAGAATTAAGATTTTTGGTTTAAAATGTTCGTAATGAATGCCTCTACAAATCTTGTTATGGTCAAAACCACGCCAGACTTACCGTTTTTGAGAAAAAATATGTGTATCGCACAATAACATACATATTTTTACATATTTTCAGCTATAAGTATGGCATAATTTGGTTTATTTCCATTTTCTCGGAAACTACTAGGCCTAGAATTAAGATTTTTGGTTTAAAATGTTCGTAATGAATGCCTCTACAAATCTTGTTATGGTCAAAACCACGCCAGACTTACCGTTTTTGAGAAAAAATATGTGCATCGCACAATAACATACATATTTTTAGCTAAAAGTATGGCATAATTTGGTTTATTTTCATTTTCTCGGAAACTACTAGGCCTAGAATTAAGATTTTTGGTTTAAAATGTTCGTAATGAATGCCTCTACAAATCTTGTTATGGTCAAAACCACGCCAGACTTACCGTTTTTGAGAAAAAATATGTGTATCGCACAATAACATACATATTTTTACATATTTTCAGCTAAAAGTATGGCATAATTTGGTTTATTTCCATTTTCTCGGAAACTACTAGGCCTAGAATTAAGAATTTTGGTTTAAAATGTTCGTAATGAATGCCTCTACAAATCTTGTTATGGTCAAAACCACGCCAGACTTACCGTTTTTGAGAAAAAATATGTGCATCGCACAATAACATACATATTTTTAGCTAAAAGTATGGCATAATTTGGTTTATTTTCATTTTCTCGGAAACTACTAGGCCTAGAATTAAGATTTTTGGTTTAAAATGTTCGTAATGAATGCCTCTACAAATCTTGTTATGGTCAAAACCACGCCAGACTTACCGTTTTTGAGAAAAAATATGTGCATCGCACAATAACATACATATTTTTAGCTAAAAGTATGTCATAATTTGGTTTATTTTCATTTTCTCGGAAACTACTAGGCCTAGAATTAAGATTTTTGGTTTAAAATGTTCGTAATGAATGCCTCTACAAATCTTGTTATGGTCAAAACCACGCCAGACTTACCGTTTTTGAGAAAAAATATGTGTATCGCACAATAACATACATATTTTTACATATTTTCAGCTAAAAGTATGGCATAATTTGGTTTATTTCCATTTTCTCGGAAACTACTAGGCCTAGAAATAAGATTTTTGGTTTAAAATGTTCGTAATGAATGCCTCTACAAATCTTGTTATGGTCAAAACCACGCCAGACTTACCGTTTTTGAGAAAAAATATGTGTATCGCACAATAACATACATATTTTTACATATTTTCAGCTAAAAGTATGGCATAATTTGGTTTATTTCCATTTTCTCGGAAACTACTAGGCCTAGAATTAAGATTTTTGGTTTAAAATGTTCGTAATGAATGCCTCTACAAATCTTGTTATGGTCAAAACCACGCCAGACTTACCGTTTTTGAGAAAAAATATGTGTATCGCACAATAACATACATATTTTTACATATTTTCAGCTAAAAGTATGGCATAATTTGGTTTATTTCCATTTTATCGGAAACTACTAGGCCTAGAATTAAGATTTTTGGTTTAAAATGTTCGTAATGAATGCCTCTACAAATCTTGTTATGGTCGAAACCACGCCAGACTTACCGTTTTTGAGAAAAAATATGTGTATCGCACAATAACATACATATTTTTACATATTTTCAGCTAAAAGTATGGCATAATTTGGTTTATTTCCATTTTCTCGGAAACTACTAGGCCTAGAATTAAGATTTTTGGTTTAAAATGTTCGTAATGAATGCCTCTACAAATCTTGTTATGGTCAAAACCACGCCAGACTTACCGTTTTTGAGAAAAAATATGTGCATCGCACAATAACACATATTTTTTAGCTAAAAGTATGGCATAATTTGGTTTATTTTCATTTTCTCGGAAACTACTAGGCCTAGAATTAAGATTTTTGGTTTAAAATGTTCGTAATGAATGCCTCTACAAATCTTGTTATGGTCAAAACCACGCCAGACTTACCGTTTTTGAGAAAAAATATGTGCATCGCACAATAACATACATATTTTTAGCTAAAAGTATGTCATAATTTGGTTTATTTTCATTTTCTCGGAAACTACTAGGCCTAGAATTAAGATTTTTGGTTTAAAATGTTCGTAATGAATGCCTCTACAAATCTTGTTATGGTCAAAACCACGCCAGACTTACCGTTTTTGAGAAAAAATATGTGTATCGCACAATAACATACATATTTTTACATATTTTCAGCTAAAAGTATGGCATAATTTGGTTTATTTCCATTTTCTCGGAAACTACTAGGCCTAGAAATAAGATTTTTGGTTTAAAATGTTCGTAATGAATGCCTCTACAAATCTTGTTATGGTCAAAACCACGCCAGACTTACCGTTTTTGAGAAAAAATATGTGTATCGCACAATAACATACATATTTTTACATATTTTCAGCTAAAAGTATGGCATAATTTGGTTTATTTCCATTTTCTCGGAAACTACTAGGCCTAGAATTAAGATTTTTGGTTTAAAATGTTCGTAATGAATGCCTCTACAAATCTTGTTATGGTCAAAACCACGCCAGACTTACCGTTTTTGAGAAAAAATATGTGTATCGCACAATAACATACATATTTTTACATATTTTCAGCTAAAAGTATGGCATAATTTGGTTTATTTCCATTTTATCGGAAACTACTAGGCCTAGAATTAAGATTTTTGGTTTAAAATGTTCGTAATGAATGCCTCTACAAATCTTGTTATGGTCGAAACCACGCCAGACTTACCGTTTTTGAGAAAAAATATGTGTATCGCACAATAACATACATATTTTTACATATTTTCAGCTAAAAGTATGGCATAATTTGGTTTATTTCCATTTTCTCGGAAACTACTAGGCCTAGAATTAAGATTTTTGGTTTAAAATGTTCGTAATGAATGCCTCTACAAATCTTGTTATGGTCAAAACCACGCCAGACTTACCGTTTTTGAGAAAAAATATGTGCATCGCACAATAACACATATTTTTAGCTAAAAGTATGGCATAATTTGGTTTATTTTCATTTTCTCGGAAACTAGTAGGCCTAGAATTAAGATTTTTGGTTTAAAATGTTCGTAATGAATGCCTCTACAAATCTTGTTATGGTCAAAACCACGCCAGACTTACCGTTTTTGAGAAAAAATATGTGTATCGCACAATAACATACATATTTTTACATATTTTCAGCTAAAAGTATGGCATAATTTGGTTTATTTCCATTTTCTCGGAAACTACTAGGCCTAGAATTAAGATTTTTGGTTTAAAATGTTCGTAATGAATGCCTCTACAAATCTTGTTATGGTCAAAACCACGCCAGACTTACCGTTTTTGAGAAAAAATATGTGCATCGCACAATAACATACATATTTTTAGCTAAAAGTATGGCATAATTTGGTTTATTTTCATTTTCTCGGAAACTACTAGGCCTAGAATTAAGATTTTTGGTTTAAAATGTTCGTAATGAATGCCTCTACAAATCTTGTTATGGTCAAAACCACGCCAGACTTACCGTTTTTGAGAAAAAATATGTGCATCGCACAATAACATACATATTTTTAGCTAAAAGTATGGCATAATTTGGTTTATTTTCATTTTCTCGGAAACTACTAGGCCTAGAATTAAGATTTTTGGTTTAAAATGTTCGTAATGAATGCCTCTACAAATCTTGTTATGGTCAAAACCACGCCAGACTTACCGTTTTTGAGAAAAAATATGTGCATCGCACAATAACATACATATTTTCAGCTAAAAGTATGGCATAATTTGGTTTATTTCCATTTTCTCGGAAACTACTAGGCCTAGAATTAAGATTTTTGGTTTAAAATGTTCGTAATGAATGCCTCTACAAATCTTGTTATGGTCAAAACCACGCCAGACTTACCGTTTTTGAGAAAAAATATGTGTATCGCACAATAACATACATATTTTTACATATTTTCAGCTAAAAGTATGGCATAATTTGGTTTATTTCCATTTTCTCGGAAACTACTAGGCCTAGAATTAAGATTTTTGGTTTAAAATGTTCGTAATGAATGCCTCTACAAATCTTGTTATGGTCAAAACCACGCCAGACTTACCGTTTTTGAGAAAAAATATGTGTATCGCACAATAACATACATATTTTTACATATTTTCAGCTAAAAGTATGGCATAATTTGGTTTATTTCCATTTTCTCGGAAACTACTAGGCGTAGAATTAAGATTTTTGGTTTAAAATGTTCGTAATGAATGCCTCTACAAATCTTGTTATGGTCAAAACCACGCCAGACTTACCGTTTTTGAGAAAAAATATGTGTATCGCACAATAACATACATATTTTTACATATTTTCAGCTAAAAGTATGGCATAATTTGGTTTATTTCCATTTTCTCGGAAACTACTAGGCCTAGAATTAAGATTTTTGGTTTAAAATGTTCGTAATGAATGCCTCTACAAATCTTGTTATGGTCAAAACCACGCCAGACTTACCGTTTTTGAGAAAAAATATGTGCATCGCACAATAACATACATATTTTCAGCTAAAAGTATGGCATAATTTGGTTTATTTTCATTTTCTCGGAAACTACTAGGCCTAGAATTAAGATTTTTGGTTTAAAATGTTCGTAATGAATGCCTCTACAAATCTTGTTATGGTCAAAACCACGCCAGACTTACCGTTTTTGAGAAAAAATATGTGCATCGCACAATAACATACATATTTTCAGCTAAAAGTATGGCATAATTTGGTTTATTTCCATTTTCTCGGAAACTACTAGGCCTAGAATTAAGATTTTTGGTTTAAAATGTTCGTAATGAATGCCTCTACAAATCTTGTTATGGTCAAAACCACGCCAGACTTACCGTTTTTGAGAAAAAATATGTGTATCGCACAATAACATACATATTTTTACATATTTTCAGCTAAAAGTATGGCATAATTTGGTTTATTTCCATTTTCTCGGAAACTACTAGGCCTAGAATTAAGATTTTTGGTTTAAAATGTTCGTAATGAATGCCTCTACAAATCTTGTTATGGTCAAAACCACGCCAGACTTACCGTTTTTGAGAAAAAATATGTGTATCGCACAATAACATACATATTTTTACATATTTTCAGATAAAAGTATGGCATAATTTGGTTTATTTCCATTTTCTCGGAAACTACTAGGCGTAGAATTAAGATTTTTGGTTTAAAATGTTCGTAATGAATGCCTCTACAAATCTTGTTATGGTCAAAACCACGCCCAGACTTACCGTTTTTGAGAAAAAATATGTGTATCGCACAATAACATACATATTTTTACATATTTTCAGCTAAAAGTATGGCATAATTTGGTTTATTTCCATTTTCTCGGAAACTACTAGGCCTAGAATTAAGATTTTTGGTTTAAAATGTTCGTAATGAATGCCTCTACAAATCTTGTTATGGTCAAAACCACGCCAGACTTACCGTTTTTGAGAAAAAATATGTGCATCGCACAATAACATACATATTTTCAGCTAAAAGTATGGCATAATTTGGTTTATTTTCATTTTCTCGGAAACTACTAGGCCTAGAATTAAGATTTTGGTTTAAAATGTTCGTAATGAATGCCTCTACAAATCTTGTTATGGTCAAAACCACGCCAGACTTACCGTTTTTGAGAAAAAATATGTGTATCGCACAATAACATACATATTTTTAGCTAAAAGTATGGCATAATTTGGTTTATTTCCATTTTCTCGGAAACTACTAGGCCTAGAATTAAGATTTTTGGTTTAAAATGTTCGTAATGAATGCCTCTACAAATCTTGTTATGGTCAAAACCACGCCAGACTTACCGTTTTTGAGAAAAAATATGTGCATCGCACAATAACATACATATTTTTAGCTAAAAGTATGGCATAATTTGGTTTATTTTCATTTTCTACTAGGCCTAGAATTAAGATTTTTGGTTTAAAATGTTCGTAATGAATGCCTCTACAAATCTTGTTATGGTCAAAACCACGCCAGACTTACCGTTTTTGAGAAAAAATATGTGTATCGCACAATAACATACATATTTTTAGCTAAAAGTATGGCATAATTTGGTTTATTTCCATTTTCTCGGAAACTACTAGGCCTAGAATTAAGATTTTTGGTTTAAAATGTTCGTAATGAATGCCTCTACAAATCTTGTTATGGTCAAAACCACGCCAGACTTACCGTTTTTGAGAAAAAATATGTGCATCGCACAATAACATACATATTTTTAGCTAAAAGTATGGCATAATTTGGTTTATTTTCATTTTCTCGGAAACTACTAGGCCTAGAATTAAGATTTTTGGTTTAAAATGTTCGTAATGAATGCCTCTACAAATCTTGTTATGGTCAAAACCACGCCAGACTTACCGTTTTTGAGAAAAAATATGTGTATCGCACAATAACATACATATTTTTAGCTAAAAGTATGGCATAATTTGGTTTATTTCCATTTTCTCGGAAACTACTAGGCCTAGAATTAAGATTTTTGGTTTAAAATGTTCGTAATGAATGCCTCTACAAATCTTGTTATGGTCAAAACCACGCCAGACTTACCGTTTTTGAGAAAAAATATGTGCATCGCACAATAACATACATATTTTTAGCTAAAAGTATGGCATAATTTGGTTTATTTTCATTTTCTCGGAAACTACTAGGCCTAGAATTAAGATTTTTGGTTTAAAATGTTCGTAATGAATGCCTCTACAAATCTTGTTATGGTCAAAACCACGCCAGACTTACCGTTTTTGAGAAAAAATATGTGCATCGCACAATAACATACATATTTTTACATATTTTCAGCTAAAAGTATGGCATAATTTGGTTTATTTCCATTTTCTCGGAAACTACTAGGCCTAGAATTAAGATTTTTGGTTTAAAATGTTCGTAATGAACGCCTCTACAAATCTTGTTATGGTCAAAACCACGCCAGACTTACCGTTTTTGAGAAAAAATATGTGTATCGCACAATAACATACATATTTTTACATATTTTCAGCTAAAAGTATGGCATAATTTGGTTTATTTCCATTTTCTCGGAAACTACCAGGCCTAGAATTAAGATTTTTGGTTTAAAATGTTCGTAATAAATGCCTCTACAAATCTTGTTATGGTCAAAACCACGCCAGACTTACCGTTTTTGAGAAAAAATATGTGCATCGCACAATAACATACATATTTTTAGCTAAAAGTATGGCATAATTTGGTTTATTTTCATTTTCTCGGAAACTACTAGGCCTAGAATTAAGATTTTTGGTTTAAAATGTTCGTAATGAATGCCTCTACAAATCTTGTTATGGTCAAAACCACGCCAGACTTACCGTTTTTGAGAAAAAATATGTGTATCGCACAATAACATACATATTTTTACATATTTTCAGCTAAAAGTATGGCATAATTTGGTTTATTTCCATTTTCTCGGAAACTACTAGGCCTAGAATTAAGATTTTTGGTTTAAAATGTTCGTAATGAATGCCTCTACAAATCTTGTTATGGTCAAAACCACGCCAGACTTACCGTTTTTGAGAAAAAATATGTGTATCGCACAATAACATACATATTTTTACATATTTTCAGCTAAAAGTATGGCATAATTTGGTTTATTTCCATTTTCTCGGAAACTACTAGGCCTAGAATTAAGATTTTTGGTTTAAAATGTTCGTAATGAATGCCTCTACAAATCTTGTTATGGTCAAAACCACGCCAGACTTACCCTTTTTGAGAAAAAATATGTGCATCGCACAATAACATACATATTTTTAGCTAAAAGTATGGCATAATTTGGTTTATTTTCATTTTCTCGGAAACTACTATGCCTAGAATTAAGATTTTTGGTTTAAAATGTTCGTAATGAATGCCCTCTACAAATCTTGTTATGGTCAAAACCACGCCAGACTTACCGTTTTTGAGAAAAAATATGTGTATCGCACAATAACATACATATTTTTACATATTTTCAGCTAAAAGTATGGCATAATTTGGTTTATTTCCATTTTCTCGGAAACTACTTGGCCTAGAATTAAGATTTTTGGTTTAAAATGTTCGTAATGAATGCCTCTACAAATCTTGTTATGGTCAAAACCACGCCAGACTTACCGTTTTTGAGAAAAAATATGTGCATCGCACAATAACATACATATTTTTAGCTAAAAGTATGGCATAATTTGGTTTATTTTCATTTTCTCGGAAACTACTAGGCCTAGAATTAAGATTTTTGGTTTAAAATGTTCGTAATGAATGCCTCTACAAATCTTGTTATGGTCAAAACCACGCCAGACTTACCGTTTTTGAGAAAAAATATGTGCATCGCACAATAACATACATATTTTTAGCTAAAAGTATGGCATAATTTGGTTTATTTTCATTTTCTCGGAAACTACTAGGCCTAGAATTAAGATTTTTGGTTTAAAATGTTCGTAATGAATGCCTCTACAAATCTTGTTATGGTCAAAACCACGCCAGACTTACCGTTTTTGAGAAAAAATATGTGTATCGCACAATAACATACATATTTTTACATATTTTCAGCTAAAAGTATGGCATAATTTGGTTTATTTCCATTTTCTCGGAAACTACTAGGCCTAGAATTAAGATTTTTGGTTTAAAATGTTCGTAATGAATGCCTCTACAAATCCTGTTATGGTCAAAACCACGCCAGACTTACCCTTTTTGAGAAAAAATATGTGCATCGCACAATAACATACATATTTTTAGCTAAAAGTATGGCATAATTTGGTTTATTTTCATTTTCTCGGAAACTACTAGGCCTAGAATTAAGATTTTTGGTTTAAAATGTTCGTAATGAATGCCTCTACAAATCTTGTTATGGTCAAAACCACGCCAGACTTACCGTTTTTGAGAAAAAATATGTGCATCGCACAATAACATACATATTTTTAGCTAAAAGTATGGCATAATTTGGTTTATTTTCATTTTCTCGGAAACTACTAGGCCTAGAATTAAGATTTTTGGTTTAAAATGTTCGTAATGAATGCCTCTACAAATCTTGTTATGGTCAAAACCACGCCAGACTTACCGTTTTTGAGAAAAAATATGTGTATCGCACAATAACATACATATTTTTACATATTTTCAGCTAAAAGTATGGCATAATTTGGTTTATTTCCATTTTCTCGGAAACTACTAGGCCTAGAATTAAGATTTTTGGTTTAAAATGTTCGTAATGAATGCCTCTACAAATCTTGTTATGGTCAAAACCACGCCAGACTTACCGTTTTTGAGAAAAAATATGTGTATCGCACAATAACATACATATTTTTACATATTTTCAGCTAAAAGTATGGCATAATTTGGTTTATTTCCATTTTCTCGGAAACTACTAGGCCTAGAATTAAGATTTTTGGTTTAAAATGTTCGTAATGAATGCCTCTACAAATCTTGTTATGGTCAAAACCACGCCAGACTTACCGTTTTTGAGAAAAAATATGTGCATCGCACAATAACATACATATTTTTAGCTAAAAGTATGGCATAATTTGGTTTATTTCCATTTTCTCGGAAACTACTAGGCCTAGAATTAAGATTTTTGGTTTAAAATGTTCGTAATGAATGCCTCTACAAATCTTGTTATGGTCAAAACCACGCCAGACTTACCGTTTTTGAGAAAAAATATGTGTATCGCACAATAACATACATATTTTTACATATTTTCAGCTAAAAGTATGGCATAATTTGGTTTATTTCCATTTTCTCGGAAACTACTAGGCCTAGAATTAAGATTTTTGGTTTAAAATGTTCGTAATAAATGCCTCTACAAATCTTGTTATGGTCAAAACCACGCCAGACTTACCCTTTTTGAGAAAAAATATGTGCATCGCACAATAACATACATATTTTTACATATTTTCAGCTAAAAGTATGGCATAATTTGGTTTATTTTCATTTTCTCGGAAACTACTAGGCCTAGAATTAAGATTTTTGGTTTAAAATGTTCGTAATGAATGCCTCTACAAATCTTGTTATGGTCAAAACCACGCCAGACTTACCGTTTTTGAGAAAAAATATGTGCATCGCACAATAACATACATATTTTTAGCTAAAAGTATGGCATAATTTGGTTTATTTTCATTTTCTCGGAAACTACTAGGCCTAGAATTAAGATTTTTGGTTTAAAATGTTCGTAATGAATGCCTCTACAAATCTTGTTATGGTCAAAACCACGCCAGACTTACCGTTTTTGAGAAAAAATATGTGTATCGCACAATAACATACATATTTTTAGCTAAAAGTATGGCATAATTTGGTTTATTTCCATTTTCTCGGAAACTACTAGGCCTAGAATTAAGATTTTTGGTTTAAAATGTTCGTAATGAATGCCTCTACAAATCTTGTTATGGTCAAAACCACGCCAGACTTACCGTTTTTGAGAAAAAATATGTGCATCGCACAATAACATACATATTTTTAGCTAAAAGTATGGCATAATTTGGTTTATTTTCATTTTCTCGGAAACTACTAGGCCTAGAATTAAGATTTTTGGTTTAAAATGTTCGTAATGAATGCCTCTACAAATCTTGTTATGGTCAAAACCACGCCAGACTTACCGTTTTTGAGAAAAAATATGTGCATCGCACAATAACATACATATTTTTAGCTAAAAGTATGGCATAATTTGGTTTATTTTCATTTTCTCGGAAACTACTAGGCCTAGAATTAAGATTTTTGGTTTAAAATGTTCGTAATGAATGCCTCTACAAATCTTGTTATGGTCAAAACCACGCCAGACTTACCGTTTTTGAGAAAAAATATGTGCATCGCACAATAACATACATATTTTTAGCTAAAAGTATGGCATAATTTGGTTTATTTTCATTTTCTCGGAAACTACTAGGCCTAGAATTAAGATTTTTGGTTTAAAATGTTCGTAATGAATGCCTCTACAAATCTTGCTATGGTCAAAACCACGCCAGACTTACCGTTTTTGAGAAAAAATATGTGTATCGCACAATAACATACATATTTTTACATATTTTCAGCTAAAAGTATGGCATAATTTGGTTTATTTCCATTTTCTCGGAAACTACTAGGCCTAGAATTAAGATTTTTGGTTTAAAATGTTCGTAATGAATGCCTCTACAAATCTTGTTATGGTCAAAACCACGCCAGACTTACCGTTTTTGAGAAAAAATATGTGTATCGCACAATAACATACATATTTTTACATATTTTCAGCTAAAAGTATGGCATAATTTGGTTTATTTCCATTTTCTCGGAAACTACTAGGCGTAGAATTAAGATTTTTGGTTTAAAATGTTCGTAATGAATGCCTCTACAAATCTTGTTATGGTCAAAACCACGCCAGACTTACCGTTTTTGAGAAAAAATATGTGTATCGCACAATAACATACATATTTTTACATATTTTCAGCTAAAAGTATGGCATAATTTGGTTTATTTCCATTTTCTCGGAAACTACTAGGCCTAGAATTAAGATTTTTGGTTTAAAATGTTCGTAATGAATGCCTCTACAAATCTTGTTATGGTCAAAACCACGCCAGACTTACCGTTTTTGAGAAAAAATATGTGCATCGCACAATAACATACATATTTTTAGCTAAAAGTATGGCATAATTTGGTTTATTTTCATTTTCTCGGAAACTACTAGGCCTAGAATTAAGATTTTTGGTTTAAAATGTTCGTAATGAATGCCTCTACAAATCTTGTTATGGTCAAAACCACGCCAGACTTACCGTTTTTGAGAAAAAATATGTGCATCGCACAATAACATACATATTTTTAGCTAAAAGTATGGCATAATTTGGTTTATTTTCATTTTCTCGGAAACTACTAGGCCTAGAATTAAGATTTTTGGTTTAAAATGTTCGTAATGAATGCCTCTACAAATCTTGTTATGGTCAAAACCACGCCAGACTTACCCTTTTTGAGAAAAAATATGTGCATCGCACAATAACATACATATTTTTAGCTAAAAGTATGGCATAATTTGGTTTATTTCCATTTTCTCGGAAACTACTAGGCCTAGAATTAAGATTTTTGGTTTAAAATGTTCGTAATGAATGCCTCTACAAATCTTGTTATGGTCAAAACCACGCCAGACTTACCGTTTTTGAGAAAAAATATGTGCATCGCACAATAACATACATATTTTTAGCTAAAAGTATGGCATAATTTGGTTTATTTCCATTTTCTCGGAAACTACTAGGCCTAGAATTAAGATTTTTGGTTTAAAATGTTCGTAATGAATGCCTCTACAAATCTTGTTATGGTCAAAACCACGCCAGACTTACCGTTTTTGAGAAAAAATATGTGCATCGCACAATAACATACATATTTTTAGCTAAAAGTATGGCATAATTTGGTTTATTTTCATTTTCTCGGAAACTACTAGGCCTAGAATTAAGATTTTTGGTTTAAAATGTTCGTAATGAATGCCTCTACAAATCTTGTTATGGTCAAGACCACGCCAGACTTACCGTTTTTGAGAAAAAATATGTGCATCGCACAATAACATACATATTTTTACATATTTTCAGCTAAAAGTATGGCATAATTTGGTTTATTTCCATTTTCTCGGAAACTACTAGGCCTAGAATTAAGATTTTTGGTTTAAAATGTTCGTAATGAATGCCTCTACAAATCTTGTTATGGTCAAAACCACGCCAGACTTACCGTTTTTGAGAAAAAATATGTGTATCGCACAATAACATACATATTTTTACATATTTTCAGCTAAAAGTATGGCATAATTTGGTTTATTTCCATTTTCTCGGAAACTACTAGGCCTAGAATTAAGATTTTTGGTTTAAAATGTTCGTAATGAATGCCTCTACAAATCTTGTTATGGTCAAAACCACGCCAGACTTACCGTTTTTGAGAAAAAATATGTGCATCGCACAATAACATACATATTTTTAGCTAAAAGTATGGCATAATTTGGTTTATTTCCATTTTCTCGGAAACTACTAGGCCTAGAATTAAGATTTTTGGTTTAAAATGTTCGTAATGAATGCCTCTACAAATCTTGTTATGGTCAAAACCACGCCAGACTTACCGTTTTTGAGAAAAAATATGTGCATCGCACAATAACATACATATTTTTAGCTAAAAGTATGGCATAATTTGGTTTATTTCCATTTTCTCGGAAACTACTAGGCCTAGAATTAAGATTTTTGGTTTAAAATGTTCGTAATGAATGCCTCTACAAATCTTGTTATGGTCAAAACCACGCCAGACTTACCGTTTTTGAGAAAAAATATGTGCATCGCACAATAACATACATATTTTTAGCTAAAAGTATGGCATAATTTGGTTTATTTTCATTTTCTCGGAAACTACTAGGCCTAGAATTAAGATTTTTGGTTTAAAATGTTCGTAATGAATGCCTCTACAAATCTTGTTATGGTCAAAACCACGCCAGACTTACCGTTTTTGAGAAAAAATATGTGCATCGCACAATAACATACATATTTTTACATATTTTCAGCTAAAAGTATGGCATAATTTGGTTTATTTCCATTTTCTCGGAAACTACTAGGCCTAGAATTAAGATTTTTGGTTTAAAATGTTCGTAATGAATGCCTCTACAAATCTTGTTATGGTCAAAACCACGCCAGACTTACCGTTTTTGAGAAAAAATATGTGCATCGCACAATAACATACATATTTTTACATATTTTCAGCCAAAAGTATGGTATAATTTGGTTTATTTCCATTTTCTCGGAAACTACTAGGCCTAGAATTAAGATTTTTGGTTTAAAATGTTCGTAATGAATGCCTCTACAAATCTTGTTATGGTCAAAACCACGCCAGACTTACCGTTTTTGAGAAAAAATATGTGTATCGCACAATAACATACATATTTTTACATATTTTCAGCTAAAAGTATGGCATAATTTGGTTTATTTCCATTTTCTCGGAAACTACTAGGCCTAGAATTAAGATTTTTGGTTTAAAATGTTCGTAATGAATGCCTCTACAAATCTTGTTATGGTCAAAACCACGCCAGACTTACCGTTTTTGAGAAAAAATATGTGTATCGCACAATAACATACATATTTTTACATATTTTCAGCTAAAAGTATGGCATAATTTGGTTTATTTCCATTTTCTCGGAAACTACTAGGCCTAGAATTAAGATTTTTGGTTTAAAATGTTCGTAATGAATGCCTCTACAAATCTTGTTATGGTCAAAACCACGCCAGACTTACCGTTTTTGAGAAAAAATATGTGTATCGCACAATAACATACATATTTTTACATATTTTCAGCTAAAAGTATGGCATAATTTGGTTTATTTCCATTTTCTCGGAAACTACTAGGCCTAGAATTAAGATTTTTGGTTTAAAATGTTCGTAATGAATGCCTCTACAAATCTTGTTATGGTCAAAACCACGCCAGACTTACCGTTTTTGAGAAAAAATATGTGCATCGCACAATAACATACATATTTTTAGCTAAAAGTATGGCATAATTTGGTTTATTTTCATTTTCTCGGAAACTACTAGGCCTAGAATTAAGATTTTTGGTTTAAAATGTTCGTAATGAATGCCTCTACAAATCTTGTTATGGTCAAAACAACGCCAGACTTACCGTTTTTGAGAAAAAATATGTGTATCGCACAATAACATACATATTTTCAGCTAAAAGTATGGCATAATTTGGTTTATTTCCATTTTCTCGGAAACTACTAGGCCTAGAATTAAGATTTTTGGTTTAAAATGTTCGTAATGAATGCCTCTACAAATCTTGTTATGGTCAAAACCACGCCAGACTTACCGTTTTTGAGAAAAAATATGTGTATCGCACAATAACATACATATTTTTACATATTTTCAGCTAAAAGTATGGCATAATTTGGTTTATTTCCATTTTCTCGGAAACTACTAGGCCTAGAATTAAGATTTTTGGTTTAAAATGTTCGTAATGAATGCCTCTACAAATCTTGTTATGGTCAAAACCACGCCAGACTTACCGTTTTTGAGAAAAAATATGTGTATCGCACAATAACATACATATTTTTACATATTTTCAGCTAAAAGTATGGCATAATTTGGTTTATTTCCATTTTCTCGGAAACTACTAGGCCTAGAATTAAGATTTTTGGTTTAAAATGTTCGTAATGAATGCCTCTACAAATCTTGTTATGGTCAAAACCACGCCAGACTTACCGTTTTTGAGAAAAAATATGTGTATCGCACAATAACATACATATTTTTACATATTTTCAGCTAAAAGTATGGCATAATATGGTTTATTTCCATTTTCTCGGAAACTACTAGGCCTAGAATTAAGATTTTTGGTTTAAAATGTTTGTAATGAATGCCTCTACAAATCTTGTTATGGTCAAAACCACGCCAGACTTACCGTTTTTGAGAAAAAATATGTGCATCGCACAATAACATACATATTTTTAGCTAAAAGTATGGCATAATTTGGTTTATTTTCATTTTCTCGGAAACTACTAGGCCTAGAATTAAGATTTTTGGTTTAAAATGTTCGTAATGAATGCCTCTACAAATCTTGTTATGGTCAAAACCACGCCAGACTTACCGTTTTTGAGAAAAAATATGTGCATCGCACAATAACATACATATTTTTAGCTAAAAGTATGGCATAATTTGGTTTACTTTCATTTTCTCGGAAACTACTAGGCCTAGAATTAAGATTTTTGGTTTAAAATGTTCGTAATGAATGCCTCTACAAATCTTGTTATGGTCAAAACCACGCCAGACTTACCGTTTTTGAGAAAAAATATGTGCATCGCACAATAACATACATATTTTTAGCTAAAAGTATGGCATAATTTGGTTTATTTTCATTTTCTCGGAAACTACTAGGCCTAGAATTAAGATTTTTGGTTTAAAATGTTCGTAATGAATGCCTCTACAAATCTTGTTATGGTCAAAACCACGCCAGACTTACCGTTTTTGAGAAAAAATATGTGCATCGCACAATAACATACATATTTTTAGCTAAAAGTATGGCATAATTTGGTTTATTTTCATTTTCTCGGAAACTACTAGGCCTAGAATTAAGATTTTTGGTTTAAAATGTTCGTAATGAATGCCTCTACAAATCTTGTTATGGTCAAAACCACGCCAGACTTACCGTTTTTGAGAAAAAATATGTGTATCGCACAATAACATACATATTTTTACATATTTTCAGCTAAAAGTATGGCATAATTTGGTTTATTTTCATTTTCTCGGAAACTACTAGGCCTAGAATTAAGATTTTTGGTTTAAAATGTTCGTAATGAATGCCTCTACAAATCTTGTTATGGTCAAAACCACGCCAGACTTACCGTTTTTGAGAAAAAATATGTGCATCGCACAATAACATACATATTTTTACATATTTTCAGCTAAAAGTATGGCATAATTTGGTTTATTTCCATTTTCTCGGAAACTACTAGGCCTAGAATTAAGATTTTTGGTTTAAAATGTTCGTAATGAATGCCTCTACAAATCTTGTTATGGTCAAAACCACGCCAGACTTACCGTTTTTGAGAAAAAATATGTGCATCGCACAATAACATACATATTTTTAGCTAAAAGTATGGCATAATTTGGTTTATTTTCATTTTCTCGGAAACTACTAGGCCTAGAATTAAGATTTTTGGTTTAAAATGTTCGTAATGAATGCCTCTACAAATCTTGTTATGGTCAAAACCACGCCGGACTTACCGTTTTTGAGAAAAAATATGTGCATCGCACAATAACATACATATTTTTAGCTAAAAGTATGGCATAATTTGGTTTATTTTCATTTTCTCGGAAACTACTAGGCCTAGAATTAAGATTTTTGGTTTAAAATGTTCGTAATGAATGCCTCTACAAATCTTGTTATGGTCAAAACCACGCCAGACTTACCGTTTTTGAGAAAAAATATGTGTATCGCACAATAACATACATATTTTTAGCTAAAAGTATGGCATAATTTGGTTTATTTTCATTTTCTCGGAAACTACTAGGCCTAGAATTAAGATTTTTGGTTTAAAATGTTCGTAATGAATGCCTCTACAAATCTTGTTATGGTCAAAACCACGCCAGACTTACCGTTTTTGAGAAAAAATATGTGTATCGCACAATAACATACATATTTTTACATATTTTCAGCTAAAAGTATGGCATAATTTGGTTTATTTCCATTTTCTCGGAAACTACTAGGCCTAGAATTAAGATTTTTGGTTTAAAATGTTCGTAATGAATGCCTCTACAAATCTTGTTATGGTCAAAACCACGCCAGACTTACCGTTTTTGAGAAAAAATATGTGTATCGCACAATAACATACATATTTTTACATATTTTCAGCTAAAAGTATGGCATAATTTGGTTTATTTCCATTTTCTCGGAAACTACTAGGCCTAGAATTAAGATTTTTGGTTTAAAATGTTCGTAATGAATGCCTCTACAAATCTTGTTATGGTCAAAACCACGCCAGACTTACCGTTTTTGAGAAAAAATATGTGCATCGCACAATAACATACATATTTTTACATATTTTCAGCTAAAAGTATGGCATAATTTGGTTTATTTCCATTTTCTCGGAAACTACTAGGCCTAGAATTAAGATTTTTGGTTTAAAATGTTCGTAATGAATGCCTCTACAAATCTTGTTATGGTCAAAACCACGCCAGACTTACCGTTTTTGAGAAAAAATATGTGCATCGCACAATAACATACATA
Source organism: Myathropa florea (assembly GCA_930367185.1). Taxonomy (NCBI): domain Eukaryota; kingdom Metazoa; phylum Arthropoda; class Insecta; order Diptera; family Syrphidae; genus Myathropa; species Myathropa florea. The sequence goes on from OV884003.1 coordinate 41,361,246, forward strand.
TTTTTAGCTAAAAGTATGGCATAATTTGGTTTATTTTCATTTTCTCGGAAACTACTAGGCCTAGAATTAAGATTTTTGGTTTAAAATGTTCGTAATGAATGCCTCTACAAATCTTGTTATGGTCAAAACCACGCCAGACTTACCGTTTTTGAGAAAAAATATGTGCATCGCACAATAACATACATATTTTTAGCTAAAAGTATGGCATAATTTGGTTTATTTTCATTTTCTCGGAAACTACTAGGCCTAGAATTAAGATTTTTGGTTTAAAATGTTCGTAATGAATGCCTCTACAAATCTTGTTATGGTCAAAACCACGCCAGACTTACCGTTTTTGAGAAAAAATATGTGTATCGCACAATAACATACATATTTTTACATATTTTCAGCTAAAAGTATGGCATAATTTGGTTTATTTCCATTTTCTCGGAAACTACTAGGCCTAGAATTAAGATTTTTGGTTTAAAATGTTCGTAATGAATGCCTCTACAAATCTTGTTATGGTCAAAACCACGCCAGACTTACCGTTTTTGAGAAAAAATATGTGTATCGCACAATAACATACATATTTTTAGCTAAAAGTATGGCATAATTTGGTTTATTTCCATTTTCTCGGAAACTACTAGGCCTAGAATTAAGATTTTTGGTTTAAAATGTTCGTAATGAATGCCTCTACAAATCTTGTTATGGTCAAAACCACGCCAGACTTACCGTTTTTGAGAAAAAATATGTGTATCGCACAATAACATACATATTTTTACATATTTTCAGCTAAAAGTATGGCATAATTTGGTTTATTTCCATTTTCTCGGAAACTACTAGGCCTAGAATTAAGATTTTTGGTTTAAAATGTTCGTAATGAATGCCTCTACAAATCTTGTTATGGTCAAAACCACGCCAGACTTACCGTTTTTGAGAAAAAATATGTGTATCGCACAATAACATACATATTTTTACATATTTTCAGCTAAAAGTATGGCATAATTTGGTTTATTTCCATTTTCTCGGAAACTACTAGGCCTAGAATTAAGATTTTTGGTTTAAAATGTTCGTAATGGATGCCTCTACAAATCTTGTTATGGTCAAAACCACGCCAGACTTACCGTTTTTGAGAAAAAATATGTGTATCGCACAATAACATACATATTTTTACATATTTTCAGCTAAAAGTATGGCATAATTTGGTTTATTTCCATTTTCTCGGAAACTACTAGGCCTAGAATTAAGATTTTTGGTTTAAAATGTTCGTAATGAATGCCTCTACAAATCTTGTTATGGTCAAAACCACGCCAGACTTACCGTTTTTGAGAAAAAATATGTGCATCGCACAATAACATACATATTTTTAGCTAAAAGTATGGCATAATTTGGTTTATTTTCATTTTCTCGGAAACTACTAGGCCTAGAATTAAGATTTTTGGTTTAAAATGTTCGTAATGAATGCCTCTACAAATCTTGTTATGGTCAAAACTACGCCAGACTTACCGTTTTTGAGAAAAAATATGTGTATCGCACAATAACATACATATTTTTACATATTTTCAGCTAAAAGTATGGCATAATTTGGTTTATTTCCATTTTCTCGGAAACTACTAGGCCTAGAATTAAGATTTTTGGTTTAAAATGTTCGTAATGAATGCCTCTACAAATCTTGTTATGGTCAAAACCACGCCAGACTTACCGTTTTTGAGAAAAAATATGTGCATCGCACAATAACATACATATTTTTAGCTAAAAGTATGGCATAATTTGGTTTATTTTCATTTTCTCGGAAACTACTAGGCCTAGAATTAAGATTTTTGGTTTAAAATGTTCGTAATGAATGCCTCTACAAATCTTGTTATGGTCAAAACCACGCCAGACTTACCGTTTTTGAGAAAAAATATGTGTATCGCACAATAACATACATATTTTTACATATTTTCAGCTAAAAGTATGGCATAATTTGGTTTATTTCCATTTTCTCGGAAACTACTAGGCCTAGAATTAAGATTTTTGGTTTAAAATGTTCGTAATGAATGCCTCTACAAATCTTGTTATGGTCAAAACCACGCCAGACTTACCGTTTTTGAGAAAAAATATGTGCATCGCACAATAACATACATATTTTTACATATTTTCAGCTAAAAGTATGGCATAATTTGGTTTATTTCCATTTTCTCGGAAACTACTAGGCCTAGAATTAAGATTTTTGGTTTAAAATGTTCGTAATGAATGCCTCTACAAATCTTGTTATGGTCAAAACCACGCCAGACTTACCGTTTTTGAGAAAAAATATGTGCATCGCACAATAACATACATATTTTTAGCTAAAAGTATGGCATAATTTGGTTTATTTCCATTTTCTCGGAAACTACTAGGCCTAGAATTAAGATTTTTGGTTTAAAATGTTCGTAATGAATGCCTCTACAAATCTTGTTATGGTCAAAACCACGCCAGACTTACCGTTTTTGAGAAAAAATATGTGTATCGCACAATAACATACATATTTTTACATATTTTCAGCTAAAAGTATGGCATAATTTGGTTTATTTTACCGTTTTTGAGAAAAAATATGTGTATCGCACAATAACATACATATTTTTACATATTTTCAGCTAAAAGTATGGCATAATTTGGTTTATTTCCATTTTCTCGGAAACTACTAGGCCTAGAATTAAGATTTTTGGTTTAAAATGTTCGTAATGAATGCCTCTACAAATCTTGTTATGGTCAAAACCACGCCAGACTTACCGTTTTTGAGAAAAAATATGTGTATCGCACAATAACATACATATTTTTACATATTTTCAGCTAAAAGTATGGCATAATTTGGTTTATTTCCATTTTCTCGGAAACTACTAGGCCTAGAATTAAGATTTTTGGTTTAAAATGTTCGTAATGAATGCCTCTACAAATCTTGTTATGGTCAAAACCACGCCAGACTTACCGTTTTTGAGAAAAAATATGTGTATCGCACAATAACATACATATTTTTACATATTTTTAGCTAAAAGTATGGCATAATTTGGTTTATTTTCATTTTCTCGGAAACTAGTAGGCCTAGAATTAAGATTTTTGGTTTAAAATGTTCGTAATGAATGCCTCTACAAATCTTGTTATGGTCAAAACCACGCCAGACTTACCGTTTTTGAGAAAAAATATGTGTATCGCACAATAACATACATATTTTTACATATTTTCAGCTAAAAGTATGGCATAATTTGGTTTATTTCCATTTTCTCGGAAACTACTAGGCCTAGAATTAAGATTTTTGGTTTAAAATGTTCGTAATGAATGCCTCTACAAATCTTGTTATGGTCAAAACCACGCCAGACTTACCGTTTTTGAGAAAAAATATGTGCATCGCACAATAACATACATATTTTTACATATTTTCAGCTAAAAGTATGGCATAATTTGGTTTATTTCCATTTTCTCGGAAACTACTAGGCCTAGAATTAAGATTTTTGGTTTAAAATGTTCGTAATGAATGCCTCTACAAATCTTGTTATGGTCAAAACCACGCCAGACTTACCGTTTTTGAGAAAAAATATGTGTATCGCACAATAACATACATATTTTTACATATTTTCAGCTAAAAGTATGGCATAATTTGGTTTATTTCCATTTTCTCGGAAACTACTAGGCCTAGAATTAAGATTTTTGGTTTAAAATGTTCGTAATGAATGCCTCTACAAATCTTGTTATGGTCAAAACCACGCCAGACTTACCGTTTTTGAGAAAAAATATGTGTATCGCACAATAACATACATATTTTTACATATTTTCAGCTAAAAGTATGGCATAATTTGGTTTATTTCCATTTTCTCGGAAACTACTAGGCCTAGAATTAAGATTTTTGGTTTAAAATGTTCGTAATGAATGCCTCTACAAATCTTGTTATGGTCAAAACCACGCCAGACTTACCGTTTTTGAGAAAAAATATGTGCATCGCACAATAACATACATATTTTTAGCTAAAAGTATGGCATAATTTGGTTTATTTCCATTTTCTCGGAAACTACTAGGCCTAGAATTAAGATTTTTGGTTTAAAATGTTCGTAATGAATGCCTCTACAAATCTTGTTATGGTCAAAACCACGCCAGACTTACCGTTTTTGAGAAAAAATATGTGCATCGCACAATAACATACATATTTTTAGCTAAAAGTATGGCATAATTTGGTTTATTTTCATTTTCTCGGAAACTACTAGGCCTAGAATTAAGATTTTTGGTTTAAAATGTTCGTAATGAATGCCTCTACAAATCTTGTTATGGTCAAAACCACGCCAGACTTACCGTTTTTGAGAAAAAATATGTGTATCGCACAATAACATACATATTTTCAGCTAAAAGTATGGCATAATTTGGTTTATTTCCATTTTCTCGGAAACTACTAGGCCTAGAATTAAGATTTTTGGTTTAAAATGTTCGTAATGAATGCCTCTACAAATCTTGTTATGGTCAAAACCACGCCAGACTTACCGTTTTTGAGAAAAAATATGTGCATCGCACAATAACATACATATTTTTAGCTAAAAGTATGGCATAATTTGGTTTATTTTCATTTTCTCGGAAACTACTAGGCCTAGAATTAAGATTTTTGGTTTAAAATGTTCGTAATGAATGCCTCTACAAATCTTGTTATGGTCAAAACCACGCCAGACTTACCGTTTTTGAGAAAAAATATGTGTATCGCACAATAACATACATATTTTTACATATTTTCAGCTAAAAGTATGGCATAATTTGGTTTATTTCCATTTTCTCGGAAACTACTAGGCCTAGAATTAAGATTTTTGGTTTAAAATGTTCGTAATGAATGCCTCTACAAATCTTGTTATGGTCAAAACCACGCCAGACTTACCGTTTTTGAGAAAAAATATGTGCATCGCACAATAACATACATATTTTTAGCTAAAAGTATGGCATAATTTGGTTTATTTTCATTTTCTCGGAAACTACTAGGCCTAGAATTAAGATTTTTGGTTTAAAATGTTCGTAATGAATGCCTCTACAAATCTTGTTATGGTCAAAACCACGCCAGACTTACCGTTTTTGAGAAAAAATATGTGCATCGCACAATAACATACATATTTTTAGCTAAAAGTATGGCATAATTTGGTTTATTTTCATTTTCTCGGAAACTACTAGGCCTAGAATTAAGATTTTTGGTTTAAAATGTTCGTAATGAATGCCTCTACAAATCTTGTTATGGTCAAAACCACGCCAGACTTACCGTTTTTGAGAAAAAATATGTGTATCGCACAATAACATACATATTTTTACATATTTTCAGCTAAAAGTATGGCATAATTTGGTTTATTTCCATTTTCTCGGAAACTACTAGGCCTAGAATTAAGATTTTTGGTTTAAAATGTTCGTAATGAATGCCTCTACAAATCTTGTTATGGTCAAAACCACGCCAGACTTACCGTTTTTGAGAAAAAATATGTGCATCGCACAATAACATACATATTTTTAGCTAAAAGTATGGCATAATTTGGTTTATTTTCATTTTCTCGGAAACTACTAGGCCTAGAATTAAGATTTTTGGTTTAAAATGTTCGTAATGAATGCCTCTACAAATCTTGTTATGGTCAAAACAACGCCAGACTTACCGTTTTTGAGAAAAAATATGTGTATCGCACAATAACATACATATTTTCAGCTAAAAGTATGGCATAATTTGGTTTATTTCCATTTTCTCGGAAACTACTAGGCCTAGAATTAAGATTTTTGGTTTAAAATGTTCGTAATGAATGCCTCTACAAATCTTGTTATGGTCAAAACCACGCCAGACTTACCGTTTTTGAGAAAAAATATGTGCATCGCACAATAACATACATATTTTTAGCTAAAAGTATGGCATAATTTGGTTTATTTTCATTTTCTCGGAAACTACTAGGCCTAGAATTAAGATTTTTGGTTTAAAATGTTCGTAATGAATGCCTCTACAAATCTTGTTATGGTCAAAACCACGCCAGACTTACCGTTTTTGAGAAAAAATATGTGCATCGCACAATAACATACATATTTTTAGCTAAAAGTATGGCATAATTTGGTTTATTTTCATTTTCTCGGAAACTACTAGGCCTAGAATTAAGATTTTTGGTTTAAAATGTTCGTAATGAATGCCTCTACAAATCTTGTTATGGTCAAAACCACGCCAGACTTACCGTTTTTGAGAAAAAATATGTGTATCGCACAATAACATACATATTTTTACATATTTTCAGCTAAAAGTATGGCATAATTTGGTTTATTTCCATTTTCTCGGAAACTACTAGGCCTAGAATTAAGATTTTTGGTTTAAAATGTTCGTAATGAATGCCTCTACAAATCTTGTTATGGTCAAAACCACGCCAGACTTACCGTTTTTGAGAAAAAATATGTGCATCGCACAATAACATACATATTTTTAGCTAAAAGTATGGCATAATTTGGTTTATTTTCATTTTCTCGGAAACTACTAGGCCTAGAATTAAGATTTTTGGTTTAAAATGTTCGTAATGAATGCCTCTACAAATCTTGTTATGGTCAAAACCACGCCAGACTTACCGTTTTTGAGAAAAAATATGTGTATCGCACAATAACATACATATTTTTACATATTTTCAGCTAAAAGTATGGCATAATTTGGTTTATTTCCATTTTCTCGGAAACTACTAGGCCTAGAATTAAGATTTTTGGTTTAAAATGTTCGTAATGAATGCCTCTACAAATCTTGTTATGGTCAAAACCACGCCAGACTTACCGTTTTTGAGAAAAAATATGTGCATCGCACAATAACATACATATTTTTAGCTAAAAGTATGGCATAATTTGGTTTATTTTCATTTTCTCGGAAACTACTAGGCCTAGAATTAAGATTTTTGGTTTAAAATGTTCGTAATGAATGCCTCTACAAATCTTGTTATGGTCAAAACCACGCCAGACTTACCGTTTTTGAGAAAAAATATGTGCATCGCACAATAACATACATATTTTTAGCTAAAAGTATGGCATAATTTGGTTTATTTTCATTTTCTCGGAAACTACTAGGCCTAGAATTAAGATTTTTGGTTTAAAATGTTCGTAATGAATGCCTCTACAAATCTTGTTATGGTCAAAACCACGCCAGACTTACCGTTTTTGAGAAAAAATATGTGCATCGCACAATAACATACATATTTTTAGCTAAAAGTATGGCATAATTTGGTTTATTTTCATTTTCTCGGAAACTACTAGGCCTAGAATTAAGATTTTTGGTTTAAAATGTTCGTAATGAATGCCTCTACAAATCTTGTTATGGTCAAAACCACGCCAGACTTACCGTTTTTGAGAAAAAATATGTGTATCGCACAATAACATACATATTTTTACATATTTTCAGCTAAAAGTATGGCATAATTTGGTTTATTTCCATTTTCTCGGAAACTACTAGGCCTAGAATTAAGATTTTTGGTTTAAAATGTTCGTAATGAATGCCTCTACAAATCTTGTTATGGTCAAAACCACGCCAGACTTACCGTTTTTGAGAAAAAATATGTGCATCGCACAATAACATACATATTTTTAGCTAAAAGTATGGCATAATTTGGTTTATTTTCATTTTCTCGGAAACTACTAGGCCTAGAATTAAGATTTTTGGTTTAAAATGTTCGTAATGAATGCCTCTACAAATCTTGTTATGGTCAAAACCACGCCAGACTTACCGTTTTTGAGAAAAAATATGTGCATCGCACAATAACATACATATTTTTAGCTAAAAGTATGGCATAATTTGGTTTATTTTCATTTTCTCGGAAACTACTAGGCCTAGAATTAAGATTTTTGGTTTAAAATGTTCGTAATGAATGCCTCTACAAATCTTGTTATGGTCAAAACCACGCCAGACTTACCGTTTTTGAGAAAAAATATGTGTATCGCACAATAACATACATATTTTTACATATTTTCAGCTAAAAGTATGGCATAATTTGGTTTATTTCCATTTTCTCGGAAACTACTAGGCCTAGAATTAAGATTTTTGGTTTAAAATGTTCGTAATGAATGCCTCTACAAATCTTGTTATGGTCAAAACCACGCCAGACTTACCGTTTTTGAGAAAAAATATGTGCATCGCACAATAACATACATATTTTTAGCTAAAAGTATGGCATAATTTGGTTTATTTTCATTTTCTCGGAAACTACTAGGCCTAGAATTAAGATTTTTGGTTTAAAATGTTCGTAATGAATGCCTCTACAAATCTTGTTATGGTCAAAACAACGCCAGACTTACCGTTTTTGAGAAAAAATATGTGTATCGCACAATAACATACATATTTTCAGCTAAAAGTATGGCATAATTTGGTTTATTTCCATTTTCTCGGAAACTACTAGGCCTAGAATTAAGATTTTTGGTTTAAAATGTTCGTAATGAATGCCTCTACAAATCTTGTTATGGTCAAAACCACGCCAGACTTACCGTTTTTGAGAAAAAATATGTGCATCGCACAATAACATACATATTTTTAGCTAAAAGTATGGCATAATTTGGTTTATTTTCATTTTCTCGGAAACTACTAGGCCTAGAATTAAGATTTTTGGTTTAAAATGTTCGTAATGAATGCCTCTACAAATCTTGTTATGGTCAAAACCACGCCAGACTTACCGTTTTTGAGAAAAAATATGTGCATCGCACAATAACATACATATTTTTAGCTAAAAGTATGGCATAATTTGGTTTATTTTCATTTTCTCGGAAACTACTAGGCCTAGAATTAAGATTTTTGGTTTAAAATGTTCGTAATGAATGCCTCTACAAATCTTGTTATGGTCAAAACCACGCCAGACTTACCGTTTTTGAGAAAAAATATGTGTATCGCACAATAACATACATATTTTTACATATTTTCAGCTAAAAGTATGGCATAATTTGGTTTATTTCCATTTTCTCGGAAACTACTAGGCCTAGAATTAAGATTTTTGGTTTAAAATGTTCGTAATGAATGCCTCTACAAATCTTGTTATGGTCAAAACCACGCCAGACTTACCGTTTTTGAGAAAAAATATGTGCATCGCACAATAACATACATATTTTTAGCTAAAAGTATGGCATAATTTGGTTTATTTTCATTTTCTCGGAAACTACTAGGCCTAGAATTAAGATTTTTGGTTTAAAATGTTCGTAATGAATGCCTCTACAAATCTTGTTATGGTCAAAACCACGCCAGACTTACCGTTTTTGAGAAAAAATATGTGTATCGCACAATAACATACATATTTTTACATATTTTCAGCTAAAAGTATGGCATAATTTGGTTTATTTCCATTTTCTCGGAAACTACTAGGCCTAGAATTAAGATTTTTGGTTTAAAATGTTCGTAATGAATGCCTCTACAAATCTTGTTATGGTCAAAACCACGCCAGACTTACCGTTTTTGAGAAAAAATATGTGCATCGCACAATAACATACATATTTTTAGCTAAAAGTATGGCATAATTTGGTTTATTTTCATTTTCTCGGAAACTACTAGGCCTAGAATTAAGATTTTTGGTTTAAAATGTTCGTAATGAATGCCTCTACAAATCTTGTTATGGTCAAAACCACGCCAGACTTACCGTTTTTGAGAAAAAATATGTGCATCGCACAATAACATACATATTTTTAGCTAAAAGTATGGCATAATTTGGTTTATTTTCATTTTCTCGGAAACTACTAGGCCTAGAATTAAGATTTTTGGTTTAAAATGTTCGTAATGAATGCCTCTACAAATCTTGTTATGGTCAAAACCACGCCAGACTTACCGTTTTTGAGAAAAAATATGTGTATCGCACAATAACATACATATTTTTACATATTTTCAGCTAAAAGTATGGCATAATTTGGTTTATTTCCATTTTCTCGGAAACTACTAGGCCTAGAATTAAGATTTTTGGTTTAAAATGTTCGTAATGAATGCCTCTACAAATCTTGTTATGGTCAAAACCACGCCAGACTTACCGTTTTTGAGAAAAAATATGTGTATCGCACAATAACATACATATTTTTACATATTTTCAGCTAAAAGTATGGCATAATTTGGTTTATTTCCATTTTCTCGGAAACTACTAGGCCTAGAATTAAGATTTTTGGTTTAAAATGTTCGTAATGAATGCCTCTACAAATCTTGTTATGGTCAAAACCACGCCAGACTTACCGTTTTTGAGAAAAAATATGTGTATCGCACAATAACATACATATTTTTACATATTTTCAGCTAAAAGTATGGCATAATTTGGTTTATTTCCATTTTCTCGGAAACTACTAGGCCTAGAATTAAGATTTTTGGTTTAAAATGTTCGTAATGAATGCCTCTACAAATCTTGTTATGGTCAAAACCACGCCAGACTTACCGTTTTTGAGAAAAAATATGTGCATCGCACAATAACATACATATTTTTAGCTAAAAGTATGGCATAATTTGGTTTATTTTCATTTTCTCGGAAACTACTAGGCCTAGAATTAAGATTTTTGGTTTAAAATGTTCGTAATGAATGCCTCTACAAATCTTGTTATGGTCAAAACCACGCCAGACTTACCGTTTTTGAGAAAAATATGTGCATCGCACAATAACATACATATTTTTAGCTAAAAGTATGGCATAATTTGGTTTATTTTCATTTTCTCGGAAACTACTAGGCCTAGAATTAAGATTTTTGGTTTAAAATGTTCGTAATGAATGCCTCTACAAATCTTGTTATGGTCAAAACCACGCCAGACTTACCGTTTTTGAGAAAAAATATGTGCATCGCACAATAACATACATATTTTCAGCTAAAAGTATGGCATAATTTGGTTTATTTCCATTTTCTCGGAAACTACTAGGCCTAGAATTAAGATTTTTGGTTTAAAATGTTCGTAATGAATGCCTCTACAAATCTTGTTATGGTCAAAACCACGCCAGACTTACCGTTTTTGAGAAAAAATATGTGCATCGCACAATAACATACATATTTTTAGCTAAAAGTATGGCATAATTTGGTTTATTTTCATTTTCTCGGAAACTACTAGGCCTAGAATTGAGATTTTTGGTTTAAAATGTTCGTAATGAATGCCTCTACAAATCTTGTTATGGTCAAAACCACGCCAGACTTACCGTTTTTGAGAAAAAATATGTGTATCGCACAATAACATACATATTTTTACATATTTTCAGCTAAAAGTATGGCATAATTTGGTTTATTTCCATTTTCTCGGAAACTACTAGGCCTAGAATTAAGATTTTTGGTTTAAAATGTTCGTAATGAATGCCTCTACAAATCTTGTTATGGTCAAAACCACGCCAGACTTACCGTTTTTGAGAAAAAATATGTGCATCGCACAATAACATACATATTTTTAGCTAAAAGTATGGCATAATTTGGTTTATTTTCATTTTCTCGGAAACTACTAGGCCTAGAATTAAGATTTTTGGTTTAAAATGTTCGTAATGAATGCCTCTACAAATCTTGTTATGGTCAAAACCACGCCAGACTTACCGTTTTTGAGAAAAATATGTGCATCGCACAATAACATACATATTTTTAGCTAAAAGTATGGCATAATTTGGTTTATTTTCATTTTCTCGGAAACTACTAGGCCTAGAATTAAGATTTTTGGTTTAAAATGTTCGTAATGAATGCCTCTACAAATCTTGTTATGGTCAAAACCACGCCAGACTTACCGTTTTTGAGAAAAAATATGTGCATCGCACAATAACATACATATTTTCAGCTAAAAGTATGGCATAATTTGGTTTATTTCCATTTTCTCGGAAACTACTAGGCCTAGAATTAAGATTTTTGGTTTAAAATGTTCGTAATGAATGCCTCTACAAATCTTGTTATGGTCAAAACCACGCCAGACTTACCGTTTTTGAGAAAAAATATGTGTATCGCACAATAACATACATATTTTTACATATTTTCAGCTAAAAGTATGGCATAATTTGGTTAATTTCCATTTTCTCGGAAACTACTAGGCCTAGAATTAAGATTTTTGGTTTAAAATGTTCGTAATGAATGCCTCTACAAATCTTGTTATGGTCAAAACCACGCCAGACTTACCGTTTTTGAGAAAAAATATGTGTATCGCACAATAACATACATATTTTTACATATTTTCAGCTAAAAGTATGGCATAATTTGGTTTATTTCCATTTTCTCGGAAACTACTAGGCCTAGAATTAAGATTTTTGGTTTAAAATGTTCGTAATGAATGCCTCTACAAATCTTGTTATGGTCAAAACCACGCCAGACTTACCGTTTTTGAGAAAAAATATGTGCATCGCACAATAACATACATATTTTTAGCTAAAAGTATGGCATAATTTGGTTTATTTTCATTTTCTCGGAAACTACTAGGCCTAGAATTAAGATTTTTGGTTTAAAATGTTCGTAATGAATGCCTCTACAAATCTTGTTAAGGTCAAAACCACGCCAGACTTACCGTTTTTGAGAAAAAATATGTGTATCGCACAATAACATACATATTTTTACATATTTTCAGCTAAAAGTATGGCATAATTTGGTTTATTTTCATTTTCTCGGAAACTACTAGGCCTAGAATTAAGATTTTTGATTTAAAATGTTCGTAATGAATGCCTCTACAAATCTTGTTATGGTCAAAACCACGCCAGACTTACCGTTTTTGAGAAAAAATATGTGCATCGCACAATAACATACATATTTTTAGCTAAAAGTATGGCATAATTTGGTTTATTTTCATTTTCTCGGAAACTACTAGGCCTAGAATTAAGATTTTTGGTTTAAAATGTTCGTAATGAATGCCTCTACAAATCTTGTTATGGTCAAAACCACGCCAGACTTACCGTTTTTGAGAAAAAATATGTGTATCGCACAATAACATACATATTTTTACATATTTTCAGCTAAAAGTATGGCATAATTTGGTTTATTTCCATTTTCTCGGAAACTACTAGGCCTAGAATTAAGATTTTTGGTTTAAAATGTTCGTAATGAATGCCTCTACAAATCTTGTTATGGTCAAAACCACGCCAGACTTACCGTTTTTGAGAAAAAATATGTGTATCGCACAATAACATACATATTTTTACATATTTTCAGCTAAAAGTATGGCATAATTTGGTTTATTTCCATTTTCTCGGAAACTACTAGGCCTAGAATTAAGATTTTTGGTTTAAAATGTTCGTAATGAATGCCTCTACAAATCTTGTTATGGTCAAAACCACGCCAGACTTACCCTTTTTGAGAAAAAATATGTGCATCGCACAATAACATACATATTTTTAGCTAAAAGTATGGCATAATTTGGTTTATTTTCATTTTCTCGGAAACTACTAGGCCTAGAATTAAGATTTTTGGTTTAAAATGTTCGTAATGAATGCCTCTACAAATCTTGTTATGGTCAAAACCACGCCAGACTTACCGTTTTTGAGAAAAAATATGTGCATCGCACAATAACATACATATTTTTAGCTAAAAGTATGGCATAATTTGGTTTATTTCCATTTTCTCGGAAACTACTAGGCCTAGAATTAAGATTTTTGGTTTAAAATGTTCGTAATGAATGCCTCTACAAATCTTGTTATGGTCAAAACCACGCCAGACTTACCGTTTTTGAGAAAAAATATGTGTATCGCACAATAACATACATATTTTTACATATTTTCAGCTAAAAGTATGGCATAATTTGGTTTATTTCCATTTTCTCGGAAACTACTAGGCCTAGAATTAAGATTTTTGGTTTAAAATGTTCGTAATGAATGCCTCTACAAATCTTGTTATGGTCAAAACCACGCCAGACTTACCGTTTTTGAGAAAAAATATGTGCATCGCACAATAACATACATATTTTTAGCTAAAAGTATGGCATAATTTGGTTTATTTTCATTTTCTCGGAAACTACTAGGCCTAGAATTAAGATTTTTGGTTTAAAATGTTCGTAATGAATGCCTCTACAAATCTTGTTATGGTCAAAACCACGCCAGACTTACCGTTTTTGAGAAAAAATATGTGCATCGCACAATAACATACATATTTTTAGCTAAAAGTATGGCATAATTTGGTTTATTTTCATTTTCTCGGAAACTACTAGGCCTAGAATTAAGATTTTTGGTTTAAAATGTTCGTAATGAATGCCTCTACAAATCTTGTTATGGTCAAAACCACGCCAGACTTACCGTTTTTGAGAAAAAATATGTGTATCGCACAATAACATACATATTTTTACATATTTTCAGCTAAAAGTATGGCATAATTTGGTTTATTTTCATTTTCTCGGAAACTACTAGGCCTAGAATTAAGATTTTTGGTTTAAAATGTTCGTAATGAATGCCTCTACAAATCTTGTTATGGTCAAAACCACGCCAGACTTACCGTTTTTGAGAAAAAATATGTGTATCGCACAATAACATACATATTTTTACATATTTTCAGCTAAAAGTATGGCATAATTTGGTTTATTTCCATTTTATCGGAAACTACTAGGCCTAGAATTAAGATTTTTGGTTTAAAATGTTCGTAATGAATGCCTCTACAAATCTTGTTATGGTCAAAACCACGCCAGACTTACCGTTTTTGAGAAAAAATATGTGCATCGCACAATAACATACATATTTTTAGCTAAAAGTATGGCATAATTTGGTTTATTTTCATTTTCTCGGAAACTACTAGGCCTAGAATTAAGATTTTTGGTTTAAAATGTTCGTAATGAATGCCTCTACAAATCTTGTTATGGTCAAAACCACGCCAGACTTACCGTTTTTGAGAAAAAATATGTGTATCGCACAATAACATACATATTTTTACATATTTTCAGCTAAAAGTATGGCATAATTTGGTTTATTTCCATTTTCTCGGAAACTACTAGGCCTAGAATTAAGATTTTTGGTTTAAAATGTTCGTAATGAATGCCTCTACAAATCTTGTTATGGTCAAAACCACGCCAGACTTACCGTTTTTGAGAAAAAATATGTGCATCGCACAATAACATACATATTTTTAGCTAAAAGTATGGCATAATTTGGTTTATTTTCATTTTCTCGGAAACTAGTAGGCCTAGAATTAAGATTTTTGGTTTAAAATGTTCGTAATGAATGCCTCTACAAATCTTGTTATGGTCAAAACCACGCCAGACATACCGTTTTTGAGAAAAAATATGTGCATCGCACAATAACATACATATTTTTACATATTTTCAGCTAAAAGTATGGCATAATTTGGTTTATTTCCATTTTCTCGGAAACTACTAGGCCTAGAATTAAGATTTTTGGTTTAAAATGTTCGTAATGAATGCCTCTACAAATCTTGTTATGGTCAAAACCACGCCAGACTTACCGTTTTTGAGAAAAAATATGTGCATCGCACAATAACATACATATTTTTAGCTAAAAGTATGGCATAATTTGGTTTATTTTCATTTTCTCGGAAACTACTAGGCCTAGAATTAAAATTTTTGGTTTAAAATGTTCGTAATGAATGCCTCTACAAATCTTGTTATGGTCAAAACCACGCCAGACTTACCGTTTTTGAGAAAAAATATGTGTATCGCACAATAACATACATATTTTTACATATTTTCAGCTAAAAGTATGGCATAATTTGGTTTATTTCCATTTTCTCGGAAACTAGTAGGCCTAGAATTAAGATTTTTGGTTTAAAATGTTCGTAATGAATGCCTCTACAAATCTTGTTATGGTCAAAACCACGCCAGACTTACCGTTTTTGAGAAAAAATATGTGCATCGCACAATAACATACATATTTTTAGCTAAAAGTATGGCATAATTTGGTTTATTTTCATTTTCTCGGAAACTACTAGGCCTAGAATTAAGATTTTTGGTTTAAAATGTTCGTAATGAATGCCTCTACAAATCTTGTTATGGTCAAAACCACGCCAGACTTACCGTTTTTGAGAAAAAATATGTGTATCGCACAATAACATACATATTTTTACATATTTTCAGCTAAAAGTATGGCATAATTTGGTTTATTTTCATTTTCTCGGAAACTACTAGGCCTAGAATTAAGATTTTTGGTTTAAAATGTTCGTAATGAATGCCTCTACAAATCTTGTTATGGTCAAAACCACGCCAAAATTACCGTTTTTGAGAAAAAATATGTGTATCGCACAATAACATACATATTTTTACATATTTTCAGCTAAAAGTATGGCATAATTTGGTTTATTTCCATTTTCTCGGAAACTACTAGGCCTAGAATTAAGATTTTTGGTTTAAAATGTTCGTAATGAATGCCTCTACAAATCTTGTTATGGTTTTTGAGAAAAAATATGTGTATCGCACAATAACATACATATTTTTACATATTTTCAGCTAAAAGTATGGCATAATTTGGTTTATTTCCATTTTCTCGGAAACTACTAGGCCTAGAATTAAGATTTTTGGTTTAAAATGTTCGTAATGAATGCCCCTACAAATCTTGTTATGGTCAAAACCACGCCAGACTTACCGTTTTTGAGAAAAAATATGTGCATCGCACAATAACATACATATTTTTAGCTAAAAGTATGGCATAATTTGGTTTATTTTCATTTTCTCGGAAACTACTAGGCCTAGAATTAAGATTTTTGGTTTAAAATGTTCGTAATGAATGCCTCTACAAATCTTGTTATGGTCAAAACCACGCCAGACTTACCGTTTTTGAGAAAAAATATGTGTATCGCACAATAACATACATATTTTTACATATTTTCAGCTAAAAGTATGGCATAATTTGGTTTATTTCCATTTTCTCGGAAACTACTAGGCCTAGAATTAAGATTTTTGGTTTAAAATGTTCGTAATGAATGCCTCTACAAATCTTGTTATGGTCAAAACCACGCCAGACTTACCGTTTTTGAGAAAAAATATGTGCATCGCACAATAACATACATATTTTTAGCTAAAAGTATGGCATAATTTGGTTTATTTTCATTTTCTCGGAAACTACTAGGCCTAGAATTAAGATTTTTGGTTTAAAATGTTCGTAATGAATGCCTCTACAAATCTTGTTATGGTCAAAACCACGCCAGACTTACCGTTTTTGAGAAAAAATATGTGTATCGCACAATAACATACATATTTTTACATATTTTCAGCTAAAAGTATGGCATAATTTGGTTTATTTCCATTTTCTCGGAAACTACTAGGCCTAGAATTAAGATTTTTGGTTTAAAATGTTCGTAATGAATGCCTCTACAAATCTTGTTATGGTCAAAACCACGCCAGACTTACCGTTTTTGAGAAAAAATATGTGCATCGCACAATAACATACATATTTTTAGCTAAAAGTATGGCATAATTTGGTTTATTTTCATTTTCTCGGAAACTACTAGGCCTAGAATTAAGATTTTTGGTTTAAAATGTTCGTAATGAATGCCTCTACAAATCTTGTTATGGTCAAAACCACGCCAGACTTACCGTTTTTGAGAAAAAATATGTGTATCGCACAATAACATACATATTTTTACATATTTTCAGCTAAAAGTATGGCATAATTTGGTTTATTTCCATTTTCTCGGAAACTACTAGGCCTAGAATTAAGATTTTTGGTTTAAAATGTTCGTAATGAATGCCTCTACAAATCTTGTTATGGTCAAAACCACGCCAGACTTACCGTTTTTGAGAAAAAATATGTGCATCGCACAATAACATACATATTTTTAGCTAAAAGTATGGCATAATTTGGTTTATTTTCATTTTCTCGGAAACTACTAGGCCTAGAATTAAGATTTTTGGTTTAAAATGTTCGTAATGAATGCCTCTACAAATCTTGTTATGGTCAAAACCACGCCAGACTTACCGTTTTTGAGAAAAAATATGTGCATCGCACAATAACATACATATTTTTAGCTAAAAGTATGGCATAATTTGGTTTATTTTCATTTTCTCGGAAACTACTAGGCCTAGAATTAAGATTTTTGGTTTAAAATGTTCGTAATGAATGCCTCTACAAATCTTGTTATGGTCAAAACCACGCCAGACTTACCGTTTTTGAGAAAAAATATGTGTATCGCACAATAACATACATATTTTTACATATTTTCAGCTAAAAGTATGGCATAATTTGGTTTATTTCCATTTTCTCGGAAACTACTAGGCCTAGAATTAAGATTTTTGGTTTAAAATGTTCGTAATGAATGCCTCTACAAATCTTGTTATGGTCAAAACCACGCCAGACTTACCGTTTTTGAGAAAAAATATGTGCATCGCACAATAACATACATATTTTTAGCTAAAAGTATGGCATAATTTGGTTTATTTTCATTTTCTCGGAAACTACTAGGCCTAGAATTAAGATTTTTGGTTTAAAATGTTCGTAATGAATGCCTCTACAAATCTTGTTATGGTCAAAACCACGCCAGACTTACCGTTTTTGAGAAAAAATATGTGCATCGCACAATAACATACATATTTTTAGCTAAAAGTATGGCATAATTTGGTTTATTTTCATTTTCTCGGAAACTACTAGGCCTAGAATTAAGATTTTTGGTTTAAAATGTTCGTAATGAATGCCTCTACAAATCTTGTTATGGTCAAAACCACGCCAGACTTACCGTTTTTGAGAAAAAATATGTGTATCGCACAATAACATACATATTTTTACATATTTTCAGCTAAAAGTATGGCATAATTTGGTTTATTTCCATTTTCTCGGAAACTACTAGGCCTAGAATTAAGATTTTTGGTTTAAAATGTTCGTAATGAATGCCTCTACAAATCTTGTTATGGTCAAAACCACGCCAGAATTACCGTTTTTGAGAAAAAATATGTGCATCGCACAATAACATACATATTTTTAGCTAAAAGTATGGCATAATTTGGTTTATTTTCATTTTCTCGGAAACTACTAGGCCTAGAATTAAGATTTTTGGTTTAAAATGTTCGTAATGAATGCCTCTACAAATCTTGTTATGGTCAAAACCACGCCAGACTTACCGTTTTTGAGAAAAAATATGTGCATCGCACAATAACATACATATTTTTAGCTAAAAGTATGGCATAATTTGGTTTATTTTCATTTTCTCGGAAACTACTAGGCCTAGAATTAAGATTTTTGGTTTAAAATGTTCGTAATGAATGCCTCTACAAATCTTGTTATGGTCAAAACCACGCCAGACTTACCGTTTTTGAGAAAAAATATGTGTATCGCACAATAACATACATATTTTTACATATTTTCAGCTAAAAGTATGGCATAATTTGGTTTATTTCCATTTTCTCGGAAACTACTAGGCCTAGAATTAAGATTTTTGGTTTAAAATGTTCGTAATGAATGCCTCTACAAATCTTGTTATGGTCAAAACCACGCCAGACTTACCGTTTTTGAGAAAAAATATGTGCATCGCACAATAACATACATATTTTTAGCTAAAAGTATGGCATAATTTGGTTTATTTCCATTTTCTCGGAAACTACTAGGCCTAGAATTAAGATTTTTGGTTTAAAATGTTCGTAATGAATGCCTCTACAAATCTTGTTATGGTCAAAACCACGCCAGACTTACCGTTTTTGAGAAAAAATATGTGTATCGCACAATAACATACATATTTTTACATATTTTCAGCTAAAAGTATGGCATAATTTGGTTTATTTCCATTTTCTCGGAAACTACTAGGCCTAGAATTAAGATTTTTGGTTTAAAATGTTCGTAATGAATGCCTCTACAAATCTTGTTATGGTCAAAACCACGCCAGACTTACCGTTTTTGAGAAAAAATATGTGTATCGCACAATAACATACATATTTTTACATATTTTCAGCTAAAAGTATGGCATAATTTGGTTTATTTCCATTTTCTCGGAAACTACTAGGCCTAGAATTAAGATTTTTGGTTTAAAATGTTCGTAATGAATGCCTCTACAAATCTTGTTATGGTCAAAACCACGCCAGACTTACCGTTTTTGAGAAAAAATATGTGCATCGCACAATAACATACATATTTTTAGCTAAAAGTATGGCATAATTTGGTTTATTTTCATTTTCTCGGAAACTACTAGGCCTAGAATTAAGATTTTTGGTTTAAAATGTTCGTAATGAATGCCTCTACAAATCTTCTTATGGTCAAAACCACGCCAGACTTACCGTTTTTGAGAAAAAATATGTGCATCGCACAATAACATACATATTTTTAGCTAAAAGTATGGCATAATTTGGTTTATTTTCATTTTCTCGGAAACTACTAGGCCTAGAATTAAGATTTTTGGTTTAAAATGTTCGTAATGAATGCCTCTACAAATCTTGTTATGGTCAAAACCACGCCAGACTTACCGTTTTTGAGAAAAAATATGTGTATCGCACAATAACATACATATTTTTACATATTTTCAGCTAAAAGTATGGCATAATTTGGTTTATTTCCATTTTCTCGGAAACTACTAGGCCTAGAATTAAGATTTTTGGTTTAAAATGTTCGTAATGAATGCCTCTACAAATCTTGTTATGGTCAAAACCACGCCAGACTTACCGTTTTTGAGAAAAAATATGTGTATCGCACAATAACATACATATTTTTACATATTTTCAGCTAAAAGTATGGCATAATTTGGTTTATTTCCATTTTCTCGGAAACTACTAGGCCTAGAATTAAGATTTTTGGTTTAAAATGTTCGTAATGAATGCCTCTACAAATCTTGTTATGGTCAAAACCACGCCAGACTTACCGTTTTTGAGAAAAAATATGTGTATCGCACAATAACATACATATTTTTACATATTTTCAGCTAAAAGTATGGCATAATTTGGTTTATTTCCATTTTATCGGAAACTACTAGGCCTAGAATTAAGATTTTTGGTTTAAAATGTTCGTAATGAATGCCTCTACAAATCTTGTTATGGTCAAAACCACGCCAGACTTACCGTTTTTGAGAAAAAATATGTGTATCGCACAATAACATACATATTTTTACATATTTTCAGCTAAAAGTATGGCATAATTTGGTTTATTTCCATTTTCTCGGAAACTACTAGGCCTAGAATTAAGATTTTTGGTTTAAAATGTTCGTAATGAATGCCTCTACAAATCTTGTTATGGTCAAAACCAAGCCAGACTTACCGTTTTTGAGAAAAAATATGTGCATCGCACAATAACATACATATTTTTAGCTAAAAGTATGGCATAATTTGGTTTATTTTCATTTTCTCGGAAACTACTAGGCCTAGAATTAAGATTTTTGGTTTAAAATGTTCGTAATGAATGCCTCTACAAATCTTGTTATGGTCAAAACCACGCCAGACTTACCGTTTTTGAGAAAAAATATGTGTATCGCACAATAACATACATATTTTTACATATTTTCAGCTAAAAGTATGGCATAATTTGGTTTATTTCCATTTTCTCGGAAACTACTAGGCCTAGAATTAAGATTTTTGGTTTAAAATGTTCGTAATGAATGCCTCTACAAATCTTGTTATGGTCAAAACCACGCCAGACTTACCGTTTTTGAGAAAAAATATGTGCATCGCACAATAACATACATATTTTTAGCTAAAAGTATGGCATAATTTGGTTTATTTTCATTTTCTCGGAAACTACTAGGCCTAGAATTAAGATTTTTGGTTTAAAATGTTCGTAATGAATGCCTCTACAAATCTTGTTATGGTCAAAACCACGCCAGACTTACCGTTTTTGAGAAAAAATATGTGTATCGCACAATAACATACATATTTTTAGCTAAAAGTATGGCATAATTTGGTTTATTTCCATTTTCTCGGAAACTACTAGGCCTAGAATTAAGATTTTTGGTTTAAAATGTTCGTAATGAATGCCTCTACAAATCTTGTTATGGTCAAAACCACGCCAGACTTACCGTTTTTGAGAAAAAATATGTGCATCGCACAATAACATACATATTTTTAGCTAAAAGTATGGCATAATTTGGTTTATTTTCATTTTCTCGGAAACTACTAGGCCTAGAATTAAGATTTTTGGTTTAAAATGTTCGTAATGAATGCCTCTACAAATCTTGTTATGGTCAAAACCACGCCAGACTTACCGTTTTTGAGAAAAAATATGTGTATCGCACAATAACATACATATTTTTACATATTTTCAGCTAAAAGTATGGCATAATTTGGTTTATTTCCATTTTCTCGGAAACTACTAGGCCTAGAATTAAGATTTTTGGTTTAAAATGTTCGTAATGAATGCCTCTACAAATCTTGTTATGGTCAAAACCACGCCAGACTTACCGTTTTTGAGAAAAAATATGTGCATCGCACAATAACATACATATTTTTAGCTAAAAGTATGGCATAATTTGGTTTATTTTCATTTTCTCGGAAACTACTAGGCCTAGAATTAAGATTTTTGGTTTAAAATGTTCGTAATGAATGCCTCTACAAATCTTGTTATGGTCAAAACCACGCCAGACTTACCGTTTTTGAGAAAAAATATGTGCATCGCACAATAACATACATATTTTTAGCTAAAAGTATGGCATAATTTGGTTTATTTTCATTTTCTCGGAAACTACTAGGCCTAGAATTAAGATTTTTGGTTTAAAATGTTCGTAATGAATGCCTCTACAAATCTTGTTATGGTCAAAACCACGCCAGACTTACCGTTTTTGAGAAAAAATATGTGTATCGCACAATAACATACATATTTTTACATATTTTCAGCTAAAAGTATGGCATAATTTGGTTTATTTCCATTTTCTCGGAAACTACTAGGCCTAGAATTAAGATTTTTGGTTTAAAATGTTCGTAATGAATGCCTCTACAAATCTTGTTATGGTCAAAACCACGCCAGACTTACCGTTTTTGAGAAAAAATATGTGTATCGCACAATAACATACATATTTTTACATATTTTCAGCTAAAAGTATGGCATAATTTGGTTTATTTCCATTTTCTCGGAAACTACTAGGCCTAGAATTAAGATTTTTGGTTTAAAATGTTCGTAATGAATGCCTCTACAAATCTTGTTATGGTCAAAACCACGCCAGACTTACCGTTTTTGAGAAAAAATATGTGTATCGCACAATAACATACATATTTTTACATATTTTCAGCTAAAAGTATGGCATAATTTGGTTTATTTCCATTTTCTCGGAAACTACTAGGCCTAGAATTAAGATTTTTGGTTTAAAATGTTCGTAATGAATGCCTCTACAAATCTTGTTATGGTCAAAACCACGCCAGACTTACCGTTTTTGAGAAAAAATATGTGTATCGCACAATAACATACATATTTTTACATATTTTCAGCTAAAAGTATGGCATAATTTGGTTTATTTCCATTTTCTCGGAAACTACTAGGCCTAGAATTAAGATTTTTGGTTTAAAATGTTCGTAATGAATGCCTCTACAAATCTTGTTATGGTCAAAACCACGCCAGACTTACCGTTTTTGAGAAAAAATATGTGCATCGCACAATAACATACATATTTTTAGCTAAAAGTATGGCATAATTTGGTTTATTTTCATTTTCTCGGAAACTACTAGGCCTAGAATTAAGATTTTTGGTTTAAAATGTTCGTAATGAATGCCTCTACAAATCTTCTTATGGTCAAAACCACGCCAGACTTACCGTTTTTGAGAAAAAATATGTGCATCGCACAATAACATACATATTTTTAGCTAAAAGTATGGCATAATTTGGTTTATTTTCATTTTCTCGGAAACTACCAGGCCTAGAATTAAGATTTTTGGTTTAAAATGTTCGTAATGAATGCCTCTACAAATCTTGTTATGGTCAAAACCACGCCAGACTTACCGTTTTTGAGAAAAAATATGTGTATCGCACAATAACATACATATTTTTACATATTTTCAGCTAAAAGTATGGCATAATTTGGTTTATTTCCATTTTCTCGGAAACTACTAGGCCTAGAATTAAGATTTTTGGTTTAAAATGTTCGTAATGAATGCCTCTACAAATCTTGTTATGGTCAAAACCACGCCAGACTTACCGTTTTTGAGAAAAAATATGTGTATCGCACAATAACATACATATTTTTACATATTTTCAGCTAAAAGTATGGCATAATTTGGTTTATTTCCATTTTCTCGGAAACTACTAGGCCTAGAATTAAGATTTTTGGTTTAAAATGTTCGTAATGAATGCCTCTACAAATCTTGTTATGGTCAAAACCACGCCAGACTTACCGTTTTTGAGAAAAAATATGTGTATCGCACAATAACATACATATTTTTACATATTTTCAGCTAAAAGTATGGCATAATTTGGTTTATTTCCATTTTATCGGAAACTACTAGGCCTAGAATTAAGATTTTTGGTTTAAAATGTTCGTAATGAATGCCTCTACAAATCTTGTTATGGTCAAAACCACGCCAGACTTACCGTTTTTGAGAAAAAATATGTGTATCGCACAATAACATACATATTTTTACATATTTTCAGCTAAAAGTATGGCATAATTTGGTTTATTTCCATTTTCTCGGAAACTACTAGGCCTAGAATTAAGATTTTTGGTTTAAAATGTTCGTAATGAATGCCTCTACAAATCTTGTTATGGTCAAAACCAAGCCAGACTTACCGTTTTTGAGAAAAAATATGTGCATCGCACAATAACATACATATTTTTAGCTAAAAGTATGGCATAATTTGGTTTATTTTCATTTTCTCGGAAACTACTAGGCCTAGAATTAAGATTTTTGGTTTAAAATGTTCGTAATGAATGCCTCTACAAATCTTGTTATGGTCAAAACCACGCCAGACTTACCGTTTTTGAGAAAAAATATGTGTATCGCACAATAACATACATATTTTTACATATTTTCAGCTAAAAGTATGGCATAATTTGGTTTATTTCCATTTTCTCGGAAACTACTAGGCCTAGAATTAAGATTTTTAGTTTAAAATGTTCGTAATGAATGCCTCTACAAATCTTGTTATGGTCAAAACCACGCCAGACTTACCGTTTTTGAGAAAAAATATGTGCATCGCACAATAACATACATATTTTTAGCTAAAAGTATGGCATAATTTGGTTTATTTTCATTTTCTCGGAAACTACTAGGCCTAGAATTAAGATTTTTGGTTTAAAATGTTCGTAATGAATGCCTCTACAAATCTTGTTATGGTCAAAACCACGCCAGACTTACCGTTTTTGAGAAAAAATATGTGTATCGCACAATAACATACATATTTTTAGCTAAAAGTATGGCATAATTTGGTTTATTTCCATTTTCTCGGAAACTACTAGGCCTAGAATTAAGATTTTTGGTTTAAAATGTTCGTAATGAATGCCTCTACAAATCTTGTTATGGTCAAAACCACGCCAGACTTACCGTTTTTGAGAAAAAATATGTGCATCGCACAATAACATACATATTTTTAGCTAAAAGTATGGCATAATTTGGTTTATTTTCATTTTCTCGGAAACTACTAGGCCTAGAATTAAGATTTTTGGTTTAAAATGTTCGTAATGAATGCCTCTACAAATCTTGTTATGGTCAAAACCACGCCAGACTTACCGTTTTTGAGAAAAAATATGTGTATCGCACAATAACATACATATTTTTACATATTTTCAGCTAAAAGTATGGCATAATTTGGTTTATTTCCATTTTCTCGGAAACTACTAGGCCTAGAATTAAGATTTTTGGTTTAAAATGTTCGTAATGAATGCCTCTACAAATCTTGTTATGGTCAAAACCACGCCAGACTTACCGTTTTTGAGAAAAAATATGTGCATCGCACAATAACATACATATTTTTAGCTAAAAGTATGGCATAATTTGGTTTATTTTCATTTTCTCGGAAACTACTAGGCCTAGAATTAAGATTTTTGGTTTAAAATGTTCGTAATGAATGCCTCTACAAATCTTGTTATGGTCAAAACCACGCCAGACTTACCGTTTTTGAGAAAAAATATGTGTATCGCACAATAACATACATATTTTTACATATTTTCAGCTAAAAGTATGGCATAATTTGGTTTATTTTCATTTTCTCGGAAACTACTAGGCCTAGAATTAAGATTTTTGGTTTAAAATGTTCGTAATGAATGCCTCTACAAATCTTGTTATGGTCAAAACCACGCCAGACTTACCGTTTTTGAGAAAAAATATGTGTATCGCACAATAACATACATATTTTTACATATTTTCAGCTAAAAGTATGGCATAATTTGGTTTATTTCCATTTTCTCGGAAACTACTAGGCCTAGAATTAAGATTTTTGGTTTAAAATGTTCGTAATGAATGCCTCTACAAATCTTGTTATGGTCAAAACCACGCCAGACTTACCGTTTTTGAGAAAAAATATGTGTATCGCACAATAACATACATATTTTTACATATTTTCAGCTAAAAGTATGGCATAATTTGGTTTATTTCCATTTTCTCGGAAACTACTAGGCCTAGAATTAAGATTTTTGGTTTAAAATGTTCGTAATGAATGCCTCTACAAATCTTGTTATGGTCAAAACCACGCCAGACTTACCGTTTTTGAGAAAAAATATGTGCATCGCACAATAACATACATATTTTTAGCTAAAAGTATGGCATAATTTGGTTTATTTTCATTTTCTCGGAAACTACTAGGCCTAGAATTAAGATTTTTGGTTTAAAATGTTCGTAATAAATGCCTCTACAAATCTTGTTATGGTCAAAACCACGCCAGACTTACCGTTTTTGAGAAAAAATATGTGCATCGCACAATAACATACATATTTTTAGCTAAAAGTATGGCATAATTTGGTTTATTTTCATTTTCTCGGAAACTACTAGGCCTAGAATTAAGATTTTTGGTTTAAAATGTTCGTAATGAATGCCTCTACAAATCTTGTTATGGTCAAAACCACGCCAGACTTACCGTTTTTGAGAAAAAATATGTGTATCGCACAATAACATACATATTTTTACATATTTTCAGCTAAAAGTATGGCATAATTTGGTTTATTTCCATTTTCTCGGAAACTACTAGGCCTAGAATTAAGATTTTTGGTTTAAAATGTTCGTAATGAATGCCTCTACAAATCTTGTTATGGTCAAAACCACGCCAGACTTACCGTTTTTGAGAAAAAATATGTGCATCGCACAATAACATACATATTTTTAGCTAAAAGTATGGCATAATTTGGTTTATTTTCATTTTCTCGGAAACTACTCGGCCTAGAATTAAGATTTTTGGTTTAAAATGTTCGTAATGAATGCCTCTACAAATCTTGTTATGGTCAAAACCACGCCAGACTTACCGTTTTTGAGAAAAAATATGTGTATCGCACAATAACATACATATTTTTACATATTTTCAGCTAAAAGTATGGCATAATTTGGTTTATTTCCATTTTCTCGGAAACTACTAGGCCTAGAATTAAGATTTTTGGTTTAAAATGTTCGTAATGAATGCCTCTACAAATCTTGTTATGGTCAAAACCACGCCAGACTTACCGTTTTTGAGAAAAAATATGTGTATCGCACAATAACATACATATTTTTACATATTTTCAGCTAAAAGTATGGCATAATTTGGTTTATTTCCATTTTCTCGGAAACTACTAGGCCTAGAATTAAGATTTTTGGTTTAAAATGTTCGTAATGAATGCCTCTACAAATCTTGTTATGGTCAAAACCACGCCAGACTTACCGTTTTTGAGAAAAAATATGTGTATCGCACAATAACATACATATTTTTACATATTTTCAGCTAAAAGTATGGCATAATTTGGTTTATTTTCATTTTCTCGGAAACTACTAGGCCTAGAATTAAGATTTTTGGTTTAAAATGTTCGTAATGAATGCCTCTACAAATCTTGTTATGGTCAAAACCACGCCAGACTTACCGTTTTTGAGAAAAAATATGTGCATCGCACAATAACATACATATTTTTAGCTAAAAGTATGGCATAATTTGGTTTATTTTCATTTTCTCGGAAACTACTAGGCCTAGAATTAAGATTTTTGGTTTAAAATGTTCGTAATGAATGCCTCTACAAATCTTGTTATGGTCAAAACCACGCCAGACTTACCGTTTTTGAGAAAAAATATGTGCATCGCACAATAACATACATATTTTTAGCTAAAAGTATGGCATAATTTGGTTTATTTTCATTTTCTCGGAAACTACTAGGCCTAGAATTAAGATTTTTGGTTTAAAATGTTCGTAATGAATGCCTCTACAAATCTTGTTATGGTCAAAACCACGCCAGACTTACCGTTTTTGAGAAAAAATATGTGCATCGCACAATAACATACATATTTTTAGCTAAAAGTATGGCATAATTTGGTTTATTTTCATTTTCTCGGAAACTACTAGGCCTAGAATTAAGATTTTTGGTTTAAAATGTTCGTAATGAATGCCTCTACAAATCTTGTTATGGTCAAAACCACGCCAGACTTACCGTTTTTGAGAAAAAATATGTGCATCGCACAATAACATACATATTTTTAGCTAAAAGTATGGCATAATTTGGTTTATTTTCATTTTCTCGGAAACTACTAGGCCTAGAATTAAGATTTTTGGTTTAAAATGTTCGTAATGAATGCCTCTACAAATCTTGTTATGGTCAAAACCACGCCAGACTTACCGTTTTTGAGAAAAAATATGTGTATCGCACAATAACATACATATTTTTACATATTTTCAGCTAAAAGTATGGCATAATTTGGTTTATTTCCATTTTCTCGGAAACTACTAGGCCTAGAATTAAGATTTTTGGTTTAAAATGTTCGTAATGAATGCCTCTACAAATCTGGTTATGGTCAAAACCACGCCAGTTTTTGAGAAAAAATATGTGTATCGCACAATAACATACATATTTTTACATATTTTCAGCTAAAAGTATGGCATAATTTGGTTTATTTCCATTTTCTCGGAAACTACTAGGCCTAGAATTAAGATTTTTGGTTTAAAATGTTCGTAATGAATGCCTCTACAAATCTTGTTATGGTCAAAACCACGCCAGACTTACCGTTTTTGAGAAAAAATATGTGCATCGCACAATAACATACATATTTTTAGCTAAAAGTATGGCATAATTTGGTTTATTTCCATTTTCTCGGAAACTACTAGGCCTAGAATTAAGATTTTTGGTTTAAAATGTTCGTAATGAATGCCTCTACAAATCTTGTTATGGTCAAAACCACGCCAGACTTACCGTTTTTGAGAAAAAATATGTGCATCGCACAATAACATACATATTTTTAGCTAAAAGTATGGCATAATTTGGTTTATTTCCATTTTCTCGGAAACTACTAGGCCTAGAATTAAGATTTTTGGTTTAAAATGTTCGTAATGAATGCCTCTACAAATCTTGTTATGGTCAAAACCACGCCAGACTTACCGTTTTTGAGAAAAAATATGTGTATCGCACAATAACATACATATTTTTACATATTTTCAGCTAAAAGTATGGCATAATTTGGTTTATTTCCATTTTCTCGGAAACTACTAGGCCTAGAATTAAGATTTTTGGTTTAAAATGTTCGTAATGAATGCCTCTACAAATCTTGTTATGGTCAAAACCACGCCAGACTTACCGTTTTTGAGAAAAAATATGTGTATCGCACAATAACATACATATTTTTACATATTTTCAGCTAAAAGTATGGCATAATTTGGTTTATTTCCATTTTCTCGGAAACTACTAGGCCTAGAATTAAGATTTTTGGTTTAAAATGTTCGTAATGAATGCCTCTACAAATCTTGTTATGGTCAAAACCACGCCAGACTTACCGTTTTTGAGAAAAAATATGTGTATCGCACAATAACATACATATTTTTACATATTTTCAGCTAAAAGTATGGCATAATTTGGTTTATTTCCATTTTCTCGGAAACTACTAGGCCTAGAATTAAGATTTTTGGTTTAAAATGTTCGTAATGAATGCCTCTACAAATCTTGTTATGGTCAAAACCACGCCAGACTTACCGTTTTTGAGAAAAAATATGTGTATCGCACAATAACATACATATTTTTACATATTTTCAGCTAAAAGTATGGCATAATTTGGTTTATTTCCATTTTCTCGGAAACTACTAGGCCTAGAATTAAGATTTTTGGTTTAAAATGTTCGTAATGAATGCCTCTACAAATCTTGTTATGGTCAAAACCACGCCAGACTTACCGTTTTTGAGAAAAAATATGTGCATCGCACAATAACATACATATTTTTAGCTAAAAGTATGGCATAATTTGGTTTATTTCCATTTTCTCGGAAACTACTAGGCCTAGAATTAAGATTTTTGGTTTAAAATGTTCGTAATGAA
The DNA here is from genome assembly GCA_930367185.1 of Myathropa florea. Taxonomy (NCBI): domain Eukaryota; kingdom Metazoa; phylum Arthropoda; class Insecta; order Diptera; family Syrphidae; genus Myathropa; species Myathropa florea. The sequence goes on from OV884003.1 coordinate 41,391,376, forward strand.
TGCCTCTACAAATCTTGTTATGGTCAAAACCACGCCAGACTTACCGTTTTTGAGAAAAAATATGTGTATCGCACAATAACATACATATTTTTACATATTTTCAGCTAAAAGTATGGCATAATTTGGTTTATTTCCATTTTCTCGGAAACTACTAGGCCTAGAATTAAGATTTTTGGTTTAAAATGTTCGTAATGAATGCCTCTACAAATCTTGTTATGGTCAAAACCACGCCAGACTTACCGTTTTTGAGAAAAAATATGTGTATCGCACAATAACATACATATTTTTACATATTTTCAGCTAAAAGTATGGCATAATTTGGTTTATTTCCATTTTCTCGGAAACTACTAGGCCTAGAATTAAGATTTTTGGTTTAAAATGTTCGTAATGAATGCCTCTACAAATCTTGTTATGGTCAAAACCACGCCAGACTTACCGTTTTTGAGAAAAAATATGTGTATCGCACAATAACATACATATTTTTACATATTTTCAGCTAAAAGTATGGCATAATTTGGTTTATTTCCATTTTCTCGGAAACTACTAGGCCTAGAATTAAGATTTTTGGTTTAAAATGTTCGTAATGAATGCCTCTACAAATCTTGTTATGGTCAAAACCACGCCAGACTTACCGTTTTTGAGAAAAAATATGTGTATCGCACAATAACATACATATTTTTACATATTTTCAGCTAAAAGTATGGCATAATTTGGTTTATTTCCATTTTCTCGGAAACTACTAGGCCTAGAATTAAGATTTTTGGTTTAAAATGTTCGTAATGAATGCCTCTACAAATCTTGTTATAGTCAAAACCACGCCAGACTTACCCTTTTTGAGAAAAAATATGTGCATCGCACAATAACATACATATTTTTAGCTAAAAGTATGGCATAATTTGGTTTATTTTCATTTTCTCGGAAACTACTAGGCCTAGAATTAAGATTTTTGGTTTAAAATGTTCGTAATGAATGCCTCTACAAATCTTGTTATGGTCAAAACCACGCCAGACTTACCGTTTTTGAGAAAAAATATGTGTATCGCACAATAACATACATATTTTTACATATTTTCAGCTAAAAGTATGGCATAATTTGGTTTATTTCCATTTTCTCGGAAACTACTAGGCCTAGAATTAAGATTTTTGGTTTAAAATGTTCGTAATGAATGCCTCTACAAATCTTGTTATGGTCAAAACCACGCCAGACTTACCGTTTTTGAGAAAAAATATGTGTATCGCACAATAACATACATATTTTTACATATTTTCAGCTAAAAGTATGGCATAATTTGGTTTATTTCCATTTTCTCGGAAACTACTAGGCCTAGAATTAAGATTTTTGGTTTAAAATGTTCGTAATGAATGCCTCTACAAATCTTGTTATGGTCAAAACCACGCCAGACTTACCGTTTTTGAGAAAAAATATGTGCATCGCACAATAACATACATATTTTTAGCTAAAAGTATGGCATAATTTGGTTTATTTCCATTTTCTCGGAAACTACTAGGCCTAGAATTAAGATTTTTGGTTTAAAATGTTCGTAATGAATGCCTCTACAAATCTTGTTATGGTCAAAACCACGCCAGACTTACCGTTTTTGAGAAAAAATATGTGTATCGCACAATAACATACATATTTTTACATATTTTCAGCTAAAAGTATGGCATAATTTGGTTTATTTTCATTTTCTCGGAAACTACTAGGCCTAGAATTAAGATTTTTGGTTTAAAATGTTCGTAATGAATGCCTCTACAAATCTTGTTATGGTCAAAACCACGCCAGACTTACCGTTTTTGAGAAAAAATATGTGTATCGCACAATAACATACATATTTTTACATATTTTCAGCTAAAAGTATGGCATAATTTGGTTTATTTCCATTTTCTCGGAAACTACTAGGCCTAGAATTAAGATTTTTGGTTTAAAATGTTCGTAATGAATGCCTCTACAAATCTTGTTATGGTCAAAACCACGCCAGACTTACCGTTTTTGAGAAAAAATATGTGCATCGCACAATAACATACATATTTTTAGCTAAAAGTATGGCATAATTTGGTTTATTTTCATTTTCTCGGAAACTACTAGGTCTAGAATTAAGATTTTTGGTTTAAAATGTTCGTAATGAATGCCTCTACAAATCTTGTTATGGTCAAAACCACGCCAGACTTACCGTTTTTGAGAAAAAATATGTGTATCGCACAATAACATACATATTTTTACATATTTTCAGCTAAAAGTATGGCATAATTTGGTTTATTTCCATTTTCTCGGAAACTACTAGGCCTAGAATTAAGATTTTTGGTTTAAAATGTTCGTAATGAATGCCTCTACAAATCTTGTTATGGTCAAAACCACGCCAGACTTACCGTTTTTGAGAAAAAATATGTGTATCACACAATAACATACATATTTTTACATATTTTCAGCTAAAAGTATGGCATAATTTGGTTTATTTCCATTTTCTCGGAAACTACTAGGCCTAGAATTAAGATTTTTGGTTTAAAATGTTCGTAATGAATGCCTCTACAAATCTTGTTATGGTCAAAACCACGCCAGACTTACCGTTTTTGAGAAAAAATATGTGCATCGCACAATAACATACATATTTTTAGCTAAAAGTATGGCATAATTTGGTTTATTTTCATTTTCTCGGAAACTACTAGGCCTAGAATTAAGATTTTTGGTTTAAAATGTTTGTAATGAATGCCTCTACAAATCTTGTTATGGTCAAAACCACGCCAGACTTACCGTTTTTGAGAAAAAATATGTGTATCGCACAATAACATACATATTTTTACATATTTTCAGCTAAAAGTATGGCATAATTTGGTTTATTTCCATTTTCTCGGAAACTACTAGGCCTAGAATTAAGATTTTTGGTTTAAAATGTTCGTAATGAATGCCTCTACAAATCTTGTTATGGTCAAAACCACGCCAGACTTACCGTTTTTGAGAAAAAATATGTGTATCGCACAATAACATACATATTTTTACATATTTTCAGCTAAAAGTATGGCATAATTTGGTTTATTTCCATTTTCTCGGAAACTACTAGGCCTAGAATTAAGATTTTTGGTTTAAAATGTTCGTAATGAATGCCTCTACAAATCTTGTTATGGTCAAAACCACGCCAGACTTACCGTTTTTGAGAAAAAATATGTGCATCGCACAATAACATACATATTTTTAGCTAAAAGTATGGCATAATTTGGTTTATTTCCATTTTCTCGGAAACTACTAGGCCTAGAATTAAGATTTTTGGTTTAAAATGTTCGTAATGAATGCCTCTACAAATCTTGTTATGGTCAAAACCACGCCAGACTTACCGTTTTTGAGAAAAAATATGTGTATCGCACAATAACATACATATTTTTACATATTTTCAGCTAAAAGTATGGCATAATTTGGTTTATTTTCATTTTCTCGCAAACTACTAGGCCTAGAATTAAGATTTTTGGTTTAAAATGTTCGTAATGAATGCCTCTACAAATCTTGTTATGGTCAAAACCACGCCAGACTTACCGTTTTTGAGAAAAAATATGTGTATCGCACAATAACATACATATTTTTACATATTTTCAGCTAAAAGTATGGCATAATTTGGTTTATTTCCATTTTCTCGGAAACTACTAGGCCTAGAATTAAGATTTTTGGTTTAAAATGTTCGTAATGAATGCCTCTACAAATCTTGTTATGGTCAAAACCACGCCAGACTTACCGTTTTTGAGAAAAAATATGTGTATCGCACAATAACATACATATTTTTACATATTTTCAGCTAAAAGTATGGCATAATTTGGTTTATTTCCATTTTCTCGGAAACTACTAGGCCTAGAATTAAGATTTTTGGTTTAAAATGTTCGTAATGAATGCCTCTACAAATCTTGTTATGGTCAAAACCACGCCAGACTTACCGTTTTTGAGAAAAAATATGTGCATCGCACAATAACATACATATTTTTAGCTAAAAGTATGGCATAATTTGGTTTATTTCCATTTTCTCGGAAACTACTAGGCCTAGAATTAAGATTTTTGGTTTAAAATGTTCGTAATGAATGCCTCTACAAATCTTGTTATGGTCAAAACCACGCCAGACTTACCGTTTTTGAGAAAAAATATGTGTATCGCACAATAACATACATATTTTTACATATTTTCAGCTAAAAGTATGGCATAATTTGGTTTATTTTCATTTTCTCGGAAACTACTAGGCCTAGAATTAAGATTTTTGGTTTAAAATGTTCGTAATGAATGCCTCTACAAATCTTGTTATGGTCAAAACCACGCCAGACTTACCGTTTTTGAGAAAAAATATGTGTATCGCACAATAACATACATATTTTTACATATTTTCAGCTAAAAGTATGGCATAATTTGGTTTATTTCCATTTTCTCGGAAACTACTAGGCCTAGAATTAAGATTTTTGGTTTAAAATGTTCGTAATGAATGCCTCTACAAATCTTGTTATGGTCAAAACCACGCCAGACTTACCGTTTTTGAGAAAAAATATGTGCATCGCACAATAACATACATATTTTTAGCTAAAAGTATGGCATAATTTGGTTTATTTTCATTTTCTCGGAAACTACTAGGTCTAGAATTAAGATTTTTGGTTTAAAATGTTCGTAATGAATGCCTCTACAAATCTTGTTATGGTCAAAACCACGCCAGACTTACCGTTTTTGAGAAAAAATATGTGTATCGCACAATAACATACATATTTTTACATATTTTCAGCTAAAAGTATGGCATAATTTGGTTTATTTCCATTTTCTCGGAAACTACTAGGCCTAGAATTAAGATTTTTGGTTTAAAATGTTCGTAATGAATGCCTCTACAAATCTTGTTATGGTCAAAACCACGCCAGACTTACCGTTTTTGAGAAAAAATATGTGTATCACACAATAACATACATATTTTTACATATTTTCCGCTAAAAGTATGGCATAATTTGGTTTATTTCCATTTTCTCGGAAACTACTAGGCCTAGAATTAAGATTTTTGGTTTAAAATGTTCGTAATGAATGCCTCTACAAATCTTGTTATGGTCAAAACCACGCCAGACTTACCGTTTTTGAGAAAAAATATGTGCATCGCACAATAACATACATATTTTTAGCTAAAAGTATGGCATAATTTGGTTTATTTTCATTTTCTCGGAAACTACTAGGCCTAGAATTAAGATTTTTGGTTTAAAATGTTTGTAATGAATGCCTCTACAAATCTTGTTATGGTCAAAACCACGCCAGACTTACCGTTTTTGAGAAAAAATATGTGTATCGCACAATAACATACATATTTTTACATATTTTCAGCTAAAAGTATGGCATAATTTGGTTTATTTCCATTTTCTCGGAAACTACTAGGCCTAGAATTAAGATTTTTGGTTTAAAATGTTCGTAATGAATGCCTCTACAAATCTTGTTATGGTCAAAACCACGCCAGACTTACCGTTTTTGAGAAAAAATATGTGTATCGCACAATAACATACATATTTTTACATATTTTCAGCTAAAAGTATGGCATAATTTGGTTTATTTCCATTTTCTCGGAAACTACTAGGCCTAGAATTAAGATTTTTGGTTTAAAATGTTCGTAATGAATGCCTCTACAAATCTTGTTATGGTCAAAACCACGCCAGACTTACCGTTTTTGAGAAAAAATATGTGCATCGCACAATAACATACATATTTTTAGCTAAAAGTATGGCATAATTTGGTTTATTTTCATTTTCTCGGAAACTACTAGGCCTAGAATTAAGATTTTTGGTTTAAAATGTTCGTAATGAATGCCTCTACAAATCTTGTTATGGTCAAAACCACGCCAGACTTACCGTTTTTGAGAAAAAATATGTGCATCGCACAATAACATACATATTTTTAGCTAAAAGTATGGCATAATTTGGTTTATTTTCATTTTCTCGGAAACTACTAGGCCTAGAATTAAGATTTTTGGTTTAAAATGTTCGTAATGAATGCCTCTACAAATCTTGTTATGGTCAAAACCACGCCAGACTTACCGTTTTTGAGAAAAAATATGTGTATCGCACAATAACATACATATTTTTACATATTTTCAGCTAAAAGTATGGCATAATTTGGTTTATTTCCATTTTCTCGGAAACTACTAGGCCTAGAATTAAGATTTTTGGTTTAAAATGTTCGTAATGAATGCCTCTACAAATCTTGTTATGGTCAAAACCACGCCAGACTTACCGTTTTTGAGAAAAAATATGTGCATCGCACAATAACATACATATTTTTAGCTAAAAGTATGGCATAATTTGGTTTATTTTCATTTTCTCGGAAACTACTAGGCCTAGAATTAAGATTTTTGGTTTAAAATGTTCGTAATGAATGCCTCTACAAATCTTGTTATGGTCAAAACCACGCCAGACTTACCGTTTTTGAGAAAAAATATGTGTATCGCACAATAACATACATATTTTTACATATTTTCAGCTAAAGGTATGGCATAATTTGGTTTATTTCCATTTTCTCGGAAACTACTAGGCCTAGAATTAAGATTTTTGGTTTAAAATGTTCGTAATGAATGCCTCTACAAATCTTATGGTCAAAACCACGCCAGACTTACCGTTTTTGAGAAAAAATATGTGCATCGCACAATAACATACATATTTTTAGCTAAAAGTATGGCATAATTTGGTTTGTTTTCATTTTCTCGGAAACTACTAGGCCTAGAATTAAGATTTTTGGTTTAAAATGTTCGTAATGAATGCCTCTACAAATCTTGTTATGGTCAAAACCACGCCAGACTTACCGTTTTTGAGAAAAAATATGTGTATCGCACAATAACATACATATTTTTACATATTTTCAGCTAAAAGTATGGCATAATTTGGTTTATTTTTATTTTCTCGAAAACTAGTAGGCCTAGAATTAAGATTTTTGGTTTAAAATGTTCGTAATGAATGCCTCTACAAATCTTGTTATGGTCAAAACCACGCCAGACTTACCGTTTTTGAGAAAAAATATGTGCATCGCACAATAACATACATATTTTTAGCTAAAAGTATGGCATAATTTGGTTTATTTCCATTTTCTCGGAAACTACTAGGCCTAGAATTAAGATTTTTGGTTTAAAATGTTCGTAATGAATGCCTCTACAAATCTTGTTATGGTCAAAACCACGCCAGACTTACCGTTTTTGAGAAAAAATATGTGCATCGCACAATAACATACATATTTTTAGCTAAAAGTATGGCATAATTTGGTTTATTTCCATTTTCTCGGAAACTACTAGGCCTAGAATTAAGATTTTTGGTTTAAAATGTTCGTAATGAATGCCTCTACAAATCTTGTTATGGTCAAAACCACGCCAGACTTACCGTTTTTGAGAAAAAATATGTGTATCGCACAATAACATACATATTTTTACATATTTTCAGCTAAAAGTATGGCATAATTTGGTTTATTTCCATTTTCTCGGAAACTACTAGGCCTAGAATTAAGATTTTTGGTTTAAAATGTTCGTAATGAATGCCTCTACAAATCTTGTTATGGTCAAAACCACGCCAGACTTACCGTTTTTGAGAAAAAATATGTGCATCGCACAATAACATACATATTTTTAGCTAAAAGTATGGCATAATTTGGTTTATTTCCATTTTCTCGGAAACTACTAGGCCTAGAATTAAGATTTTTGGTTTAAAATGTTCGTAATGAATGCCTCTACAAATCTTGTTATGGTCAAAACCACGCCAGACTTACCGTTTTTGAGAAAAAATATGTGTATCGCACAATAACATACATATTTTTACATATTTTCAGCTAAAAGTATGGCATAATTTGGTTTATTTCCATTTTCTCGGAAACTACTAGGCCTAGAATTAAGATTTTTGGTTTAAAATGTTCGTAATGAATGCCTCTACAAATCTTGTTATGGTCAAAACCACGCCAGACTTACCCTTTTTGAGAAAAAATATGTGCATCGCACAATAACATACATATTTTTAGCTAAAAGTATGGCATAATTTGGTTTATTTTCATTTTCTCGGAAACTACTAGGCCTAGAATTAAGATTTTTGGTTTAAAATGTTCGTAATGAATGCCTCTACAAATCTTGTTATGGTCAAAACCACGCCAGACTTACCGTTTTTGAGAAAAAATATGTGCATCGCACAATAACATACATATTTTTAGCTAAAAGTATGGCATAATTTGGTTTATTTTCATTTTCTCGGAAACTACTAGGCCTAGAATTAAGATTTTTGGTTTAAAATGTTCGTAATGAATGCCTCTACAAATCTTGTTATGGTCAAAACCACGCCAGACTTACCGTTTTTGAGAAAAAATATGTGCATCGCACAATAACATACATATTTTTAGCTAAAAGTATGGCATAATTTGGTTTATTTTCATTTTCTCGGAAACTACTAGGCCTAGAATTAAGATTTTTGGTTTAAAATGTTCGTAATGAATGCCTCTACAAATCTTGTTATGGTCAAAACCACGCCAGACTTACCGTTTTTGAGAAAAAATATGTGTATCGCACAATAACATACATATTTTTACATATTTTCAGCTAAAAGTATGGCATAATTTGGTTTATTTCCATTTTCTCGGAAACTACTAGGCCTAGAATTAAGATTTTTGGTTTAAAATGTTCGTAATGAATGCCTCTACAAATCTTGTTATGGTCAAAACCACGCCAGACTTACCGTTTTTGAGAAAAAATATGTGTATCGCACAATAACATACATATTTTTACATATTTTCAGCTAAAAGTATGGCATAATTTGGTTTATTTCCATTTTCTCGGAAACTACTAGGCCTAGAATTAAGATTTTTGGTTTAAAATGTTCGTAATGAATGCCTCTACAAATCTTGTTATGGTCAAAACCACGCCAGACTTACCGTTTTTGAGAAAAAATATGTGTATCGCACAATAACATACATATTTTTACATATTTTCAGCTAAAAGTATGGCATAATTTGGTTTATTTCCATTTTCTCGGAAACTACTAGGCCTAGAATTAAGATTTTTGGTTTAAAATGTTCGTAATGAATGCCTCTACAAATCTTGTTATGGTCAAAACCACGCCAGACTTACCGTTTTTGAGAAAAAATATGTGTATCGCACAATAACATACATATTTTTACATATTTTCAGCTAAAAGTATGGCATAATTTGGTTTATTTCCATTTTCTCGGAAACTACTAGGCCTAGAATTAAGATTTTTGGTTTAAAATGTTCGTAATGAATGCCTCTACAAATCTTGTTATGGTCAAAACCACGCCAGACTTACCGTTTTTGAGAAAAAATATGTGCATCGCACAATAACATACATATTTTTAGCTAAAAGTATGGCATAATTTGGTTTGTTTTCATTTTCTCGGAAACTACTAGGCCTAGAATTAAGATTTTTGGTTTAAAATGTTCGTAATGAATGCCTCTACAAATCTTGTTATGGTCAAAACCACGCCAGACTTACCGTTTTTGAGAAAAAATATGTGTATCGCACAATAACATATGTTCAGAAAAAGATTTAAAACTTTATTTTCTAATAATTTTTCTTAATTAAATTATAAACTTGTGCTGAATTCAGAGTTGTACTGCACTGAACCGCGTGTACAAAAGAACAGGCCAGTGAAAAAAGTAAAGAAAATGAAAGAAGCAGTACAAAGCTGGAAAATAACAGTTATGCATAAAGCTGGGGGAATGAATTGGAGATGTTACAGATCATTCCCAAATCATTCCACCAACCTTAGGTCGAATTTACATTTTAGTAAAGCAATTAAAATTTAATCTCAAACATCCTGCCCGGTTGGACCATCAGGTTCAAAAGTCTCCACCAGTCGACACAGTTTCTGTACTGCGCGGGTACAAACACCGTTTGCCATCTTCAATGTTGCGTTGCGAGTTAGTCCATCGCTGCCCGGATGAATGTGCGTGATTCGGCCCAGTCGCCAGTGAGTTGGTGGAAGGTTCTCATGGCGAATAACTACGATATCACCCACTTTGATGTCCTCTGAACGCTGACGCCATTTGTTTCTTGTTTGCAAAGTAGACAAATATTCGTCACTCCAACGTTTCCAAAAGTGTTGATGAACCTGGCGCAGCCATTGCCATTGCTTGAGACGATTGGGTGGTACCTCGGTGAGGCAGGGCTCTGGAATTGCGACAAGTGGAGCACCGATAAGGAAGTCTCCTGGTGTTAAAGCAAATTTATCCTCGGGGTCATCGTGTAGTGGTATGAGTGGGCGGGAATTAAGGCACGCCTCGATTCGAACTGCCAATGTTTGCAGCTGACTGTACCACAGGTGCTGTCCGCCAACCAACCGAACCAAGTGTCGCTTTGCTGACTTCACCGCAGCCTCCCATAGTCCGCCCTGATGGGGAGCGCTGGGTGTGATGAAATGCCACCTCGTACCGTTGTTCGCTAGAGCCTGTTGATTCTGCTCGCTAGTCCATGTCGCCAAGTCTTCTCGAAGCATTCGATTTGCACCCACAAAAGCTGTGCCGTTGTCACTGTAAAGATCTTGACAAGGTCCACGTCGGCCAGTAAATCGAGTAAAGGCATCCAAAAAGGCCTGCGACGAAAGGTCATCCACCACCTCAATGTGTACGGCCTTCGTGACCATACATATGAAGATTGCCAGATAAGTTTTCACGGTCGCACGGGATCGCTTCGCTCCAATGCGAAGGGTGAAAGGACCACAGTAATCAACGCCTGAAGCCGAAAATGGTCGAGCAGCAACAACCCTGTGCCTAGGCAGCGAAGCCATCTGCTGCGTCAGGGTAGCTCCACTGTGGCGTCGACAAACGACACAATTGTGCCTATAACTTCTCACAGCTTGTCTACCATGTAAAATCCAGAAACGTCTGCGCAGAGTCTGAAGCATGAGTTGCGTACCGCCATGGAGGGTGCGATCATGAACATCTTTGATGAGCAGCCAAGTTAGAGCCCCCGCCTTCGGTAGGATGACGGGAAAGCGATAGTCGTATGGTACTGTTGCTTTGTTAATGCGACCTCCAACGCGCAAGAGACCATCTTCATCCAGGTAAGGGTTTAGTGGTAGCAATTTGCTAGAACTGGCCAAACTAGATTTGTTGCGTAGTAGATGAACATCAGTCGAAAATGCATTGTGTTGCTCAATGCGCAGAAGAACCCGCAACGCGTTGTTTATTTCATCAGCACTGATCAAAGTCCTACGTAGATGGCGACGGCTCGGCAACCAACGTAAGATGTAAGCCAGCGTGTGGAGCAGGCGCTGAATAGAGCTGAAACGCTCGTTGAGTGAAATTACTTGACCATCTCGTCTTTTCGTTGTAAGTCCAAGTGTTACCATAGCGACCATTACTCGCACAGACCTCCTCTCCTCGCCCAACATGATATGTTCTTCTTCTCTTGTGAGATTGTTGCCATCATCTGTAGTGAGCGAGTCACTTGTCAACCAATTCGGTCCGTGTAGCCACAAACGATGATTCAATAGGTCCTCCGCTCCGATGCCGCGACTGGCGCAATCAGCTGGATTCTGGGCCGACGATACATGGTACCATCGGTCGGGTGATGTAAGTTCTTGTATTTGTCGAACTCGATTTGCTACGTATGGCTTTAACGTGGTGGGGTGTTTACGTAGCCAACACAAAACGATGTTCGAGTCCGACCACAAATAATATGGTGCGTTCTGTAGTCCCAGTGCAGCACGGACGTTCTTAAGCGTCGATGCCAAAAGATGCGCTGCGCACAGCTCCAGGCGAGGTATGGTAGCACCCTGGAGCGGAGCTACCTTGGTGCGAGCAGTAAGTAACGAAATGTGAGCGGGCTCGTTTGGACGAGTCGTCTTCATATAGATGACAGCGGCGTACGCGCGTGTACTGGCATCACAAAAACCGTGGATCGACGTAACTCCTCCGCTTGACATACCAAGCCATCTAGGCACCCGAAATCGGTTAAGCGCCGGCAGTCCGTTGCGGAACGTTAGCCAAATTCTGAGCAGTTCTGGGGATAGAGGGGCATCCCAAGTAACGCCCGCTGACCAAAGCGACTGAATAAAAATCTTGCCAGTGATGATGACCGGTGCGAGCAGTCCAGTTGGATCAAACAGCTGCGCCACCTCGCTGAGTACACGTCTCTTCGTAGGGGATTTACCAGGTTGTTCGATATCCACGCAAAAGAACAATTCGTCGCAGGATGGATCCCATCTTAGTCCAAGCACTGAAGATGATGAGTTGATGATGTGCTCAGAAACCAAAGCCGTTCCACTCGCGATGTCGGAAATTACCTGTAGACTGTTCGAATTCCATTTACGTAGCTTGAAATGTCCAGACGAAAGAATTTTGTTAACATTGGTAGCCAACACCACCGCATCTTCGATGGAATCGCAACTTGTCAAGAAGTCGTCGACGTAAAACGATTTTAAGATTGAGTCCCGCGCTGCTAAAGCCTGTATCGAGTCCATCACTTCACCATAATTGTCATCTGCACACTGGTTTAGAGTTCGCACTGCATTGAATGGGCTACAAGCCATCCCATAAGTGACCGTAGTTAGCTGGTAAACGCCTAAGTCCCTCTTCGGCGACTCCCTCCACAGAATGCGCTGGAACAGCCGGTGTTCTGGAGCCACCAGTATCTGGCGAAACATTTTCTCAACGTCTGCAGTGAGCGCGATGAGAAAACGACGAAAGCGAAAAATAATGTTGAGCAGAGAGTCTTGTATAGTAGGACCCACCAATTGCGTGTCGTTTAACGAGACACCAGTACTTGTGCGAGCTGATGCGTTGAACACAACTCGGAACTTAGATGTTACTGCGTGGTGTGGAATATAGTAACCACTAGCATCGTCACCAGGTTGACCAACATATTCCATATGGCCAAGATCAGCATATTCACGCATAAATGCAGTGTATTTCTCCTTTAATCCCAAGTCTCCAGCCAATCGACGTTCAAGGGAGTGAAACTGTCGCAATGCACCCCGAAATGAGTCTCCCAGCTGCGGTGCCTTACTGGAAAATGGGATACGGACGATGTATCGGCCCTCGATGGTTCGAGAGTGAGTCGTTGCAAAGAACCGTTCGCATTCATCATCTTCAGCACCATCTTCGGGCACTTCCTCGAGTTTCCAAAATCTGCGGACGAGCTCCTCCAAATTTGGCTCATCATCAGACACTTGAGCACGGAATGTGCGGATAGCCGGCGCTGATCCAGGTGATATTGAAGCTGGACCAAAAACAACCCATCCAAATTGGGTTCGTTGGGCGTGTGGTTGATCTGGCTTGCCGTAGATAATATCGCCTCTGACAACCAAACCCCACACATCAGATCCGATGAGTATGTCAATCCCACCAGGCGTACCAAAATTCGGGTCAGCTAAATCAAGGCCCGACAAATGCTTCCACTGAGTGATATCGACATGCACCGCTGGGGTCATCGACGTTATGGATGAGATTACAAATGCATTAATGTCCAGCGAGAATTCATTATAAGTTGATGTAAGTCTGAGCGAAACGCTGCCTCTAGTGCGCGTATGAGCTAATGCACCAATACCCTCTACCGCTACTTCACACTTGGTTCTGCGAAGACTTAAGAAATTAGCTAAACGATCAGAAATAAAACTTACCTGCGATCCAGGATCGCAGAGGATACGAGCTAAGCGCTGTTGTAACGCATTTCCAATTGCATAAGCACGCGCTGTTGCAAGCAATATCGTCTGATCGCCTCGGGTTATACAGGTTGTCACATAGTCGGTTGGTCACAAAGGTTGATGGGTAACTGCTGGCGCAGGTGTTGAGTCTTTCAATTGAGCTGTTGATATTGATTGCACCAAGGGTTGAGCACTGGTGTTACGGCAAAACATGGTGTGGTGTTGACGACCACACTGACGGCATCCACCTGAAGAGCACTGCTTCGAAGTATGTCCGCTCTTCAGGCAATTGAAGCATAAACCAAAGTTCTTCAATGCCTCGAAACGCTGTTCCGGTCTCAATGGCATTAAGGTTTGACATCGCGAGATCCTGTGTGGGCCTTGGCAGTAGTAACACTTTCCACTTTCCGCTGTAGCTAAACAAGATTTGATAGCGTTTGGATTTCTTTGCCGCTGTCTGTTCAATGAGACGTCTATGCGCTGAGGACTGCGAATAATCTCTGCAGAAAGACTATGAGCTCTCTTCTCCAAAAATCCAAGAAGATCCCTTAACGCTGGAATCTGGTTTGAGTCGCAATTCATTGCCCACTCTCGCCGCGTAGTGCCAGGTAACTTTGACATAACTATTGGCACCGCCAAGGCATCCCACTGGTCGACAGGAAGCTTCATGACCCTGAGTGCACGTAGCGACTCCTGCACAGTGTCCACTATTGTCAGCAACGTCTTCGCAGTCTCTTCTGTGGCCGTCTTCATGTTAAGGAATCGAGAAACATGTATTTCCGCCAACAGCTTCTGATTGTCAAATCGACTTTTTAGTGCTGCCCATACTTCTTGATATCCACCGGAGTATAGCCCACCAATTAACGGCACCACGCTTGCACTGACAGCTTGTCGGAGTTTGCTAAGTTTGTAGGCTTCCGGAAAATCAGCCTCGTGTACAAGCGTCTCAAAAAGGTCTTTGAATGCGAGCCAATTAGCGTATGATCCATCAAAATCTGGGATCGATACTGGATCTAACTTAATGTCAAAGGTAGACCCTGCGTTCGTTGTTGTTTTCGGAGATTTCTCTGACTCCACCGTTGTAGAGGGGGGTGAAGGGGCTTTAAGCTCCAACAGCATTCGTTTCAGCGCTACGCACGTCTGGTTGTAAGTAGTTTCCACCTGCTCCCACAACAGATCATGAGCAGGTAGCTCCTCACTTTTAGCCGCACCAACTAAAACCTCGTGATTCTGTGTGAAACGAATGTATTGTGTCTCTACAGATTTAAGCTCCTGCTCGATTTGAGGAATATCACACGTGCTCGACTTCGCTCCCCGCACACGTTCACTTATTCTGTTAATTGCTGTGACTGCACTCAATCTACAATTTAATTCTGCCATTTTTAGACACGCAAGAGTTGGCAAATATGGTCTGCAAATATGTATGTATGTAAGTATGCCCCAGAATAAATGAAGACGACACTTTTCACAGCACAATATTTAAAACGTTGTAAATGTAATCTGGCCGCAGATGCGAGATCCCCACGCAAAAGGGCAATTCCTCACAGGAGGCACCAAAATATATGTTCAGAAAAAGATTTAAAACTTTATTTTCTAATAATTTTTCTTAATTAAATTATAAACTTGTGCTGAATTCAGAGTTGTACTGCACTGAACCGCGTGTACAAAAGAACAGGCCAGTGAAAAAAGTAAAGAAAATGAAAGAAGCAGTACAAAGCTGGAAAATAACAGTTATGCATAAAGCTGGGGGAATGAATTGGAGATGTTACAGATCATTCCCAAATCATTCCACCAACCTTAGGTCGAATTTACATTTTAGTAAAGCAATTAAAATTTAATCTCAAACAACATACATATTTTTACATATTTTCAGCTAAAAGTATGGCATAATTTGGTTTATTTCCATTTTCTCGGAAACTACTAGGCCTAGAATTAAGATTTTTGGTTTAAAATGTTCGTAATGAATGCCTCTACAAATCTTGTTATGGTCAAAACCACGCCAGACTTACCGTTTTTGAGAAAAAATATGTGTATCGCACAATAACATACATATTTTTACATATTTTCAGCTAAAAGTATGGCATAATTTGGTTTATTTCCATTTTCTCGGAAACTACTAGGCCTAGAATTAAGATTTTTGGTTTAAAATGTTCGTAATGAATGCCTCTACAAATCTTGTTATGGTCAAAACCACGCCAGACTTACCGTTTTTGAGAAAAAATATGTGCATCGCACAATAACATACATATTTTTAGCTAAAAGTATGGCATAATTTGGTTTATTTTCATTTTCTCGGAAACTACTAGGCCTAGAATTAAGATTTTTGGTTTAAAATGTTCGTAATGAATGCCTCTACAAATCTTGTTATGGTCAAAACCACGCCAGACTTACCGTTTTTGAGAAAAAATATGTGCATCGCACAATAACATACATATTTTTAGCTAAAAGTATGGCATAATTTGGTTTATTTCCATTTTCTCGGAAACTACTAGGCCTAGAATTAAGATTTTTGGTTTAAAATGTTCGTAATGAATGCCTCTACAAATCTTGTTATGGTCAAAACCACGCCAGACTTACCGTTTTTGAGAAAAAATATGTGTATCGCACAATAACATACATATTTTTACATATTTTCAGCTAAAAGTATGGCATAATTTGGTTTATTTCCATTTTCTCGGAAACTACTAGGCCTAGAATTAAGATTTTTGGTTTAAAATGTTCGTAATGAATGCCTCTACAAATCTTGTTATGGTCAAAACCACGCCAGACTTACCGTTTTTGAGAAAAAATATGTGCATCGCACAATAACATACATATTTTTAGCTAAAAGTATGGCATAATTTGGTTTATTTCCATTTTCTCGGAAACTACTAGGCCTAGAATTAAGATTTTTGGTTTAAAATGTTCGTAATGAATGCCTCTACAAATCTTGTTATGGTCAAAACCACGCCAGACTTACCGTTTTTGAGAAAAAATATGTGTATCGCACAATAACATACATATTTTTACATATTTTCAGCTAAAGGTATGGCATAATTTGGTTTATTTCCATTTTCTCGGAAACTACTAGGCCTAGAATTAAGATTTTTGGTTTAAAATGTTCGTAATGAATGCCTCTACAAATCTTGTTATGGTCAAAACCACGCCAGACTTACCGTTTTTGAGAAAAAATATGTGCATCGCACAATAACATACATATTTTTAGCTAAAAGTATGGCATAATTTGGTTTGTTTTCATTTTCTCGGAAACTACTAGGCCTAGAATTAAGATTTTTGGTTTAAAATGTTCGTAATGAATGCCTCTACAAATCTTGTTATGGTCAAAACCACGCCAGACTTACCGTTTTTGAGAAAAAATATGTGTATCGCACAATAACATACATATTTTTACATATTTTCAGCTAAAAGTATGGCATAATTTGGTTTATTTCCATTTTCTCGGAAACTACTAGGCCTAGAATTAAGATTTTTGGTTTAAAATGTTCGTAATGAATGCCTCTACAAATCTTGTTATGGTCAAAACCACGCCAGACTTACCGTTTTTGAGAAAAAATATGTGCATCGCACAATAACATACATATTTTTAGCTAAAAGTATGGCATAATTTGGTTTATTTCCATTTTCTCGGAAACTACTAGGCCTAGAATTAAGATTTTTGGTTTAAAATGTTCGTAATGAATGCCTCTACAAATCTTGTTATGGTCAAAACCACGCCAGACTTACCGTTTTTGAGAAAAAATATGTGCATCGCACAATAACATACATATTTTTAGCTAAAAGTATGGCATAATTTGGTTTATTTCCATTTTCTCGGAAACTACTAGGCCTAGAATTAAGATTTTTGGTTTAAAATGTTCGTAATGAATGCCTCTACAAATCTTGTTATGGTCAAAACCACGCCAGACTTACCGTTTTTGAGAAAAAATATGTGTATCGCACAATAACATACATATTTTTACATATTTTCAGCTAAAAGTATGGCATAATTTGGTTTATTTCCATTTTCTCGGAAACTACTAGGCCTAGAATTAAGATTTTTGGTTTAAAATGTTCGTAATGAATGCCTCTACAAATCTTGTTATGGTCAAAACCACGCCAGACTTACCCTTTTTGAGAAAAAATATGTGCATCGCACAATAACATACATATTTTTAGCTAAAAGTATGGCATAATTTGGTTTATTTCCATTTTCTCGGAAACTACTAGGCCTAGAATTAAGATTTTTGGTTTAAAATGTTCGTAATGAATGCCTCTACAAATCTTGTTATGGTCAAAACCACGCCAGACTTACCGTTTTTGAGAAAAAATATGTGCATCGCACAATAACATACATATTTTTAGCTAAAAGTATGGCATAATTTGGTTTATTTTCATTTTCTCGGAAACTACTAGGCCTAGAATTAAGATTTTTGGTTTAAAATGTTCGTAATGAATGCCTCTACAAATCTTGTTATGGTCAAAACCACGCCAGACTTACCGTTTTTGAGAAAAAATATGTGCATCGCACAATAACATACATATTTTTAGCTAAAAGTATGGCATAATTTGGTTTATTTTCATTTTCTCGGAAACTACTAGGCCTAGAATTAAGATTTTTGGTTTAAAATGTTCGTAATGAATGCCTCTACAAATCTTGTTATGGTCAAAACCACGCCAGACTTACCGTTTTTGAGAAAAAATATGTGTATCGCACAATAACATACATATTTTTACATATTTTCAGCTAAAAGTATGGCATAATTTGGTTTATTTCCATTTTCTCGGAAACTACTAGGCCTAGAATTAAGATTTTTGGTTTAAAATGTTCGTAATGAATGCCTCTACAAATCTTGTTATGGTCAAAACCACGCCAGACTTACCGTTTTTGAGAAAAAATATGTGTATCGCACAATAACATACATATTTTTACATATTTTCAGCTAAAAGTATGGCATAATTTGGTTTATTTCCATTTTCTCGGAAACTACTAGGCCTAGAATTAAGATTTTTGGTTTAAAATGTTCGTAATGAATGCCTCTACAAATCTTGTTATGGTCAAAACCACGCCAGACTTACCGTTTTTGAGAAAAAATATGTGTATCGCACAATAACATACATATTTTTACATATTTTCAGCTAAAAGTATGGCATAATTTGGTTTATTTCCATTTTCTCGGAAACTACTAGGCCTAGAATTAAGATTTTTGGTTTAAAATGTTCGTAATGAATGCCTCTACAAATCTTGTTATGGTCAAAACCACGCCAGACTTACCGTTTTTGAGAAAAAATATGTGCATCGCACAATAACATACATATTTTTAGCTAAAAGTATGGCATAATTTGGTTTATTTTCATTTTCTCGGAAACTACTAGGCCTAGAATTAAGATTTTTGGTTTAAAATGTTCGTAATGAATGCCTCTACAAATCTTGTTATGGTCAAAACCACGCCAGACTTACCGTTTTTGAGAAAAAATATGTGCATCGCACAATAACATACATATTTTTAGCTAAAAGTATGGCATAATTTGGTTTATTTCCATTTTCTCGGAAACTACTAGGCCTAGAATTAAGATTTTTGGTTTAAAATGTTCGTAATGAATGCCTCTACAAATCTTGTTATGGTCAAAACCACGCCAGACTTACCGTTTTTGAGAAAAAATATGTGTATCGCACAATAACATACATATTTTTACATATTTTCAGCTAAAAGTATGGCATAATTTGGTTTATTTCCATTTTCTCGGAAACTACTAGGCCTAGAATTAAGATTTTTGGTTTAAAATGTTCGTAATGAATGCCTCTACAAATCTTGTTATGGTCAAAACCACGCCAGACTTACCGTTTTTGAGAAAAAATATGTGCATCGCACAATAACATACATATTTTTAGCTAAAAGTATGGCATAATTTGGTTTATTTTCATTTTCTCGGAAACTACTAGGCCTAGAATTAAGATTTTTGGTTTAAAATGTTCGTAATGAATGCCTCTACAAATCTTGTTATGGTCAAAACCACGCCAGACTTACCGTTTTTGAGAAAAAATATGTGTATCGCACAATAACATACATATTTTTACATATTTTCAGCTAAAGGTATGGCATAATTTGGTTTATTTCCATTTTCTCGGAAACTACTAGGCCTAGAATTAAGATTTTTGGTTTAAAATGTTCGTAATGAATGCCTCTACAAATCTTGTTATGGTCAAAACCACGCCAGACTTACCGTTTTTGAGAAAAAATATGTGCATCGCACAATAACATACATATTTTTAGCTAAAAGTATGGCATAATTTGGTTTGTTTTCATTTTCTCGGAAACTACTAGGCCTAGAATTAAGATTTTTGGTTTAAAATGTTCGTAATGAATGCCTCTACAAATCTTGTTATGGTCAAAACCACGCCAGACTTACCGTTTTTGAGAAAAAATATGTGCATCGCACAATAACATACATATTTTTAGCTAAAAGTATGGCATAATTTGGTTTATTTTCATTTTCTCGGAAACTACTAGGCCTAGAATTAAGATTTTTGGTTTAAAATGTTCGTAATGAATGCCTCTACAAATCTTGTTATGGTCAAAACCACGCCAGACTTACCGTTTTTGAGAAAAAATATGTGTATCGCACAATAACATACATATTTTTACATATTTTCAGCTAAAAGTATGGCATAATTTGGTTTATTTCCATTTTCTCGGAAACTACTAGGCCTAGAATTAAGATTTTTGGTTTAAAATGTTCGTAATGAATGCCTCTACAAATCTTGTTATGGTCAAAACCACGCCAGACTTACCGTTTTTGAGAAAAAATATGTGTATCGCACAATAACATACATATTTTTACATATTTTCAGCTAAAAGTATGGCATAATTTGGTTTATTTTCATTTTCTCGGAAACTAGTAGGCCTAGAATTAAGATTTTTGGCTTAAAATGTTCGTAATGAATGCCTCTACAAATCTTGTTATGGTCAAAACCACGCCAGACTTACCGTTTTTGAGAAAAAATATGTGCATCGCACAATAACATACATATTTTTAGCTAAAAGTATGGCATAATTTGGTTTATTTTCATTTTCTCGGAAACTAGTAGGCCTAGAATTAAGATTTTTGGTTTAAAATGTTCGTAATGAATGCCTCTACAAATCTTGTTATGGTCAAAACCACGCCAGACTTACCGTTTTTGAGAAAAAATATGTGTATCGCACAATAACATACATATTTTTACATATTTTCAGCTAAAAGTATGGCATAATTTGGTTTATTTCCATTTTCTCGGAAACTACTAGGCCTAGAATTAAGATTTTTGGTTTAAAATGTTCGTAATGAATGCCTCTACAAATCTTGTTATGGTCAAAACCACGCCAGACTTACCGTTTTTGAGAAAAAATATGTGCATCGCACAATAACATACATATTTTTAGCTAAAAGTATGGCATAATTTGGTTTATTTCCATTTTCTCGGAAACTACTAGGCCTAGAATTAAGATTTTTGGTTTAAAATGTTCGTAATGAATGCCTCTACAAATCTTGTTATGGTCAAAACCACGCCAGACTTACCGTTTTTGAGAAAAAATATGTGCATCGCACAATAACATACATATTTTTAGCTAAAAGTATGGCATAATTTGGTTTATTTCCATTTTCTCGGAAACTACTAGGCCTAGAATTAAGATTTTTGGTTTAAAATGTTCGTAATGAATGCCTCTACAAATCTTGTTATGGTCAAAACCACGCCAGACTTACCGTTTTTGAGAAAAAATATGTGTATCGCACAATAACATACATATTTTTACATATTTTCAGCTAAAAGTATGGCATAATTTGGTTTATTTCCATTTTCTCGGAAACTACTAGGCCTAGAATTAAGATTTTTGGTTTAAAATGTTCGTAATGAATGCCTCTACAAATCTTGTTATGGTCAAAACCACGCCAGACTTACCCTTTTTGAGAAAAAATATGTGCATCGCACAATAACATACATATTTTTAGCTAAAAGTATGGCATAATTTGGTTTATTTCCATTTTCTCGGAAACTACTAGGCCTAGAATTAAGATTTTTGGTTTAAAATGTTCGTAATGAATGCCTCTACAAATCTTGTTATGGTCAAAACCACGCCAGACTTACCGTTTTTGAGAAAAAATATGTGCATCGCACAATAACATACATATTTTTAGCTAAAAGTATGGCATAATTTGGTTTATTTTCATTTTCTCGGAAACTACTAGGCCTAGAATTAAGATTTTTGGTTTAAAATGTTCGTAATGAATGCCTCTACAAATCTTGTTATGGTCAAAACCACGCCAGACTTACCGTTTTTGAGAAAAAATATGTGCATCGCACAATAACATACATATTTTTAGCTAAAAGTATGGCATAATTTGGTTTATTTTCATTTTCTCGGAAACTACTAGGCCTAGAATTAAGATTTTTGGTTTAAAATGTTCGTAATGAATGCCTCTACAAATCTTGTTATGGTCAAAACCACGCCAGACTTACCGTTTTTGAGAAAAAATATGTGTATCGCACAATAACATACATATTTTTACATATTTTCAGCTAAAAGTATGGCATAATTTGGTTTATTTCCATTTTCTCGGAAACTACTAGGCCTAGAATTAAGATTTTTGGTTTAAAATGTTCGTAATGAATGCCTCTACAAATCTTGTTATGGTCAAAACCACGCCAGACTTACCGTTTTTGAGAAAAAATATGTGTATCGCACAATAACATACATATTTTTACATATTTTCAGCTAAAAGTATGGCATAATTTGGTTTATTTCCATTTTCTCGGAAACTACTAGGCCTAGAATTAAGATTTTTGGTTTAAAATGTTCGTAATGAATGCCTCTACAAATCTTGTTATGGTCAAAACCACGCCAGACTTACCGTTTTTGAGAAAAAATATGTGTATCGCACAATAACATACATATTTTTACATATTTTCAGCTAAAAGTATGGCATAATTTGGTTTATTTCCATTTTCTCGGAAACTACTAGGCCTAGAATTAAGATTTTTGGTTTAAAATGTTCGTAATGAATGCCTCTACAAATCTTGTTATGGTCAAAACCACGCCAGACTTACCGTTTTTGAGAAAAAATATGTGCATCGCACAATAACATACATATTTTTACATATTTTCAGCTAAAAGTATGGCATAATTTGGTTTATTTCCATTTTCTCGGAAACTACTAGGCCTAGAATTAAGATTTTTGGTTTAAAATGTTCGTAATGAATGCCTCTACAAATCTTGTTATGGTCAAAACCACGCCAGACTTACCGTTTTTGAGAAAAAATATGTGTATCGCACAATAACATACATATTTTTACATATTTTCAGCTAAAAGTATGGCATAATTTGGTTTATTTTCATTTTCTCGGAAACTACTAGGCCTAGAATTAAGATTTTTGGTTTAAAATGTTCGTAATGAATGCCTCTACAAATCTTGTTATGGTCAAAACCACGCCAGACTTACCGTTTTTGAGAAAAAATATGTACATCGCACAATAACATACATATTTTTAGCTAAAAGTATGGCATAATTTGGTTTATTTCCATTTTCTCGGAAACTACTAGGCCTAGAATTAAGATTTTTGGTTTAAAATGTTCGTAATGAATGCCTCTACAAATCTTGTAATGGTCAAAACCACGCCAGACTTACCGTTTTTGAGAAAAAATATGTGTATCGCACAATAACATACATATTTTTACATATTTTCAGCTAAAAGTATGGCATAATTTGGTTTATTTCCATTTTCTCGGAAACTACTAGGCCTAGAATTAAGATTTTTGGTTTAAAATGTTCGTAATGAATGCCTCTACAAATCTTGTTATGGTCAAAACCACGCCAGACTTACCGTTTTTGAGAAAAAATATGTGTATCGCACAATAACATACATATTTTTACATATTTTCAGCTAAAAGTATGGCATAATTTGGTTTATTTCCATTTTCTCGGAAACTACTAGGCCTAGAATTAAGATTTTTGGTTTAAAATGTTCGTAATGAATGCCTCTACAAATCTTGTTATGGTCAAAACCACGCCAGACTTACCGTTTTTGAGAAAAAATATGTGTATCGCACAATAACATACATATTTTTACATATTTTCAGCTAAAAGTATGGCATAATTTGGTTTATTTTCATTTTCTCGGAAACTACTAGGCCTAGAATTAAGATTTTTGGTTTAAAATGTTCGTAATGAATGCCTCTACAAATCTTGTTATGGTCAAAACCACGCCAGACTTACCGTTTTTGAGAAAAAATATGTGCATCGCACAATAACATACATATTTTTACATATTTTCAGCTAAAAGTATGGCATAATTTGGTTTATTTCCATTTTCTCGGAAACTACTAGGCCTAGAATTAAGATTTTTGGTTTAAAATGTTCGTAATGAATGCCTCTACAAATCTTGTTATGGTCAAAACCACGCCAGACTTACCGTTTTTGAGAAAAAATATGTGCATCGCACAATAACATACATATTTTTAGCTAAAAGTATGGCATAATTTGGTTTATTTCCATTTTCTCGGAAACTACTAGGCCTAGAATTAAGATTTTTGGTTTAAAATGTTCGTAATGAATGCCTCTACAAATCTTCTTATGGTCAAAACCACGCCAGACTTACCGTTTTTGAGAAAAAATATGTGCATCGCACAATAACATACATATTTTTAGCTAAAAGTATGGCATAATTTGGTTTATTTCCATTTTCTCGGAAACTACTAGGCCTAGAATTAAGATTTTTGGTTTAAAATGTTCGTAATGAATGCCTCTACAAATCTTGTTATGGTCAAAACCACGCCAGACTTACCGTTTTTGAGAAAAAATATGTGTATCGCACAATAACATACATATTTTTACATATTTTCAGCTAAAAGTATGGCATAATTTGGTTTATTTCCATTTTCTCGGAAACTACTAGGCCTAGAATTAAGATTTTTGGTTTAAAATGTTCGTAATGAATGCCTCTACAAATCTTGTTATGGTCAAAACCACGCCAGACTTACCGTTTTTGAGAAAAAATATGTGTATCGCACAATAACATACATATTTTTACATATTTTCAGCTAAAAGTATGGCATAATTTGGTTTATTTCCATTTTCTCGGAAACTACTAGGCCTAGAATTAAGATTTTTGGTTTAAAATGTTCGTAATGAATGCCTCTACAAATCTTGTTATGGTCAAAACCACGCCAGACTTACCGTTTTTGAGAAAAAATATGTGTATCGCACAATAACATACATATTTTTACATATTTTCAGCTAAAAGTATGGCATAATTTGGTTTATTTCCATTTTCTCGGAAACTACTAGGCCTAGAATTAAGATTTTTGGTTTAAAATGTTCGTAATGAATGCCTCTACAAATCTTGTTATGGTCAAAACCACGCCAGACTTACCCTTTTTGAGAAAAAATATGTGCATCGCACAATAACATACATATTTTTAGCTAAAAGTATGGCATAATTTGGTTTATTTCCATTTTCTCGGAAACTACTAGGCCTAGAATTAAGATTTTTGGTTTAAAATGTTCGTAATGAATGCCTCTACAAATCTTGTTATGGTCAAAACCACGCCAGACTTACCGTTTTTGAGAAAAAATATGTGCATCGCACAATAACATACATATTTTTAGCTAAAAGTATGGCATAATTTGGTTTATTTTCATTTTCTCGGAAACTACTAGGCCTAGAATTAAGATTTTTGGTTTAAAATGTTCGTAATGAATGCCTCTACAAATCTTGTTATGGTCAAAACCACGCCAGACTTACCGTTTTTGAGAAAAAATATGTGCATCGCACAATAACATACATATTTTTAGCTAAAAGTATGGCATAATTTGGTTTATTTTCATTTTCTCGGAAACTACTAGACCTAGAATTAAGATTTTTGGTTTAAAATGTTCGTAATGAATGCCTCTACAAATCTTGTTATGGTCAAAACCACGCCAGACTTACCGTTTTTGAGAAAAAATATGTGTATCGCACAATAACATACATATTTTTACATATTTTCAGCTAAAAGTATGGCATAATTTGGTTTATTTCCATTTTCTCGGAAACTACTAGGCCTAGAATTAAGATTTTTGGTTTAAAATGTTCGTAATGAATGCCTCTACAAATCTTGTTATGGTCAAAACCACGCCAGACTTACCGTTTTTGAGAAAAAATATGTGTATCGCACAATAACATACATATTTTTACATATTTTCAGCTAAAAGTATGGCATAATTTGGTTTATTTCCATTTTCTCGGAAACTACTAGGCCTAGAATTAAGATTTTTGGTTTAAAATGTTCGTAATGAATGCCTCTACAAATCTTGTTATGGTCAAAACCACGCCAGACTTACCGTTTTTGAGAAAAAATATGTGTATCGCACAATAACATACATATTTTTACATATTTTCAGCTAAAAGTATGGCATAATTTGGTTTATTTCCATTTTCTCGGAAACTACTAGGCCTAGAATTAAGATTTTTGGTTTAAAATGTTCGTAATGAATGCCTCTACAAATCTTGTTATGGTCAAAACCACGCCAGACTTACCGTTTTTGAGAAAAAATATGTGTATCGCACAATAACATACATATTTTTACATATTTTCAGCTAAAAGTATGGCATAATTTGGTTTATTTCCATTTTCTCGGAAACTACTAGGCCTAGAATTAAGATTTTTGGTTTAAAATGTTCGTAATGAATGCCTCTACAAATCTTGTTATGGTCAAAACCACGCCAGACTTACCGTTTTTGAGAAAAAATATGTGTATCGCACAATAACATACATATTTTTACATATTTTCAGCTAAAAGTATGGCATAATTTGGTTTATTTTCATTTTCTCGGAAACTACTAGGCCTAGAATTAAGATTTTTGGTTTAAAATGTTCGTAATGAATGCCTCTACAAATCTTGTTATGGTCAAAAACCACGCCAGACTTACCGTTTTTGAGAAAAAATATGTACATCGCACAATAACATACATATTTTTAGCTAAAAGTATGGCATAATTTGGTTTATTTCCATTTTCTCGGAAACTACTAGGCCTAGAATTAAGATTTTTGGTTTAAAATGTTCGTAATGAATGCCTCTACAAATCTTGTAATGGTCAAAAACCACGCCAGACTTACCGTTTTTGAGAAAAAATATGTGTATCGCACAATAACATACATATTTTTACATATTTTCAGCTAAAAGTATGGCATAATTTGGTTTATTTCCATTTTCTCGGAAACTACTAGGCCTAGAATTAAGATTTTTGGTTTAAAATGTTCGTAATGAATGCCTCTACAAATCTTGTTATGGTCAAAACCACGCCAGACTTACCGTTTTTGAGAAAAAATATGTGCATCGCACAATAACATACATATTTTTAGCTAAAAGTATGGCATAATTTGGTTTATTTTCATTTTCTCGGAAACTACTAGGCCTAGAATTAAGATTTTTGGTTTAAAATGTTCGTAATGAATGCCTCTACAAATCTTGTTATGGTCAAAACCACGCCAGACTTACCGTTTTTGAGAAAAAATATGTGTA
>OV884003.1:41418698-41530447 GCA_930367185.1 Myathropa florea
GAAAATATGTAAAAATATGTATGTTATTGTGCGATACACATATTTTTTCTCAAAAACGGTAAGTCTGGCGTGGTTTTGACCATAACAAGATTTGTAGAGGCATTCATTACGAACATTTTAAACCAAAAATCTTAATTCTAGGCCTAGTAGTTTCCGAGAAAATGGAAATAAACCAAATTATGCCATACTTTTAGCTGAAAATATGTAAAAATATGTATGTTATTGTGCGATACACATATTTTTTCTCAAAAACGGTAAGTCTGGCGTTGTTTTGACCATAACAAGATTTGTAGAGGCATTCATTACGAACATTTTAAACCAAAAATCTTAATTCTAGGCCTAGTAGTTTCCGAGAAAATGGAAATAAACCAAATTATGCCATACTTTTAGCTGAAAATATGTAAAAATATGTATGTTATTGTGCGATACACATATTTTTTCTCAAAAACGGTAAGTCTGGCGTGGTTTTGACCATAACAAGATTTGTAGAGGCATTCATTACGAACATTTTAAACCAAAAATCTTAATTCTAGGCCTAGTAGTTTCCGAGAAAATGGAAATAAACCAAATTATGCCATACTTTTAGCTGAAAATATGTAAAAATATGTATGTTATTGTGCGATACACATATTTTTTCTCAAAAACGGTAAGTCTGGCGTGGTTTTGACCATAACAAGATTTGTAGAGGCATTCATTACGAACATTTTAAACCAAAAATCTTAATTCTAGGCCTAGTAGTTTCCGAGAAAATGGAAATAAACCAAATTATGCCATACTTTTAGCTGAAAATATGTAAAAATATGTATGTTATTGTGCGATGCACATATTTTTTCTCAAAAACGGTAAGTCTGGCGTGGTTTTGACCATAACAAGATTTGTAGAGGCATTCATTACGAACATTTTAAACCAAAAATCTTAATTCTAGGCCTAGTAGTTTCCGAGAAAATGGAAATAAACCAAATTATGCCATACTTTTAGCTGAAAATATGTAAAAATATGTATGTTATTGTGCGATGCACATATTTTTTCTCAAAAACGGTAAGTCTGGCGTGGTTTTGACCATAACAAGATTTGTAGAGGCATTCATTACGAACATTTTAAACTAAAAATCTTAATTCTAGGCCTAGTAGTTTCCGAGAAAATGGAAATAAACCAAATTATGCCATACTTTTAGCTGAAAATATGTAAAAATATGTATGTTATTGTGCGATACACATATTTTTTCTCAAAAACGGTAAGTCTGGCGTGGTTTTGACCATAACAAGATTTGTAGAGGCATTCATTACGAACATTTTAAACCAAAAATCTTAATTCTAGGCCTAGTAGTTTCCGAGAAAATGAAAATAAACCAAATTATGCCATACTTTTAGCTAAAAATATGTATGTTATTGTGCGATGCACATATTTTTTCTCAAAAACGGTAAGTCTGGCGTGGTTTTGACCATAACAAGATTTGTAGAGGCATTCATTACGAACATTTTAAACCAAAAATCTTAATTCTAGGCCTAGTAGTTTCCGAGAAAATGAAAATAAACCAAATTATGCCATACTTTTAGCTGAAAATATGTAAAAATATGTATGTTATTGTGCGATGCACATATTTTTTCTCAAAAACGGTAAGTCTGGCGTGGTTTTGACCATAACAAGATTTGTAGAGGCATTCATTACGAACATTTTAAACCAAAAATCTTAATTCTAGGCCTAGTAGTTTCCGAGAAAATGAAAATAAACCAAATTATGCCATACTTTTAGCTGAAAATATGTAAAAATATGTATGTTATTGTGCGATGCACATATTTTTTCTCAAAAACGGTAAGTCTGGCGTGGTTTTGACCATAACAAGATTTGTAGAGGCATTCATTACGAACATTTTAAACCAAAAATCTTAATTCTAGGCCTAGTAGTTTCCGAGAAAATGGAAATAAACCAAATTATGCCATACTTTTAGCTAAAAATATGTATGTTATTGTGCGATGCACATATTTTTTCTCAAAAAGGGTAAGTCTGGCGTGGTTTTGACCATAACAAGATTTGTAGAGGCATTCATTACGAACATTTTAAACCAAAAATCTTAATTCTAGGCCTAGTAGTTTCCGAGAAAATGAAAATAAACCAAATTATGCCATACTTTTAGCTAAAAATATGTATGTTATTGTGCGATGCACATATTTTTTCTCAAAAACGGTAAGTCTGGCGTGGTTTTGACCATAACAAGATTTGTAGAGGCATTCATTACGAACATTTTAAACCAAAAATCTTAATTCTAGGCCTAGTAGTTTCCGAGAAAATGAAAATAAACCAAATTATGCCATACTTTTAGCTAAAAATATGTATGTTATTGTGCGATGCACATATTTTTTCTCAAAAACGGTAAGTCTGGCGTGGTTTTGACCATAACAAGATTTGTAGAGGCATTCATTACGAACATTTTAAACCAAAAATCTTAATTCTAGGCCTAGTAGTTTCCGAGAAAATGGAAATAAACCAAATTATGCCATACTTTTAGCTAAAAATATGTATGTTATTATGCGATGCACATATTTTTTCTCAAAAACGGTAAGTCTGGCGTGGTTTTGACCATAACAAGATTTGTAGAGGCATTCATTACGAACATTTTAAACCAAAAATCTTAATTCTAGGCCTAGTAGTTTCCGAGAAAATGGAAATAAACCAAATTATGCCATACTTTTAGCTAAAAATATGTATGTTATTGTGCGATGCACATATTTTTTCTCAAAAACGGTAAGTCTGGCGTGGTTTTGACCATAACAAGATTTGTAGAGGCATTCATTACGAACATTTTAAACCAAAAATCTTAATTCTAGGCCTAGTAGTTTCCGAGAAAATGGAAATAAACCAAATTATGCCATACTTTTAGCTGAAAATATGTAAAAATATGTATGTTATTGTGCGATACACATATTTTTTCTCAAAAACGGTAAGTCTGGCGTGGTTTTGACCATAACAAGATTTGTAGAGGCATTCATTACGAACATTTTAAACCAAAAATCTTAATTCTAGGCCTAGTAGTTTCCGAGAAAATGGAAATAAACCAAATTATGCCATACTTTTAGCTGAAAATATGTAAAAATATGTATGTTATTGTGCGATACACATATTTTTTCTCAAAAACGGTAAGTCTGGCGTGGTTTTGACCATAACAAGATTTGTAGAGGCATTCATTACGAATATTTTAAACCAAAAATCTTAATTCTAGGCCTAGTAGTTTCCGAGAAAATGAAAATAAACCAAATTATGCCATACTTTTAGCTAAAAATATGTATGTTATTGTGCGATGCACATATTTTTTCTCAAAAACGGTAAGTCTGGCGTGGTTTTGACCATAACAAGATTTGTAGAGGCATTCATTACGAACATTTTAAACCAAAAATCTTAATTCTAGGCCTAGTAGTTTCCGAGAAAATGGAAATAAACCAAATTATGCCATACTTTTAGCTGAAAATATGTAAAAATATGTATGTTATTGTGCGATACACATATTTTTTCTCAAAAACGGTAAGTCTGGCGTGGTTTTGACCATAACAAGATTTGTAGAGGCATTCATTACGAACATTTTAAACCAAAAATCTTAATTCTAGGCCTAGTAGTTTCCGAGAAAATGGAAATAAACCAAATTATGCCATACTTTTAGCTGAAAATATGTAAAAATATGTATGTTATTGTGCGATACACATATTTTTTCTCAAAAACGGTAAGTCTGGCGTTGTTTTGACCATAACAAGATTTGTAGAGGCATTCATTACGAACATTTTAAACCAAAAATCTTAATTCTAGGCCTAGTAGTTTCCGAGAAAATGGAAATAAACCAAATTATGCCATACTTTTAGCTGAAAATATGTAAAAATATGTATGTTATTGTGCGATACACATATTTTTTCTCAAAAACGGTAAGTCTGGCGTGGTTTTGACCATAACAAGATTTGTAGAGGCATTCATTACGAACATTTTAAACCAAAAATCTTAATTCTAGGCCTAGTAGTTTCCGAGAAAATGGAAATAAACCAAATTATGCCATACTTTTAGCTGAAAATATGTAAAAATATGTATGTTATTGTGCGATACACATATTTTTTCTCAAAAACGGTAAGTCTGGCGTGGTTTTGACCATAACAAGATTTGTAGAGGCATTCATTACGAACATTTTAAACCAAAAATCTTAATTCTAGGCCTAGTAGTTTCCGAGAAAATGGAAATAAACCAAATTATGCCATACTTTTAGCTGAAAATATGTAAAAATATGTATGTTATTGTGCGATGCACATATTTTTTCTCAAAAACGGTAAGTCTGGCGTGGTTTTGACCATAACAAGATTTGTAGAGGCATTCATTACGAACATTTTAAACCAAAAATCTTAATTCTAGGCCTAGTAGTTTCCGAGAAAATGGAAATAACCAAATTATGCCATACTTTTAGCTGAAAATATGTAAAAATATGTATGTTATTGTGCGATGCACATATTTTTTCTCAAAAACGGTAAGTCTGGCGTGGTTTTGACCATAACAAGATTTGTAGAGGCATTCATTACGAACATTTTAAACTAAAAATCTTAATTCTAGGCCTAGTAGTTTCCGAGAAAATGGAAATAAACCAAATTATGCCATACTTTTAGCTGAAAATATGTAAAAATATGTATGTTATTGTGCGATACACATATTTTTTCTCAAAAACGGTAAGTCTGGCGTGGTTTTGACCATAACAAGATTTGTAGAGGCATTCATTACGAACATTTTAAACCAAAAATCTTAATTCTAGGCCTAGTAGTTTCCGAGAAAATGAAAATAAACCAAATTATGCCATACTTTTAGCTAAAAATATGTATGTTATTGTGCGATGCACATATTTTTTCTCAAAAACGGTAAGTCTGGCGTGGTTTTGACCATAACAAGATTTGTAGAGGCATTCATTACGAACATTTTAAACCAAAAATCTTAATTCTAGGCCTAGTAGTTTCCGAGAAAATGGAAATAAACCAAATTATGCCATACTTTTAGCTGAAAATATGTAAAAATATGTATGTTATTGTGCGATACACATATTTTTTCTCAAAAACGGTAAGTCTGGCGTGGTTTTGACCATAACAAGATTTGTAGAGGCATTCATTACGAACATTTTAAACCAAAAATCTTAATTCTAGGCCTAGTAGTTTCCGAGAAAATGGAAATAAACCAAATTATGCCATACTTTTAGCTGAAAATATGTAAAAATATGTATGTTATTGTGCGATGCACATATTTTTTCTCAAAAACGGTAAGTCTGGCGTGGTTTTGACCATAACAAGATTTGTAGAGGCATTCATTACGAACATTTTAAACCAAAAATCTTAATTCTAGGCCTAGTAGTTTCCGAGAAAATGGAAATAAACCAAATTATGCCATACTTTTAGCTGAAAATATGTAAAAATATGTATGTTATTGTGCGATGCACATATTTTTTCTCAAAAACGGTAAGTCTGGCGTGGTTTTGACCATAACAAGATTTGTAGAGGCATTCATTACGAACATTTTAAACCAAAAATCTTCATTCTAGGCCTAGTAGTTTCCGAGAAAATGGAAATAAACCAAATTATGCCATACTTTTAGCTGAAAATATGTAAAAATATGTATGTTATTGTGCGATACACATATTTTTTCTCAAAAACGGTAAGTCTGGCGTGGTTTTGACCATAACAAGATTTGTAGAGGCATTCATTACGAACATTTTAAACCAAAAATCCTAATTCTAGGCCTAGTAGTTTCCGAGAAAATGAAAATAAACCAAATTATGCCATACTTTTAGCTAAAAATATGTATGTTATTGTGCGATGCACATATTTTTTCTCAAAAACGGTAAGTCTGGCGTGGTTTTGACCATAACAAGATTTGTAGAGGCATTCATTACGAACATTTTAAACCAAAAATCTTAATTCTAGGCCTAGTAGTTTCCGAGAAAATGGAAATAAACCAAATTATGCCATACTTTTAGCTGAAAATATGTAAAAATATGTATGTTATTGTGCGATACACATATTTTTTCTCAAAAACGGTAAGTCTGGCGTGGTTTTGACCATAACAAGATTTGTAGAGGCATTCATTACGAACATTTTAAACCAAAAATCTTAATTCTAGGCCTAGTAGTTTCCGAGAAAATGGAAATAAACCAAATTATGCCATACTTTTAGCTAAAAATATGTATGTTATTGTGCGATGCACATATTTTTTCTCAAAAACGGTAAGTCTGGCGTGGTTTTGACCATAACAAGATTTGTAGAGGCATTCATTACGAACATTTTAAACCAAAAATCTTAATTCTAGGCCTAGTAGTTTCCGAGAAAATGGAAATAAACCAAATTATGCCATACTTTTAGCTAAAAATATGTATGTTATTGTGCGATGCACATATTTTTTCTCAAAAACGGTAAGTCTGGCGTGGTTTTGACCATAACAAGATTTGTAGAGGCATTCATTACGAACATTTTAAACCAAAAATCTTAATTCTAGGCCTAGTAGTTTCCGAGAAAATGGAAATAAACCAAATTATGCCATACTTTTAGCTGAAAATATGTAAAAATATGTATGTTATTGTGCGATGCACATATTTTTTCTCAAAAACGGTAAGTCTGGCGTGGTTTTGACCATAACAAGATTTGTAGAGGCATTCATTACGAACATTTTAAACCAAAAATCTTCATTCTAGGCCTAGTAGTTTCCGAGAAAATGGAAATAAACCAAATTATGCCATACTTTTAGCTGAAAATATGTAAAAATATGTATGTTATTGTGCGATACACATATTTTTTCTCAAAAACGGTAAGTCTGGCGTGGTTTTGACCATAACAAGATTTGTAGAGGCATTCATTACGAACATTTTAAACCAAAAATCCTAATTCTAGGCCTAGTAGTTTCCGAGAAAATGAAAATAAACCAAATTATGCCATACTTTTAGCTAAAAATATGTATGTTATTGTGCGATGCACATATTTTTTCTCAAAAACGGTAAGTCTGGCGTGGTTTTGACCATAACAAGATTTGTAGAGGCATTCATTACGAACATTTTAAACCAAAATCTTAATTCTAGGCCTAGTAGTTTCCGAGAAAATGGAAATAAACCAAATTATGCCATACTTTTAGCTGAAAATATGTAAAAATATGTATGTTATTGTGCGATACACATATTTTTTCTCAAAAACGGTAAGTCTGGCGTGGTTTTGACCATAACAAGATTTGTAGAGGCATTCATTACGAACATTTTAAACCAAAAATCTTAATTCTAGGCCTAGTAGTTTCCGAGAAAATGGAAATAAACCAAATTATGCCATACTTTTAGCTAAAAATATGTATGTTATTGTGCGATGCACATATTTTTTCTCAAAAACGGTAAGTCTGGCGTGGTTTTGACCATAACAAGATTTGTAGAGGCATTCATTACGAACATTTTAAACCAAAAATCTTAATTCTAGGCCTAGTAGTTTCCGAGAAAATGGAAATAAACCAAATTATGCCATACTTTTAGCTAAAAATATGTATGTTATTGTGCGATGCACATATTTTTTCTCAAAAACGGTAAGTCTGGCGTGGTTTTGACCATAACAAGATTTGTAGAGGCATTCATTACGAACATTTTAAACCAAAAATCTTAATTCTAGGCCTAGTAGTTTCCGAGAAAATGGAAATAAACCAAATTATGCCATACTTTTAGCTGAAAATATGTAAAAATATGTATGTTATTGTGCGATGCACATATTTTTTCTCAAAAACGGTAAGTCTGGCGTGGTTTTGACCATAACAAGATTTGTAGAGGCATTCATTACGAACATTTTAAACTAAAAATCTTAATTCTAGGCCTAGTAGTTTCCGAGAAAATGGAAATAAACCAAATTATGCCATACTTTTAGCTGAAAATATGTAAAAATATGTATGTTATTGTGCGATACACATATTTTTTCTCAAAAACGGTAAGTCTGGCGTGGTTTTGACCATAACAAGATTTGTAGAGGCATTCATTACGAACATTTTAAACCAAAAATCTTAATTCTAGGCCTAGTAGTTTCCGAGAAAATGAAAATAAACCAAATTATGCCATACTTTTAGCTAAAAATATGTATGTTATTGTGCGATGCACATATTTTTTCTCAAAAAGGGTAAGTCTGGCGTGGTTTTGACCATAACAAGATTTGTAGAGGCATTCATTACGAACATTTTAAACCAAAAATCTTAATTCTAGGCCTAGTAGTTTCCGAGAAAATGGAAATAAACCAAATTATGCCATACTTTTAGCTGAAAATATGTAAAAATATGTATGTTATTGTGCGATACACATATTTTTTCTCAAAAACGGTAAGTCTGGCGTGGTTTTGACCATAACAAGATTTGTAGAGGCATTCATTACGAACATTTTAAACCAAAAATCTTAATTCTAGGCCTAGTAGTTTCCGAGAAAATGGAAATAAACCAAATTATGCCATACTTTTAGCTGAAAATATGTAAAAATATGTATGTTATTGTGCGATGCACATATTTTTTCTCAAAAACGGTAAGTCTGGCGTGGTTTTGACCATAACAAGATTTGTAGAGGCATTCATTACGAACATTTTAAACCAAAAATCTTAATTCTAGGCCTAGTAGTTTCCGAGAAAATGAAAATAAACCAAATTATGCCATACTTTTAGCTGAAAATATGTAAAAATATGTATGTTATTGTGCGATGCACATATTTTTTCTCAAAAACGGTAAGTCTGGCGTGGTTTTGACCATAACAAGATTTGTAGAGGCATTCATTACGAACATTTTAAACCAAAAATCCTAATTCTAGGCCTAGTAGTTTCCGAGAAAATGAAAATAAACCAAATTATGCCATACTTTTAGCTAAAAATATGTATGTTATTGTGCGATGCACATATTTTTTCTCAAAAACGGTAAGTCTGGCGTGGTTTTGACCATAACAAGATTTGTAGAGGCATTCATTACGAACATTTTAAACCAAAAATCTTAATTCTAGGCCTAGTAGTTTCCGAGAAAATGGAAATAAACCAAATTATGCCATACTTTTAGCTGAAAATATGTAAAAATATGTATGTTATTGTGCGATACACATATTTTTTCTCAAAAACGGTAAGTCTGGCGTGGTTTTGACCATAACAAGATTTGTAGAGGCATTCATTACGAACATTTTAAACCAAAAATCTTAATTCTAGGCCTAGTAGTTTCCGAGAAAATGGAAATAAACCAAATTATGCCATACTTTTAGCTAAAAATATGTATGTTATTGTGCGATGCACATATTTTTTCTCAAAAACGGTAAGTCTGGCGTGGTTTTGACCATAACAAGATTTGTAGAGGCATTCATTACGAACATTTTAAACCAAAAATCTTAATTCTAGGCCTAGTAGTTTCCGAGAAAATGGAAATAAACCAAATTATGCCATACTTTTAGCTAAAAATATGTATGTTATTGTGCGATGCACATATTTTTTCTCAAAAACGGTAAGTCTGGCGTGGTTTTGACCATAACAAGATTTGTAGAGGCATTCATTACGAACATTTTAAACCAAAAATCTTAATTCTAGGCCTAGTAGTTTCCGAGAAAATGGAAATAAACCAAATTATGCCATACTTTTAGCTGAAAATATGTAAAAATATGTATGTTATTGTGCGATGCACATATTTTTTCTCAAAAACGGTAAGTCTGGCGTGGTTTTGACCATAACAAGATTTGTAGAGGCATTCATTACGAACATTTTAAACTAAAAATCTTAATTCTAGGCCTAGTAGTTTCCGAGAAAATGGAAATAAACCAAATTATGCCATACTTTTAGCTGAAAATATGTAAAAATATGTATGTTATTGTGCGATACACATATTTTTTCTCAAAAACGGTAAGTCTGGCGTGGTTTTGACCATAACAAGATTTGTAGAGGCATTCATTACGAACATTTTAAACCAAAAATCTTAATTCTAGGCCTAGTAGTTTCCGAGAAAATGAAAATAAACCAAATTATGCCATACTTTTAGCTAAAAATATGTATGTTATTGTGCGATGCACATATTTTTTCTCAAAAAGGGTAAGTCTGGCGTGGTTTTGACCATAACAAGATTTGTAGAGGCATTCATTACGAACATTTTAAACCAAAAATCTTAATTCTAGGCCTAGTAGTTTCCGAGAAAATGGAAATAAACCAAATTATGCCATACTTTTAGCTGAAAATATGTAAAAATATGTATGTTATTGTGCGATACACATATTTTTTCTCAAAAACGGTAAGTCTGGCGTGGTTTTGACCATAACAAGATTTGTAGAGGCATTCATTACGAACATTTTAAACCAAAAATCTTAATTCTAGGCCTAGTAGTTTCCGAGAAAATGGAAATAAACCAAATTATGCCATACTTTTAGCTGAAAATATGTAAAAATATGTATGTTATTGTGCGATGCACATATTTTTTCTCAAAAACGGTAAGTCTGGCGTGGTTTTGACCATAACAAGATTTGTAGAGGCATTCATTACGAACATTTTAAACCAAAAATCTTAATTCTAGGCCTAGTAGTTTCCGAGAAAATGAAAATAAACCAAATTATGCCATACTTTTAGCTGAAAATATGTAAAAATATGTATGTTATTGTGCGATGCACATATTTTTTCTCAAAAACGGTAAGTCTGGCGTGGTTTTGACCATAACAAGATTTGTAGAGGCATTCATTACGAACATTTTAAACCAAAAATCTTAATTCTAGGCCTAGTAGTTTCCGAGAAAATGGAAATAAACCAAATTATGCCATACTTTTAGCTGAAAATATGTAAAAATATGTATGTTATTGTGCGATACACATATTTTTTCTCAAAAACGGTAAGTCTGGCGTGGTTTTGACCATAACAAGATTTGTAGAGGCATTCATTACGAACATTTTAAATCAAAAATCCTAATTCTAGGCCTAGTAGTTTCCGAGAAAATGAAAATAAACCAAATTATGCCATACTTTTAGCTAAAAATATGTATGTTATTGTGCGATGCACATATTTTTTCTCAAAAACGGTAAGTCTGGCGTGGTTTTGACCATAACAAGATTTGTAGAGGCATTCATTACGAACATTTTAAACCAAAAATCTTAATTCTAGGCCTAGTAGTTTCCGAGAAAATGGAAATAAACCAAATTATGCCATACTTTTAGCTGAAAATATGTAAAAATATGTATGTTATTGTGCGATACACATATTTTTTCTCAAAAACGGTAAGTCTGGCGTGGTTTTGACCATAACAAGATTTGTAGAGGCATTCATTACGAACATTTTAAACCAAAAATCTTAATTCTAGGCCTAGTAGTTTCCGAGAAAATGGAAATAAACCAAATTATGCCATACTTTTAGCTAAAAATATGTATGTTATTGTGCGATGCACATATTTTTTCTCAAAAACGGTAAGTCTGGCGTGGTTTTGACCATAACAAGATTTGTAGAGGCATTCATTACGAACATTTTAAACCAAAAATCTTAATTCTAGGCCTAGTAGTTTCCGAGAAAATGGAAATAAACCAAATTATGCCATACTTTTAGCTAAAAATATGTATGTTATTGTGCGATGCACATATTTTTTCTCAAAAACGGTAAGTCTGGCGTGGTTTTGACCATAACAAGATTTGTAGAAGCATTCATTACGAACATTTTAAACCAAAAATCTTAATTCTAGGCCTAGTAGTTTCCGAGAAAATGGAAATAAACCAAATTATGCCATACTTTTAGCTAAAAATATGTATGTTATTGTGCGATGCACATATTTTTTCTCAAAAACGGTAAGTCTGGCGTGGTTTTGACCATAACAAGATTTGTAGAGGCATTCATTACGAACATTTTAAACCAAAAATCTTAATTCTAGGCCTAGTAGTTTCCGAGAAAATGGAAATAAACCAAATTATGCCATACTTTTAGCTGAAAATATGTAAAAATATGTATGTTATTGTGCGATGCACATATTTTTTCTCAAAAACGGTAAGTCTGGCGTGGTTTTGACCATAACAAGATTTGTAGAGGCATTCATTACGAACATTTTAAACCAAAAATCTTAATTCTAGGCCTAGTAGTTTCCGAGAAAATGGAAATAAACCAAATTATGCCATACTTTTAGCTGAAAATATGTAAAAATATGTATGTTATTGTGCGATACACATATTTTTTCTCAAAAACGGTAAGTCTGGCGTGGTTTTGACCATAACAAGATTTGTAGAGGCATTCATTACGAACATTTTAAACCAAAAATCTTAATTCTAGGCCTAGTAGTTTCCGAGAAAATGGAAATAAACCAAATTATGCCATACTTTTAGCTGAAAATATGTAAAAAAATGTATGTTATTGTGCGATACACATATTTTTTCTCAAAAACGGTAAGTCTGGCGTGGTTTTGACCATAACAAGATTTGTAGAGGCATTCATTACGAACATTTTAAACCAAAAATCTTAATTCTAGGCCTAGTAGTTTCCGAGAAAATGGAAATAAACCAAATTATGCCATACTTTTAGCTAAAAATATGTATGTTATTGTGCGATGCACATATTTTTTCTCAAAAACGGTAAGTCTGGCGTGGTTTTGACCATAACAAGATTTGTAGAGGCATTCATTACGAACATTTTAAACCAAAAATCTTAATTCTAGGCCTAGTAGTTTCCGAGAAAATGGAAATAAACCAAATTATGCCATACTTTTAGCTAAAAATATGTATGTTATTGTGCGATGCACATATTTTTTCTCAAAAACGGTAAGTCTGGCGTGGTTTTGACCATAACAAGATTTGTAGAGGCATTCATTACGAACATTTTAAACCAAAAATCTTAATTCTAGGCCTAGTAGTTTCCGAGAAAATGGAAATAAACCAAATTATGCCATACTTTTAGCTAAAAATATGTATGTTATTGTGCGATGCACATATTTTTTCTCAAAAACGGTAAGTCTGGCGTGGTTTTGACCATAACAAGATTTGTAGAGGCATTCATTACGAACATTTTAAACCAAAAATCTTAATTCTAGGCCTAGTAGTTTCCGAGAAAATGGAAATAAACCAAATTATGCCATACTTTTAGCTGAAAATATGTAAAAATATGTATGTTATTGTGCGATACACATATTTTTTCTCAAAAACGGTAAGTCTGGCGTGGTTTTGACCATAACAAGATTTGTAGAGGCATTCATTACGAACATTTTAAACCAAAAATCTTAATTCTAGGCCTAGTAGTTTCCGAGAAAATGGAAATAAACCAAATTATGCCATACTTTTAGCTGAAAATATGTAAAAATATGTATGTTATTGTGCGATACACATATTTTTTCTCAAAAACGGTAAGTCTGGCGTGGTTTTGACCATAACAAGATTTGTAGAGGCATTCATTACGAACATTTTAAACCAAAAATCTTAATTCTAGGCCTAGTAGTTTCCGAGAAAATGGAAATAAACCAAATTATGCCATACTTTTAGCTAAAAATATGTAAAAATATGTATGTTATTGTGCGATGCACATATTTTTTCTCAAAAAGGGTAAGTCTGGCGTGGTTTTGACCATAACAAGATTTGTAGAGGCATTCATTACGAACATTTTAAACCAAAAATCTTAATTCTAGGCCTAGTAGTTTCCGAGAAAATGGAAATAAACCAAATTATGCCATACTTTTAGCTGAAAATATGTAAAAATATGTATGTTATTGTGCGATACACATATTTTTTCTCAAAAACGGTAAGTCTGGCGTGGTTTTGACCATAACAAGATTTGTAGAGGCATTCATTACGAACATTTTAAACCAAAAATCTTAATTCTAGGCCTAGTAGTTTCCGAGAAAATGGAAATAAACCAAATTATGCCATACTTTTAGCTGAAAATATGTAAAAATATGTATGTTATTGTGCGATACACATATTTTTTCTCAAAAACGGTAAGTCTGGCGTGGTTTTGACCATAACAAGATTTGTAGAGGCATTCATTACGAACATTTTAAACCAAAAATCTTAATTCTAGGCCTAGTAGTTTCCGAGAAAATGGAAATAAACCAAATTATGCCATACTTTTAGCTAAAAATATGTAAAAATATGTATGTTATTGTGCGATGCACATATTTTTTCTCAAAAAGGGTAAGTCTGGCGTGGTTTTGACCATAACAAGATTTGTAGAGGCATTCATTACGAACATTTTAAACCAAAAATCTTAATTCTAGGCCTAGTAGTTTCCGAGAAAATGGAAATAAACCAAATTATGCCATACTTTTAGCTGAAAATATGTAAAAATATGTATGTTATTGTGCGATACACATATTTTTTCTCAAAAACGGTAAGTCTGGCGTGTTTTTGACCATAACAAGATTTGTAGAGGCATTCATTACGAACATTTTAAACCAAAAATCTTAATTCTAGGCCTAGTAGTTTCCGAGAAAATGGAAATAAACCAAATTATGCCATACTTTTAGCTGAAAATATGTAAAAATATGTATGTTATTGTGCGATACACATATTTTTTCTCAAAA
Organism: Myathropa florea; assembly: GCA_930367185.1. Taxonomy (NCBI): domain Eukaryota; kingdom Metazoa; phylum Arthropoda; class Insecta; order Diptera; family Syrphidae; genus Myathropa; species Myathropa florea. The sequence continues at coordinate 41,433,192 of OV884003.1, forward strand.
ACGGTAAGTCTGGCGTGGTTTTGACCATAACAAGATTTGTAGAGGCATTCATTACGAACATTTTAAACCAAAAATCTTAATTCTAGGCCTAGTAGTTTCCGAGAAAATGAAAATAAACCAAATTATGCCATACTTTTAGCTAAAAATATGTATGTTATTGTGCGATGCACATATTTTTTCTCAAAAACGGTAAGTCTGGCGTGGTTTTGACCATAACAAGATTTGTAGAGGCATTCATTACGAACATTTTAAACCAAAAATCTTAATTCTAGGCCTAGTAGTTTCCGAGAAAATGGAAATAAACCAAATTATGCCATACTTTTAGCTGAAAATATGTAAAAATATGTATGTTATTGTGCGATACACATATTTTTTCTCAAAAACGGTAAGTCTGGCGTGGTTTTGACCATAACAATATTTGTAGAGGCATTCATTACGAACATTTTAAACCAAAAATCTTAATTCTAGGCCTAGTAGTTTCCGAGAAAATGGAAATAAACCAAATTATGCCATACTTTTAGCTGAAAATATGTAAAAATATGTATGTTATTGTGCGATGCACATATTTTTTCTCAAAAACGGTAAGTCTGGCGTGGTTTTGACCATAACAAGATTTGTAGAGGCATTCATTACGAACATTTTAAACCAAAAATCTTAATTCTAGGCCTAGTAGTTTCCGAGAAAATGAAAATAAACCAAATTATGCCATACTTTTAGCTGAAAATATGTAAAAATATGTATGTTATTGTGCGATGCACATATTTTTTCTCAAAAACGGTAAGTCTGGCGTGGTTTTGACCATAACAAGATTTGTAGAGGCATTCATTACGAACATTTTAAACCAAAAATCTTAATTCTAGGCCTAGTAGTTTCCGAGAAAATGGAAATAAACCAAATTATGCCATACTTTTAGCTGAAAATATGTAAAAATATGTATGTTATTGTGCGATACACATATTTTTTCTCAAAAACGGTAAGTCTGGCGTGGTTTTGACCATAACAAGATTTGTAGAGGCATTCATTACGAACATTTTAAACCAAAAATCTTAATTCTAGGCCTAGTAGTTTCCGAGAAAATGAAAATAAACCAAATTATGCCATACTTTTAGCTAAAAATATGTATGTTATTGTGCGATGCACATATTTTTTCTCAAAAACGGTAAGTCTGGCGTGGTTTTGACCATAACAAGATTTGTAGAGGCATTCATTACGAACATTTTAAACCAAAAATCTTAATTCTAGGCCTAGTAGTTTCCGAGAAAATGGAAATAAACCAAATTATGCCATACTTTTAGCTGAAAATATGTAAAAATATGTATGTTATTGTGCGATACACATATTTTTTCTCAAAAACGGTAAGTCTGGCGTGGTTTTGACCATAACAATATTTGTAGAGGCATTCATTACGAACATTTTAAACCAAAAATCTTAATTCTAGGCCTAGTAGTTTCCGAGAAAATGGAAATAAACCAAATTATGCCATACTTTTAGCTGAAAATATGTAAAAATATGTATGTTATTGTGCGATGCACATATTTTTTCTCAAAAACGGTAAGTCTGGCGTGGTTTTGACCATAACAAGATTTGTAGAGGCATTCATTACGAACATTTTAAACCAAAAATCTTAATTCTAGGCCTAGTAGTTTCCGAGAAAATGAAAATAAACCAAATTATGCCATACTTTTAGCTGAAAATATGTATGTTATTGTGCGATGCACATATTTTTTCTCAAAAACGGTAAGTCTGGCGTGGTTTTGACCATAACAAGATTTGTAGAGGCATTCATTACGAACATTTTAAACCAAAAATCTTAATTCTAGGCCTAGTAGTTTCCGAGAAAATGGAAATAAACCAAATTATGCCATACTTTTAGCTGAAAATATGTAAAAATATGTATGTTATTGTGCGATACACATATTTTTTCTCAAAAACGGTAAGTCTGGCGTGGTTTTGACCATAACAAGATTTGTAGAGGCATTCATTACGAACATTTTAAACCAAAAATCTTAATTCTAGGCCTAGTAGTTTCCGAGAAAATGAAAATAAACCAAATTATGCCATACTTTTAGCTGAAAATATGTAAAAATATGTATGTTATTGTGCGATGCACATATTTTTTCTCAAAAACGGTAAGTCTGGCGTGGTTTTGACCATAACAAGATTTGTAGAGGCATTCATTACGAACATTTTAAACCAAAAATCTTAATTCTAGGCCTAGTAGTTTCCGAGAAAATGGAAATAAACCAAATTATGCCATACTTTTAGCTGAAAATATGTAAAAATATGTATGTTATTGTGCGATACACATATTTTTTCTCAAAAACGGTAAGTCTGGCGTGGTTTTGACCATAACAAGATTTGTAGAGGCATTCATTACGAACATTTTAAACCAAAAATCTTAATTCTAGGCCTAGTAGTTTCCGAGAAAATGAAAATAAACCAAATTATGCCATACTTTTAGCTAAAAATATGTATGTTATTGTGCGATGCACATATTTTTTCTCAAAAACGGTAAGTCTGGCGTGGTTTTGACCATAACAAGATTAGTAGAGGCATTCATTACGAACATTTTAAACCAAAAATCTTAATTCTAGGCCTAGTAGTTTCCGAGAAAATGGAAATAAACCAAATTATGCCATACTTTTAGCTGAAAATATGTAAAAATATGTATGTTATTGTGCGATACACATATTTTTTCTCAAAAACGGTAAGTCTGGCGTGGTTTTGACCATAACAAGATTTGTAGAGGCATTCATTACGAACATTTTAAACCAAAAATCTTAATTCTAGGCCTAGTAGTTTCCGAGAAAATGAAAATAAACCAAATTATGCCATACTTTTAGCTAAAAATATGTATGTTATTGTGCGATGCACATATTTTTTCTCAAAAACGGTAAGTCTGGCGTGGTTTTGACCATAACAAGATTTGTAGAGGCATTCATTACGAACATTTTAAACCAAAAATCTTAATTCTAGGCCTAGTAGTTTCCGAGAAAATGGAAATAAACCAAATTATGCCATACTTTTAGCTGAAAATATGTAAAAATATGTATGTTATTGTGCGATACACATATTTTTTCTCAAAAACGGTAAGTCTGGCGTGGTTTTGACCATAACAATATTTGTAGAGGCATTCATTACGAACATTTTAAACCAAAAATCTTAATTCTAGGCCTAGTAGTTTCCGAGAAAATGGAAATAAACCAAATTATGCCATACTTTTAGCTGAAAATATGTAAAAATATGTATGTTATTGTGCGATGCACATATTTTTTCTCAAAAACGGTAAGTCTGGCGTGGTTTTGACCATAACAAGATTTGTAGAGGCATTCATTACGAACATTTTAAACCAAAAATCTTAATTCTAGGCCTAGTAGTTTCCGAGAAAATGAAAATAAACCAAATTATGCCATACTTTTAGCTGAAAATATGTAAAAATATGTATGTTATTGTGCGATGCACATATTTTTTCTCAAAAACGGTAAGTCTGGCGTGGTTTTGACCATAACAAGATTTGTAGAGGCATTCATTACGAACATTTTAAACCAAAAATCTTAATTCTAGGCCTAGTAGTTTCCGAGAAAATGGAAATAAACCAAATTATGCCATACTTTTAGCTGAAAATATGTAAAAATATGTATGTTATTGTGCGATACACATATTTTTTCTCAAAAACGGTAAGTCTGGCGTGGTTTTGACCATAACAAGATTTGTAGAGGCATTCATTACGAACATTTTAAACCAAAAATCTTAATTCTAGGCCTAGTAGTTTCCGAGAAAATGAAAATAAACCAAATTATGCCATACTTTTAGCTAAAAATATGTATGTTATTGTGCGATGCACATATTTTTTCTCAAAAACGGTAAGTCTGGCGTGGTTTTGACCATAACAAGATTTGTAGAGGCATTCATTACGAACATTTTAAACCAAAAATCTTAATTCTAGGCCTAGTAGTTTCCGAGAAAATGGAAATAAACCAAATTATGCCATACTTTTAGCTGAAAATATGTAAAAATATGTATGTTATTGTGCGATACACATATTTTTTCTCAAAAACGGTAAGTCTGGCGTGGTTTTGACCATAACAATATTTGTAGAGGCATTCATTACGAACATTTTAAACCAAAAATCTTAATTCTAGGCCTAGTAGTTTCCGAGAAAATGGAAATAAACCAAATTATGCCATACTTTTAGCTGAAAATATGTAAAAATATGTATGTTATTGTGCGATGCACATATTTTTTCTCAAAAACGGTAAGTCTGGCGTGGTTTTGACCATAACAAGATTTGTAGAGGCATTCATTACGAACATTTTAAACCAAAAATCTTAATTCTAGGCCTAGTAGTTTCCGAGAAAATGAAAATAAACCAAATTATGCCATACTTTTAGCTGAAAATATGTATGTTATTGTGCGATGCACATATTTTTTCTCAAAAACGGTAAGTCTGGCGTGGTTTTGACCATAACAAGATTTGTAGAGGCATTCATTACGAACATTTTAAACCAAAAATCTTAATTCTAGGCCTAGTAGTTTCCGAGAAAATGGAAATAAACCAAATTATGCCATACTTTTAGCTGAAAATATGTAAAAATATGTATGTTATTGTGCGATACACATATTTTTTCTCAAAAACGGTAAGTCTGGCGTGGTTTTGACCATAACAAGATTTGTAGAGGCATTCATTACGAACATTTTAAACCAAAAATCTTAATTCTAGGCCTAGTAGTTTCCGAGAAAATGAAAATAAACCAAATTATGCCATACTTTTAGCTGAAAATATGTAAAAATATGTATGTTATTGTGCGATGCACATATTTTTTCTCAAAAACGGTAAGTCTGGCGTGGTTTTGACCATAACAAGATTTGTAGAGGCATTCATTACGAACATTTTAAACCAAAAATCTTAATTCTAGGCCTAGTAGTTTCCGAGAAAATGGAAATAAACCAAATTATGCCATACTTTTAGCTGAAAATATGTAAAAATATGTATGTTATTGTGCGATACACATATTTTTTCTCAAAAACGGTAAGTCTGGCGTGGTTTTGACCATAACAAGATTTGTAGAGGCATTCATTACGAACATTTTAAACCAAAAATCTTAATTCTAGGCCTAGTAGTTTCCGAGAAAATGAAAATAAACCAAATTATGCCATACTTTTAGCTAAAAATATGTATGTTATTGTGCGATGCACATATTTTTTCTCAAAAACGGTAAGTCTGGCGTGGTTTTGACCATAACAAGATTAGTAGAGGCATTCATTACGAACATTTTAAACCAAAAATCTTAATTCTAGGCCTAGTAGTTTCCGAGAAAATGGAAATAAACCAAATTATGCCATACTTTTAGCTGAAAATATGTAAAAATATGTATGTTATTGTGCGATACACATATTTTTTCTCAAAAACGGTAAGTCTGGCGTGGTTTTGACCATAACAAGATTTGTAGAGGCATTCATTACGAACATTTTAAACCAAAAATCTTAATTCTAGGCCTAGTAGTTTCCGAGAAAATGGAAATAAACCAAATTATGCCATACTTTTAGCTGAAAATATGTAAAAATATGTATGTTATTGTGCGATACACATATTTTTTCTCAAAAACGGTAAGGCTGGCGTGGTTTTGACCATAACAAGATTTGTAGAGGCATTCATTACGAACATTTTAAACCAAAAATCTTAATTCTAGGCCTAGTAGTTTCCGAGAAAATGGAAATAAACCAAATTATGCCATACTTTTAGCTGAAAATATGTAAAAATATGTATGTTATTGTGCGATACACATATTTTTTCTCAAAAACGGTAAGTCTGGCGTGGTTTTGACCATAACAAGATTTGTAGAGGCATTCATTACGAACATTTTAAACCAAAAATCTTAATTCTAGGCCTAGTAGTTTCCGAGAAAATGGAAATAAACCAAATTATGCCATACTTTTAGCTAAAAATATGTAAAAATATGTATGTTATTGTGCGATGCACATATTTTTTCTCAAAAAGGGTAAGTCTGGCGTGGTTTTGACCATAACAAGATTTGTAGAGGCATTCATTACGAACATTTTAAACCAAAAATCTTAATTCTAGGCCTAGTAGTTTCCGAGAAAATGGAAATAAACCAAATTATGCCATACTTTTAGCTGAAAATATGTAAAAATATGTATGTTATTGTGCGATACACATATTTTTTCTCAAAAACGGTAAGTCTGGCGTGGTTTTGACCATAACAAGATTTGTAGAGGCATTCATTACGAACATTTTAAACCAAAAATCTTAATTCTAGGCCTAGTAGTTTCCGAGAAAATGGAAATAAACCAAATTATGCCATACTTTTAGCTGAAAATATGTAAAAATATGTATGTTATTGTGCGATACACATATTTTTTCTCAAAAACGGTAAGTCTGGCGTGGTTTTGACCATAACAAGATTTGTAGAGGCATTCATTACGAACATTTTAAACCAAAAATCTTAATTCTAGGCCTAGTAGTTTCCGAGAAAATGAAAATAAACCAAATTATGCCATACTTTTAGCTAAAAATATGTATGTTATTGTGCGATGCACATATTTTTTCTCAAAAACGGTAAGTCTGGCGTGGTTTTGACCATAACAAGATTTGTAGAGGCATTCATTACGAACATTTTAAACCAAAAATCTTAATTCTAGGCCTAGTAGTTTCCGAGAAAATGGAAATAAACCAAATTATGCCATACTTTTAGCTGAAAATATGTAAAAATATGTATGTTATTGTGCGATACACATATTTTTTCTCAAAAACGGTAAGTCTGGCGTGGTTTTGACCATAACAAGATTTGTAGAGGCATTCATTACGAACATTTTAAACCAAAAATCTTAATTCTAGGCCTAGTAGTTTCCGAGAAAATGAAAATAAACCAAATTATGCCATACTTTTAGCTAAAAATATGTATGTTATTGTGCGATGCACATATTTTTTCTCAAAAACGGTAAGTCTGGCGTGGTTTTGACCATAACAAGATTTGTAGAGGCATTCATTACGAACATTTTAAACCAAAAATCTTAATTCTAGGCCTAGTAGTTTCCGAGAAAATGGAAATAAACCAAATTATGCCATACTTTTAGCTGAAAATATGTAAAAATATGTATGTTATTGTGCGATACACATATTTTTTCTCAAAAACGGTAAGTCTGGCGTGGTTTTGACCATAACAAGATTTGTAGAGGCATTCATTACGAACATTTTAAACCAAAAATCTTAATTCTAGGCCTAGTAGTTTCCGAGAAAATGGAAATAAACCAAATTATGCCATACTTTTAGCTAAAAATATGTATGTTATTGTGCGATGCACATATTTTTTCTCAAAAACGGTAAGTCTGGCGTGGTTTTGACCATAACAAGATTTGTAGAGGCATTCATTACGAACATTTTAAACCAAAAATCTTAATTCTAGGCCTAGTAGTTTCCGAGAAAATGGAAATAAACCAAATTATGCCATACTTTTAGCTAAAAATATGTATGTTATTGTGCGATGCACATATTTTTTCTCAAAAACGGTAAGTCTGGCGTGGTTTTGACCATAACAAGATTTGTAGAGGCATTCATTACGAACATTTTAAACCAAAAATCTTAATTCTAGGCCTAGTAGTTTCCGAGAAAATGGAAATAAATCAAATTATGCCATACTTTTAGCTGAAAATATGTAAAAATATGTATGTTATTGTGCGATGCACATATTTTTTCTCATAAACGGTAAGTCTGGCGTGGTTTTGACCATAACAAGATTTGTAGAGGCATTCATTACGAACATTTTAAACCAAAAATCTTAATTCTAGGCCTAGTAGTTTCCGAGAAAATGGAAATAAACCAAATTATGCCATACTTTTAGCTGAAAATATGTAAAAATATGTATGTTATTGTGCGATACACATATTTTTTCTCAAAAACGGTAAGTCTGGCGTGGTTTTGACCGTAACAAGATTTGTAGAGGCATTCATTACGAACATTTTAAACCAAAAATCTTAATTCTAGGCCTAGTAGTTTCCGAGAAAATGAAAATAAACCAAATTATGCCATACTTTTAGCTAAAAATATGTATGTTATTGTGCGATGCACATATTTTTTCTCAAAAACGGTAAGTCTGGCGTGGTTTTGACCATAACAAGATTTGTAGAGGCATTCATTACGAACATTTTAAACCAAAAATCTTAATTCTAGGCCTAGTAGTTTCCGAGAAAATGAAAATAAACCAAATTATGCCATACTTTTAGCTAAAAATATGTATGTTATTGTGCGATGCACATATTTTTTCTCAAAAACGGTAAGTCTGGCGTGGTTTTGACCATAACAAGATTTGTAGAGGCATTCATTACGAACATTTTAAACCAAAAATCTTAATTCTAGGCCTAGTAGTTTCCGAGAAAATGAAAATAAACCAAATTATGCCATACTTTTAGCTGAAAATATGTAAAAATATGTATGTTATTGTGCGATACACATATTTTTTCTCAAAAACGGTAAGTCTGGCGTGGTTTTGACCATAACAAGATTTGTAGAGGCATTCATTACGAACATTTTAAACCAAAAATCTTAATTCTAGGCCTAGTAGTTTCCGAGAAAATGAAAATAAACCAAATTATGCCATACTTTTAGCTAAAAATATGTATGTTATTGTGCGATGCACATATTTTTTCTCAAAAACGGTAAGTCTGGCGTGGTTTTGACCATAACAAGATTTGTAGAGGCATTCATTACGAACATTTTAAACCAAAAATCTTAATTCTAGGCCTAGTAGTTTCCGAGAAAATGGAAATAAACCAAATTATGCCATACTTTTAGCTGAAAATATGTAAAAATATGTATGTTATTGTGCGATACACATATTTTTTCTCAAAAACGGTAAGTCTGGCGTGGTTTTGACCATAACAAGATTTGTAGAGGCATTCATTACGAACATTTTAAACCAAAAATCTTAATTCTAGGCCTAGTAGTTTCCGAGAAAATGGAAATAAACCAAATTATGCCATACTTTTAGCTGAAAATATGTAAAAATATGTATGTTATTGTGCGATACACATATTTTTTCTCAAAAACGGTAAGTCTGGCGTGGTTTTGACCATAACAAGATTTGTAGAGGCATTCATTACGAACATTTTAAACCAAAAATCTTAATTCTAGGCCTAGTAGTTTCCGAGAAAATGAAAATAAACCAAATTATGCCATACTTTTAGCTAAAAATATGTATGTTATTGTGCGATGCACATATTTTTTCTCAAAAACGGTAAGTCTGGCGTGGTTTTGACCATAACAAGATTTGTAGAGGCATTCATTACGAACATTTTAAACCAAAAATCTTAATTCTAGGCCTAGTAGTTTCCGAGAAAATGAAAATAAACCAAATTATGCCATACTTTTAGCTGAAAATATGTAAAAATATGTATGTTATTGTGCGATACACATATTTTTTCTCAAAAACGGTAAGTCTGGCGTGGTTTTGACCATAACAAGATTTGTAGAGGCATTCATTACGAACATTTTAAACCAAAAATCTTAATTCTAGGCCTAGTAGTTTCCGAGAAAATGAAAATAAACCAAATTATGCCATACTTTTAGCTAAAAATATGTATGTTATTGTGCGATGCACATATTTTTTCTCAAAAACGGTAAGTCTGGCGTGGTTTTGACCATAACAAGATTTGTAGAGGCATTCATTACGAACATTTTAAACCAAAAATCTTAATTCTAGGCCTAGTAGTTTCCGAGAAAATGGAAATAAACCAAATTATGCCATACTTTTAGCTGAAAATATGTAAAAATATGTATGTTATTGTGCGATACACATATTTTTTCTCAAAAACGGTAAGTCTGGCGTGGTTTTGACCATAACAAGATTTGTAGAGGCATTCATTACGAACATTTTAAACCAAAAATCTTAATTCTAGGCCTAGTAGTTTCCGAGAAAATGGAAATAAACCAAATTATGCCATACTTTTAGCTGAAAATATGTAAAAATATGTATGTTATTGTGCGATACACATATTTTTTCTCAAAAACGGTAAGTCTGGCGTGGTTTTGACCATAACAAGATTTGTAGAGGCATTCATTACGAACATTTTAAACCAAAAATCTTAATTCTAGGCCTAGTAGTTTCCGAGAAAATGGAAATAAACCAAATTATGCCATACTTTTAGCTGAAAATATGTAAAAATATGTATGTTATTGTGCGATACACATATTTTTTCTCAAAAACGGTAAGTCTGGCGTGGTTTTGACCATAACAAGATTTGTAGAGGCATTCATTACGAACATTTTAAACCAAAAATCTTAATTCTAGGCCTAGTAGTTTCCGAGAAAATGGAAATAAACCAAATTATGCCATACTTTTAGCTGAAAATATGTAAAAATATGTATGTTATTGTGCGATACACATATTTTTTCTCAAAAACGGTAAGTCTGGCGTGGTTTTGACCATAACAAGATTTGTAGAGGCATTCATTACGAACATTTTAAACCAAAAATCTTAATTCTAGGCCTAGTAGTTTCCGAGAAAATGAAAATAAACCAAATTATGCCATACTTTTAGCTAAAAATATGTATGTTATTGTGCGATGCACATATTTTTTCTCAAAAACGGTAAGTCTGGCGTGGTTTTGACCATAACAAGATTTGTAGAGGCATTCATTACGAACATTTTAAACCAAAAATCTTAATTCTAGGCCTAGTAGTTTCCGAGAAAATGGAAATAAACCAAATTATGCCATACTTTTAGCTGAAAATATGTAAAAATATGTATGTTATTGTGCGATACACATATTTTTTCTCAAAAACGGTAAGTCTGGCGTGGTTTTGACCATAACAAGATTTGTAGAGGCATTCATTACGAACATTTTAAACCAAAAATCTTAATTCTAGGCCTAGTAGTTTCCGAGAAAATGGAAATAAACCAAATTATGCCATACTTTTAGCTGAAAATATGTAAAAATATGTATGTTATTGTGCGATACACATATTTTTTCTCAAAAACGGTAAGTCTGGCGTGGTTTTGACCATAACAAGATTTGTAGAGGCATTCATTACGAACATTTTAAACCAAAAATCTTAATTCTAGGCCTAGTAGTTTCCGAGAAAATGGAAATAAACCAAATTATGCCATACTTTTAGCTGAAAATATGTAAAAATATGTATGTTATTGTGCGATACACATATTTTTTCTCAAAAACGGTAAGTCTGGCGTGGTTTTGACCATAACAAGATTTGTAGAGGCATTCATTACGAACATTTTAAACCAAAAATCTTAATTCTAGGCCTAGTAGTTTCCGAGAAAATGGAAATAAACCAAATTATGCCATACTTTTAGCTGAAAATATGTAAAAATATGTATGTTATTGTGCGATACACATATTTTTTCTCAAAAACGGTAAGTCTGGCGTGGTTTTGACCATAACAAGATTTGTAGAGGCATTCATTACGAACATTTTAAACCAAAAATCTTAATTCTAGGCCTAGTAGTTTCCGAGAAAATGAAAATAAACCAAATTATGCCATACTTTTAGCTAAAAATATGTATGTTATTGTGCGATGCACATATTTTTTCTCAAAAACGGTAAGTCTGGCGTGGTTTTGACCATAACAAGATTTGTAGAGGCATTCATTACGAACATTTTAAACCAAAAATCTTAATTCTAGGCCTAGTAGTTTCCGAGAAAATGGAAATAAACCAAATTATGCCATACTTTTAGCTGAAAATATGTAAAAATATGTATGTTATTGTGCGATACACATATTTTTTCTCAAAAACGGTAAGTCTGGCGTGGTTTTGACCATAACAAGATTTGTAGAGGCATTCATTACGAACATTTTAAACCAAAAATCTTAATTCTAGGCCTAGTAGTTTCCGAGAAAATGGAAATAAACCAAATTATGCCATACTTTTAGCTGAAAATATGTAAAAATATGTATGTTATTGTGCGATACACATATTTTTTCTCAAAAACGGTAAGTCTGGCGTGGTTTTGACCATAACAAGATTTGTAGAGGCATTCATTACGAACATTTTAAACCAAAAATCTTAATTCTAGGCCTAGTAGTTTCCGAGAAAATGGAAATAAACCAAATTATGCCATACTTTTAGCTGAAAATATGTAAAAATATGTATGTTATTGTGCGATACACATATTTTTTCTCAAAAACGGTAAGTCTGGCGTGGTTTTGACCATAACAAGATTTGTAGAGGCATTCATTACGAACATTTTAAACCAAAAATCTTAATTCTAGGCCTAGTAGTTTCCGAGAAAATGAAAATAAACCAAATTATGCCATACTTTTAGCTAAAAATATGTATGTTATTGTGCGATGCACATATTTTTTCTCAAAAACGGTAAGTCTGGCGTGGTTTTGACCATAACAAGATTTGTAGAGGCATTCATTACGAACATTTTAAACCAAAAATCTTAATTCTAGGCCTAGTAGTTTCCGAGAAAATGGAAATAAACCAAATTATGCCATACTTTTAGCTGAAAATATGTAAAAATATGTATGTTATTGTGCGATACACATATTTTTTCTCAAAAACGGTAAGTCTGGCGTGGTTTTGACCATAACAAGATTTGTAGAGGCATTCATTACGAACATTTTAAACCAAAAATCTTAATTCTAGGCCTAGTAGTTTCCGAGAAAATGGAAATAAACCAAATTATGCCATACTTTTAGCTGAAAATATGTAAAAATATGTATGTTATTGTGCGATGCACATATTTTTTCTCAAAAACGGTAAGTCTGGCGTGGTTTTGACCATAACAAGATTTGTAGAGGCATTCATTACGAACATTTTAAACCAAAAATCTTAATTCTAGGCCTAGTAGTTTCCGAGAAAATGGAAATAAACCAAATTATGCCATACTTTTAGCTAAAAATATGTATGTTATTGTGCGATGCACATATTTTTTCTCAAAAACGGTAAGTCTGGCGTGGTTTTGACCATAACAAGATTTGTAGAGGCATTCATTACGAACATTTTAAACCAAAAATCTTAATTCTAGGCCTAGTAGTTTCCGAGAAAATGGAAATAAACCAAATTATGCCATACTTTTAGCTGAAAATATGTAAAAATATGTATGTTATTGTGCGATACACATATTTTTTCTCAAAAACGGTAAGTCTGGCGTGGTTTTGACCATAACAAGATTTGTAGAGGCATTCATTACGAACATTTTAAACCAAAAATCTTAATTCTAGGCCTAGTAGTTTCCGAGAAAATGAAAATAAACCAAATTATGCCATACTTTTAGCTAAAAATATGTATGTTATTGTGCGATGCACATATTTTTTCTCAAAAACGGTAAGTCTGGCGTGGTTTTGACCATAACAAGATTTGTAGAGGCATTCATTACGAACATTTTAAACCAAAAATCTTAATTCTAGGCCTAGTAGTTTCCGAGAAAATGGAAATAAACCAAATTATGCCATACTTTTAGCTAAAAATATGTATGTTATTGTGCGATGCACATATTTTTTCTCAAAAACGGTAAGTCTGGCGTGGTTTTGACCATAACAAGATTTGTAGAGGCATTCATTACGAACATTTTAAACCAAAAATCTTAATTCTAGGCCTAGTAGTTTCCGAGAAAATGGAAATAAACCAAATTATGCCATACTTTTAGCTAAAAATATGTATGTTATTGTGCGATGCACATATTTTTTCTCAAAAACGGTAAGTCTGGCGTGGTTTTGACCATAACAAGATTTGTAGAGGCATTCATTACGAACATTTTAAACCAAAAATCTTAATTCTAGGCCTAGTAGTTTCCGAGAAAATGAAAATAAACCAAATTATGCCATACTTTTAGCTAAAAATATGTATGTTATTGTGCGATGCACATATTTTTTCTCAAAAACGGTAAGTCTGGCGTGGTTTTGACCATAACAAGATTTGTAGAGGCATTCATTACGAACATTTTAAACCAAAAGTCTTAATTCTAGGCCTAGTAGTTTCCGAGAAAATGGAAATAAACCAAATTATGCCATACTTTTAGCTGAAAATATGTAAAAATATGTATGTTATTGTGCGATACACATATTTTTTCTCAAAAACGGTAAGTCTGGCGTGGTTTTGACCATAACAAGATTTGTAGAGGCATTCATTACGAACATTTTAAACCAAAAATCTTAATTCTAGGCCTAGTAGTTTCCGAGAAAATGAAAATAAACCAAATTATGCCATACTTTTAGCTAAAAATATGTATGTTATTGTGCGATGCACATATTTTTTCTCAAAAACGGTAAGTCTGGCGTGGTTTTGACCATAACAAGATTTGTAGAGGCATTCATTACGAACATTTTAAACCAAAAATCTTAATTCTAGGCCTAGTAGTTTCCGAGAAAATGGAAATAAACCAAATTATGCCATACTTTTAGCTAAAAATATGTATGTTATTGTGCGATGCACATATTTTTTCTCAAAAACGGTAAGTCTGGCGTGGTTTTGACCATAACAAGATTTGTAGAGGCATTCATTACGAACATTTTAAACCAAAAATCTTAATTCTAGGCCTAGTAGTTTCCGAGAAAATGGAAATAAACCAAATTATGCCATACTTTTAGCTGAAAATATGTAAAAATATGTATGTTATTGTGCGATACACATATTTTTTCTCAAAAACGGTAAGTCTGGCGTGGTTTTGACCATAACAAGATTTGTAGAGGCATTCATTACGAACATTTTAAACCAAAAATCTTAATTCTAGGCCTAGTAGTTTCCGAGAAAATGGAAATAAACCAAATTATGCCATACTTTTAGCTGAAAATATGTAAAAATATGTATGTTATTGTGCGATACACATATTTTTTCTCAAAAACGGTAAGTCTGGCGTGGTTTTGACCATAACAAGATTTGTAGAGGCATTCATTACGAACATTTTAAACCAAAAATCTTAATTCTAGGCCTAGTAGTTTCCGAGAAAATGGAAATAAACCAAATTATGCCATACTTTTAGCTGAAAATATGTAAAAATATGTATGTTATTGTGCGATACACATATTTTTTCTCAAAAACGGTAAGTCTGGCGTGGTTTTGACCATAACAAGATTTGTAGAGGCATTCATTACGAACATTTTAAACCAAAAATCTTAATTCTAGGCCTAGTAGTTTCCGAGAAAATGGAAATAAACCAAATTATGCCATACTTTTAGCTGAAAATATGTAAAAATATGTATGTTATTGTGCGATACACATATTTTTTCTCAAAAACGGTAAGTCTGGCGTGGTTTTGACCATAACAAGATTTGTAGAGGCATTCATTACGAACATTTTAAACCAAAAATCTTAATTCTAGGCCTAGTAGTTTCCGAGAAAATGAAAATAAACCAAATTATGCCATACTTTTAGCTAAAAATATGTATGTTATTGTGCGATGCACATATTTTTTCTCAAAAACGGTAAGTCTGGCGTGGTTTTGACCATAACAAGATTTGTAGAGGCATTCATTACGAACATTTTAAACCAAAAATCTTAATTCTAGGCCTAGTAGTTTCCGAGAAAATGGAAATAAACCAAATTATGCCATACTTTTAGCTGAAAATATGTAAAAATATGTATGTTATTGTGCGATACACATATTTTTTCTCAAAAACGGTAAGTCTGGCGTGGTTTTGACCATAACAAGATTTGTAGAGGCATTCATTACGAACATTTTAAACCAAAAATCTTAATTCTAGGCCTAGTAGTTTCCGAGAAAATGGAAATAAACCAAATTATGCCATACTTTTAGCTGAAAATATGTAAAAATATGTATGTTATTGTGCGATACACATATTTTTTCTCAAAAACGGTAAGTCTGGCGTGGTTTTGACCATAACAAGATTTGTAGAGGCATTCATTACGAACATTTTAAACCAAAAATCTTAATTCTAGGCCTAGTAGTTTCCGAGAAAATGGAAATAAACCAAATTATGCCATACTTTTAGCTGAAAATATGTAAAAATATGTATGTTATTGTGCGATACACATATTTTTTCTCAAAAACGGTAAGTCTGGCGTGGTTTTGACCATAACAAGATTTGTAGAGGCATTCATTACGAACATTTTAAACCAAAAATCTTAATTCTAGGCCTAGTAGTTTCCGAGAAAATGAAAATAAACCAAATTATGCCATACTTTTAGCTAAAAATATGTATGTTATTGTGCGATGCACATATTTTTTCTCAAAAACGGTAAGTCTGGCGTGGTTTTGACCATAACAAGATTTGTAGAGGCATTCATTACGAACATTTTAAACCAAAAATCTTAATTCTAGGCCTAGTAGTTTCCGAGAAAATGGAAATAAACCAAATTATGCCATACTTTTAGCTAAAAATATGTATGTTATTGTGCGATGCACATATTTTTTCTCAAAAACGGTAAGTCTGGCGTGGTTTTGACCATAACAAGATTTGTAGAGGCATTCATTACGAACATTTTAAACCAAAAATCTTAATTCTAGGCCTAGTAGTTTCCGAGAAAATGAAAATAAACCAAATTATGCCATACTTTTAGCTAAAAATATGTATGTTATTGTGCGATGCACATATTTTTTCTCAAAAACGGTAAGTCTGGCGTGGTTTTGACCATAACAAGATTTGTAGAGGCATTCATTACGAACATTTTAAACCAAAAGTCTTAATTCTAGGCCTAGTAGTTTCCGAGAAAATGGAAATAAACCAAATTATGCCATACTTTTAGCTGAAAATATGTAAAAATATGTATGTTATTGTGCGATACACATATTTTTTCTCAAAAACGGTAAGTCTGGCGTGGTTTTGACCATAACAAGATTTGTAGAGGCATTCATTACGAACATTTTAAACCAAAAATCTTAATTCTAGGCCTAGTAGTTTCCGAGAAAATGAAAATAAACCAAATTATGCCATACTTTTAGCTAAAAATATGTATGTTATTGTGCGATGCACATATTTTTTCTCAAAAACGGTAAGTCTGGCGTGGTTTTGACCATAACAAGATTTGTAGAGGCATTCATTACGAACATTTTAAACCAAAAATCTTAATTCTAGGCCTAGTAGTTTCCGAGAAAATGGAAATAAACCAAATTATGCCATACTTTTAGCTGAAAATATGTAAAAATATGTATGTTATTGTGCGATGCACATATTTTTTCTCAAAAACGGTAAGTCTGGCGTGGTTTTGACCGTAACAAGATTTGTAGAGGCATTCATTACGAACATTTTAAACCAAAAATCTTAATTCTAGGCCTAGTAGTTTCCGAGAAAATGGAAATAAACCAAATTATGCCATACTTTTAGCTAAAAATATGTATGTTATTGTGCGATGCACATATTTTTTCTCAAAAACGGTAAGTCTGGCGTGGTTTTGACCATAACAAGATTTGTAGAGGCATTCATTACGAACATTTTAAACCAAAAATCTTAATTCTAGGCCTAGTAGTTTCCGAGAAAATGAAAATAAACCAAATTATGCCATACTTTTAGCTGAAAATATGTATGTTATTGTGCGATACACATATTTTTTCTCAAAAACGGTAAGTCTGGCGTGGTTTTGACCATAACAAGATTTGTAGAGGCATTCATTACGAACATTTTAAACCAAAAATCTTAATTCTAGGCCTAGTAGTTTCCGAGAAAATGGAAATAAACCAAATTATGCCATACTTTTAGCTGAAAATATGTAAAAATATGTATGTTATTGTGCG
The DNA here is from genome assembly GCA_930367185.1 of Myathropa florea. Classification (NCBI taxonomy): domain Eukaryota; kingdom Metazoa; phylum Arthropoda; class Insecta; order Diptera; family Syrphidae; genus Myathropa; species Myathropa florea. Next base: position 41,450,862 of record OV884003.1, read on the forward strand.
ATACACATATTTTTTCTCAAAAACGGTAAGTCTGGCGTGGTTTTGACCATAACAAGATTTGTAGAGGCATTCATTACGAACATTTTAAACCAAAAATCTTAATTCTAGGCCTAGTAGTTTCCGAGAAAATGGAAATAAACCAAATTATGCCATACTTTTAGCTAAAAATATGTATGTTATTGTGCGATGCACATATTTTTTCTCAAAAACGGTAAGTCTGGCGTGGTTTTGACCATAACAAGATTTGTAGAGGCATTCATTACGAACATTTTAAACCAAAAATCTTAATTCTAGGCCTTGTAGTTTCCGAGAAAATGGAAATAAACCATATTATGCCATACTTTTAGCTAAAAATATGTATGTTATTGTGCGATGCACATATTTTTTCTCAAAAACGGTAAGTCTGGCGTGGTTTTGACCATAACAAGATTTGTAGAGGCATTCATTACGAACATTTTAAACCAAAAGTCTTAATTCTAGGCCTAGTAGTTTCCGAGAAAATGGAAATAAACCAAATTATGCCATACTTTTAGCTGAAAATATGTAAAAATATGTATGTTATTGTGCGATACACATATTTTTTCTCAAAAACGGTAAGTCTGGCGTGGTTTTGACCATAACAAGATTTGTAGAGGCATTCATTACGAACATTTTAAACCAAAAATCTTAATTCTAGGCCTAGTAGTTTCCGAGAAAATGGAAATAAACCAAATTATGCCATACTTTTAGCTAAAAATATGTATGTTATTGTGCGATGCACATATTTTTTCTCAAAAACGGTAAGTCTGGCGTGGTTTTGACCATAACAAGATTTGTAGAGGCATTCATTACGAACATTTTAAACCAAAAATCTTAATTCTAGGCCTAGTAGTTTCCGAGAAAATGGAAATAAACCAAATTATGCCATACTTTTAGCTAAAAATATGTATGTTATTGTGCGATGCACATATTTTTTCTCAAAAACGGTAAGTCTGGCGTGGTTTTGACCATAACAAGATTTGTAGAGGCATTCATTACGAACATTTTAAACCAAAAATCTTAATTCTAGGCCTAGTAGTTTCCGAGAAAATGAAAATAAACCAAATTATGCCATACTTTTAGCTAAAAATATGTATGTTATTGTGCGATGCACATATTTTTTCTCAAAAACGGTAAGTCTGGCGTGGTTTTGACCATAACAAGATTTGTAGAGGCATTCATTACGAACATTTTAAACCAAAAGTCTTAATTCTAGGCCTAGTAGTTTCCGAGAAAATGGAAATAAACCAAATTATGCCATACTTTTAGCTGAAAATATGTAAAAATATGTATGTTATTGTGCGATGCACATATTTTTTCTCAAAAACGGTAAGTCTGGCGTGGTTTTGACCATAACAAGATTTGTAGAGGCATTCATTACGAACATTTTAAACCAAAAATCTTAATTCTAGGCCTAGTAGTTTCCGAGAAAATGGAAATAAACCAAATTATGCCATACTTTTAGCTAAAAATATGTATGTTATTGTGCGATGCACATATTTTTTCTCAAAAACGGTAAGTCTGGCGTGGTTTTGACCATAACAAGATTTGTAGAGGCATTCATTACGAACATTTTAAACCAAAAATCTTAATTCTAGGCCTAGTAGTTTCCGAGAAAATGGAAATAAACCAAATTATGCCATACTTTTAGCTAAAAATATGTATGTTATTGTGCGATGCACATATTTTTTCTCAAAAACGGTAAGTCTGGCGTGGTTTTGACCATAACAAGATTTGTAGAGGCATTCATTACGAACATTTTAAACCAAAAATCTTAATTCTAGGCCTAGTAGTTTCCGAGAAAATGAAAATAAACCAAATTATGCCATACTTTTAGCTAAAAATATGTATGTTATTGTGCGATGCACATATTTTTTCTCAAAAACGGTAAGTCTGGCGTGGTTTTGACCATAACAAGATTTGTAGAGGCATTCATTACGAACATTTTAAACCAAAAGTCTTAATTCTAGGCCTAGTAGTTTCCGAGAAAATGGAAATAAACCAAATTATGCCATACTTTTAGCTGAAAATATGTAAAAATATGTATGTTATTGTGCGATGCACATATTTTTTCTCAAAAACGGTAAGTCTGGCGTGGTTTTGACCATAACAAGATTTGTAGAGGCATTCATTACGAACATTTTAAACCAAAAATCTTAATTCTAGGCCTAGTAGTTTCCGAGAAAATGGAAATAAACCAAATTATGCCATACTTTTAGCTAAAAATATGTATGTTATTGTGCGATGCACATATTTTTTCTCAAAAACGGTAAGTCTGGCGTGGTTTTGACCATAACAAGATTTGTAGAGGCATTCATTACGAACATTTTAAACCAAAAATCTTAATTCTAGGCCTAGTAGTTTCCGAGAAAATGGAAATAAACCAAATTATGCCATACTTTTAGCTAAAAATATGTATGTTATTGTGCGATGCACATATTTTTTCTCAAAAACGGTAAGTCTGGCGTGGTTTTGACCATAACAAGATTTGTAGAGGCATTCATTACGAACATTTTAAACCAAAAATCTTAATTCTAGGCCTAGTAGTTTCCGAGAAAATGAAAATAAACCAAATTATGCCATACTTTTAGCTAAAAATATGTATGTTATTGTGCGATGCACATATTTTTTCTCAAAAACGGTAAGTCTGGCGTGGTTTTGACCATAACAAGATTTGTAGAGGCATTCATTACGAACATTTTAAACCAAAAATCTTAATTCTAGGCCTAGTAGTTTCCGAGAAAATGAAAATAAACCAAATTATGCCATACTTTTAGCTAAAAATATGTATGTTATTGTGCGATGCACATATTTTTTCTCAAAAACGGTAAGTCTGGCGTGGTTTTGACCATAACAAGATTTGTAGAGGCATTCATTACGAACATTTTAAACCAAAAGTCTTAATTCTAGGCCTAGTAGTTTCCGAGAAAATGGAAATAAACCAAATTATGCCATACTTTTAGCTGAAAATATGTAAAAATATGTATGTTATTGTGCGATACACATATTTTTTCTCAAAAACGGTAAGTCTGGCGTGGTTTTGACCATAACAAGATTTGTAGAGGCATTCATTACGAACATTTTAAACCAAAAATCTTAATTCTAGGCCTAGTAGTTTCCGAGAAAATGGAAATAAACCAAATTATGCCATACTTTTAGCTAAAAATATGTATGTTATTGTGCGATGCACATATTTTTTCTCAAAAACGGTAAGTCTGGCGTGGTTTTGACCATAACAAGATTTGTAGAGGCATTCATTACGAACATTTTAAACCAAAAATCTTAATTCTAGGCCTAGTAGTTTCCGAGAAAATGGAAATAAACCAAATTATGCCATACTTTTAGCTAAAAATATGTATGTTATTGTGCGATGCACATATTTTTTCTCAAAAACGGTAAGTCTGGCGTGGTTTTGACCATAACAAGATTTGTAGAGGCATTCATTACGAACATTTTAAACCAAAAATCTTAATTCTAGGCCTAGTAGTTTCCGAGAAAATGAAAATAAACCAAATTATGCCATACTTTTAGCTAAAAATATGTATGTTATAGTGCGATGCACATATTTTTTCTCAAAAACGGTAAGTCTGGCGTGGTTTTGACCATAACAAGATTTGTAGAGGCATTCATTACGAACATTTTAAACCAAAAATCTTAATTCTAGGCCTAGTAGTTTCCGAGAAAATGGAAATAAACCAAATTATGCCATACTTTTAGCTGAAAATATGTAAAAATATGTATGTTATTGTGCGATGCACATATTTTTTCTCAAAAACGGTAAGTCTGGCGTGGTTTTGACCGTAACAAGATTTGTAGAGGCATTCATTACGAACATTTTAAACCAAAAATCTTAATTCTAGGCCTAGTAGTTTCCGAGAAAATGGAAATAAACCAAATTATGCCATACTTTTAGCTAAAAATATGTATGTTATTGTGCGATGCACATATTTTTTCTCAAAAACGGTAAGTCTGGCGTGGTTTTGACCATAACAAGATTTGTAGAGGCATTCATTACGAACATTTTAAACCAAAAATCTTAATTCTAGGCCTAGTAGTTTCCGAGAAAATGAAAATAAACCAAATTATGCCATACTTTTAGCTAAAAATATGTATGTTATTGTGCGATGCACATATTTTTTCTCAAAAACGGTAAGTCTGGCGTGGTTTTGACTATAACAAGATTTGTAGAGGCATTCATTACGAACATTTTAAACCAAAAATCTTTATTCTAGGCCTAGTAGTTTCCGAGAAAATGGAAATAAACCAAATTATGCCATACTTTTAGCTGAAAATATGTAAAAATATGTATGTTATTGTGCGATACACATATTTTTTCTCAAAAACGGTAAGTCTGGCGTGGTTTTGACCATAATAAGATTTGTAGAGGCATTCATTACGAACATTTTAAACCAAAAATCTTAATTCTAGGCCTAGTAGTTTCCGAGAAAATGGAAATAAACCAAATTATGCCATACTTTTAGCTAAAAATATGTATGTTATTGTGCGATGCACATATTTTTTCTCAAAAACGGTAAGTCTGGCGTGGTTTTGACCATAACAAGATTTGTAGAGGCATTCATTACGAACATTTTAAACCAAAAATCTTAATTCTAGGCCTAGTAGTTTCCGAGAAAATGGAAATAAACCAAATTATGCCATACTTTTAGCTAAAAATATGTATGTTATTGTGCGATGCACATATTTTTTCTCAAAAACGGTAAGTCTGGCGTGGTTTTGACCATAACAAGATTTGTAGAGGCATTCATTACGAACATTTTAAACCAAAAATCTTAATTCTAGGCCTAGTAGTTTCCGAGAAAATGGAAATAAACCAAATTATGCCATACTTTTAGCTAAAAATATGTATGTTATTGTGCGATGCACATATTTTTTCTCAAAAACGGTAAGTCTGGCTTGGTTTTGACCATAACAAGATTTGTAGAGGCATTCATTACGAACATTTTAAACCAAAAATCTTAATTCTAGGCCTAGTAGTTTCCGAGAAAATGAAAATAAACCAAATTATGCCATACTTTTAGCTAAAAATATGTATGTTATTGTGCGATGCACATATTTTTTCTCAAAAACGGTAAGTCTGGCGTGGTTTTGACCATAACAAGATTTGTAGAGGCATTCATTACGAACATTTTAAACCAAAAATCTTAATTCTAGGCCTAGTAGTTTCCGAGAAAATGGAAATAAACCAAATTATGCCATACTTTTAGCTGAAAATATGTAAAAATATGTATGTTATTGTGCGATACACATATTTTTTCTCAAAAACGGTAAGTCTGGCGTGGTTTTGACCATAACAAGATTTGTAGAGGCATTCATTACGAACATTTTAAACCAAAAATCTTAATTCTAGGCCTAGTAGTTTCCGAGAAAATGAAAATAAACCAAATTATGCCATACTTTTAGCTAAAAATATGTATGTTATTGTGCGATGCACATATTTTTTCTCAAAAACGGTAAGTCTGGCGTGGTTTTGACCATAACAAGATTTGTAGAGGCATTCATTACGAACATTTTAAACCAAAAATCTTAATTCTAGGCCTAGTAGTTTCCGAGAAAATGGAAATAAACCAAATTATGCCATACTTTTAGCTGAAAATATGTAAAAATATGTATGTTATTGTGCGATGCACATATTTTTTCTCAAAAACGGTAAGTCTGGCGTGGTTTTGACCGTAACAAGATTTGTAGAGGCATTCATTACGAACATTTTAAACCAAAAATCTTAATTCTAGGCCTAGTAGTTTCCGAGAAAATGGAAATAAACCAAATTATGCCATACTTTTAGCTAAAAATATGTATGTTATTGTGCGATGCACATATTTTTTCTCAAAAACGGTAAGTCTGGCGTGGTTTTGACCATAACAAGATTTGTAGAGGCATTCATTACGAACATTTTAAACCAAAAATCTTAATTCTAGGCCTAGTAGTTTCCGAGAAAATGAAAATAAACCAAATTATGCCATACTTTTAGCTAAAAATATGTATGTTATTGTGCGATGCACATATTTTTTCTCAAAAACGGTAAGTCTGGCGTGGTTTTGACTATAACAAGATTTGTAGAGGCATTCATTACGAACATTTTAAACCAAAAATCTTAATTCTAGGCCTAGTAGTTTCCGAGAAAATGGAAATAAACCAAATTATGCCATACTTTTAGCTGAAAATATGTAAAAATATGTATGTTATTGTGCGATACACATATTTTTTCTCAAAAACGGTAAGTCTGGCGTGGTTTTGACCATAATAAGATTTGTAGAGGCATTCATTACGAACATTTTAAACCAAAAATCTTAATTCTAGGCCTAGTAGTTTCCGAGAAAATGGAAATAAACCAAATTATGCCATACTTTTAGCTAAAAATATGTATGTTATTGTGCGATGCACATATTTTTTCTCAAAAACGGTAAGTCTGGCGTGGTTTTGACCATAACAAGATTTGTAGAGGCATTCATTACGAACATTTTAAACCAAAAATCTTAATTCTAGGCCTAGTAGTTTCCGAGAAAATGGAAATAAACCAAATTATGCCATACTTTTAGCTGAAAATATGTAAAAATATGTATGTTATTGTGCGATACACATATTTTTTCTCAAAAACGGTAAGTCTGGCGTGGTTTTGACCATAACAAGATTTGTAGAGGCATTCATTACGAACATTTTAAACCAAAAATCTTAATTCTAGGCCTAGTAGTTTCCGAGAAAATGGAAATAAAACAAATTATGCCATACTTTTAGCTGAAAATATGTAAAAATATGTATGTTATTGTGCGATACACATATTTTTTCTCAAAAACGGTAAGTCTGGCGTGGTTTTGACCATAATAAGATTTGTAGAGGCATTCATTACGAACATTTTAAACCAAAAATCTTAATTCTAGGCCTAGTAGTTTCCGAGAAAATGAAAATAAACCAAATTATGCCATACTTTTAGCTAAAAATATGTATGTTATTGTGCGATGCACATATTTTTTCTCAAAAACGGTAAGTCTGGCGTGGTTTTGACCATAACAAGATTTGTAGAGGCATTCATTACGAACATTTTAAACCAAAAATCTTAATTCTAGGCCTAGTAGTTTCCGAGAAAATGAAAATAAACCAAATTATGCCATACTTTTAGCTAAAAATATGTATGTTATTGTGCGATGCACATATTTTTTCTCAAAAACGGTAAGTCTGGCGTGGTTTTGACCATAACAAGATTTGTAGAGGCATTCATTACGAACATTTTAAACCAAAAGTCTTAATTCTAGGCCTAGTAGTTTCCGAGAAAATGGAAATAAACCAAATTATGCCATACTTTTAGCTGAAAATATGTAAAAATATGTATGTTATTGTGCGATACACATATTTTTTCTCAAAAACGGTAAGTCTGGCGTGGTTTTGACCATAACAAGATTTGTAGAGGCATTCATTACGAACATTTTAAACCAAAAATCTTAATTCTAGGCCTAGTAGTTTCCGAGAAAATGGAAATAAACCAAATTATGCCATACTTTTAGCTAAAAATATGTATGTTATTGTGCGATGCACATATTTTTTCTCAAAAACGGTAAGTCTGGCGTGGTTTTGACCATAACAAGATTTGTAGAGGCATTCATTACGAACATTTTAAACCAAAAATCTTAATTCTAGGCCTAGTAGTTTCCGAGAAAATGGAAATAAACCAAATTATGCCATACTTTTAGCTAAAAATATGTATGTTATTGTGCGATGCACATATTTTTTCTCAAAAACGGTAAGTCTGGCTTGGTTTTGACCATAACAAGATTTGTAGAGGCATTCATTACGAACATTTTAAACCAAAAATCTTAATTCTAGGCCTAGTAGTTTCCGAGAAAATGAAAATAAACCAAATTATGCCATACTTTTAGCTAAAAATATGTATGTTATTGTGCGATGCACATATTTTTTCTCAAAAACGGTAAGTCTGGCGTGGTTTTGACCATAACAAGATTTGTAGAGGCATTCATTACGAACATTTTAAACCAAAAATCTTAATTCTAGGCCTAGTAGTTTCCGAGAAAATGGAAATAAACCAAATTATGCCATACTTTTAGCTGAAAATATGTAAAAATATGTATGTTATTGTGCGATACACATATTTTTTCTCAAAAACGGTAAGTCTGGCGTGGTTTTGACCATAACAAGATTTGTAGAGGCATTCATTACGAACATTTTAAACCAAAAATCTTAATTCTAGGCCTAGTAGTTTCCGAGAAAATGAAAATAAACCAAATTATGCCATACTTTTAGCTAAAAATATGTATGTTATTGTGCGATGCACATATTTTTTCTCAAAAACGGTAAGTCTGGCGTGGTTTTGACCATAACAAGATTTGTAGAGGCATTCATTACGAACATTTTAAACCAAAAATCTTAATTCTAGGCCTAGTAGTTTCCGAGAAAATGGAAATAAACCAAATTATGCCATACTTTTAGCTGAAAATATGTAAAAATATGTATGTTATTGTGCGATGCACATATTTTTTCTCAAAAACGGTAAGTCTGGCGTGGTTTTGACCGTAACAAGATTTGTAGAGGCATTCATTACGAACATTTTAAACCAAAAATCTTAATTCTAGGCCTAGTAGTTTCCGAGAAAATGGAAATAAACCAAATTATGCCATACTTTTAGCTAAAAATATGTATGTTATTGTGCGATGCACATATTTTTTCTCAAAAACGGTAAGTCTGGCGTGGTTTTGACCATAACAAGATTTGTAGAGGCATTCATTACGAACATTTTAAACCAAAAATCTTAATTCTAGGCCTAGTAGTTTCCGAGAAAATGAAAATAAACCAAATTATGCCATACTTTTAGCTAAAAATATGTATGTTATTGTGCGATGCACATATTTTTTCTCAAAAACGGTAAGTCTGGCGTGGTTTTGACTATAACAAGATTTGTAGAGGCATTCATTACGAACATTTTAAACCAAAAATCTTAATTCTAGGCCTAGTAGTTTCCGAGAAAATGGAAATAAACCAAATTATGCCATACTTTTAGCTGAAAATATGTAAAAATATGTATGTTATTGTGCGATACACATATTTTTTCTCAAAAACGGTAAGTCTGGCGTGGTTTTGACCATAATAAGATTTGTAGAGGCATTCATTACGAACATTTTAAACCAAAAATCTTAATTCTAGGCCTAGTAGTTTCCGAGAAAATGGAAATAAACCAAATTATGCCATACTTTTAGCTAAAAATATGTATGTTATTGTGCGATGCACATATTTTTTCTCAAAAACGGTAAGTCTGGCGTGGTTTTGACCATAACAAGATTTGTAGAGGCATTCATTACGAACATTTTAAACCAAAAATCTTAATTCTAGGCCTAGTAGTTTCCGAGAAAATGGAAATAAACCAAATTATGCCATACTTTTAGCTGAAAATATGTAAAAATATGTATGTTATTGTGCGATACACATATTTTTTCTCAAAAACGGTAAGTCTGGCGTGGTTTTGACCATAACAAGATTTGTAGAGGCATTCATTACGAACATTTTAAACCAAAAATCTTAATTCTAGGCCTAGTAGTTTCCGAGAAAATGAAAATAAACCAAATTATGCCATACTTTTAGCTAAAAATATGTATGTTATTGTGCGATGCACATATTTTTTCTCAAAAACGGTAAGTCTGGCGTGGTTTTGACCATAACAAGATTTGTAGAGGCATTCATTACGAACATTTTAAACCAAAAATCTTAATTCTAGGCCTAGTAGTTTCCGAGAAAATGGAAATAAACCAAATTATGCCATACTTTTAGCTGAAAATATGTAAAAATATGTATGTTATTGTGCGATACACATATTTTTTCTCAAAAACGGTAAGTCTGGCGTGGTTTTGACCATAACAAGATTTGTAGAGGCATTCATTACGAACATTTTAAACCAAAAATCTTAATTCTAGGCCTAGTAGTTTCCGAGAAAATGAAAATAAACCAAATTATGCCATACTTTTAGCTAAAAATATGTATGTTATTGTGCGATGCACATATTTTTTCTCAAAAACGGTAAGTCTGGCGTGGTTTTGACTATAACAAGATTTGTAGAGGCATTCATTACGAACATTTTAAACCAAAAATCTTAATTCTAGGCCTAGTAGTTTCCGAGAAAATGGAAATAAACCAAATTATGCCATACTTTTAGCTGAAAATATGTAAAAATATGTATGTTATTGTGCGATACACATATTTTTTCTCAAAAACGGTAAGTCTGGCGTGGTTTTGACCATAATAAGATTTGTAGAGGCATTCATTACGAACATTTTAAACCAAAAATCTTAATTCTAGGCCTAGTAGTTTCCGAGAAAATGGAAATAAACCAAATTATGCCATACTTTTAGCTAAAAATATGTATGTTATTGTGCGATGCACATATTTTTTCTCAAAAACGGTAAGTCTGGCGTGGTTTTGACCATAACAAGATTTGTAGAGGCATTCATTACGAACATTTTAAACCAAAAATCTTAATTCTAGGCCTAGTAGTTTCCGAGAAAATGGAAATAAACCAAATTATGCCATACTTTTAGCTGAAAATATGTAAAAATATGTATGTTATTGTGCGATACACATATTTTTTCTCAAAAACGGTAATTCTGGCGTGGTTTTGACCATAACAAGATTTGTAGAGGCATTCATTACGAACATTTTAAACCAAAAATCTTAATTCTAGGCCTAGTAGTTTCCGAGAAAATGAAAATAAACCAAATTATGCCATACTTTTAGCTAAAAATATGTATGTTATTGTGCGATGCACATATTTTTTCTCAAAAACGGTAAGTCTGGCGTGGTTTTGACCATAACAAGATTTGTAGAGGCATTCATTACGAACATTTTAAACCAAAAATCTTAATTCTAGGCCTAGTAGTTTCCGAGAAAATGGAAATAAACCAAATTATGCCATACTTTTAGCTGAAAATATGTAAAAATATGTATGTTATTGTGCGATACACATATTTTTTCTCAAAAACGGTAAGTCTGGCGTGGTTTTGACCATAACAAGATTTGTAGAGGCATTCATTACGAACATTTTAAACCAAAAATCTTAATTCTAGGCCTAGTAGTTTCCGAGAAAATGAAAATAAACCAAATTATGCCATACTTTTAGCTAAAAATATGTATGTTATTGTGCGATGCACATATTTTTTCTCAAAAACGGTAAGTCTGGCGTGGTTTTGACCATAACAAGATTTGTAGAGGCATTCATTACGAACATTTTAAACCAAAAATCTTAATTCTAGGCCTAGTAGTTTCCGAGAAAATGGAAATAAACCAAATTATGCCATACTTTTAGCTGAAAATATGTAAAAATATGTATGTTATTGTGCGATGCACATATTTTTTCTCAAAAACGGTAAGTCTGGCGTGGTTTTGACCATAACAAGATTTGTAGAGGCATTCATTACGAACATTTTAAACCAAAAATCTTAATTCTAGGCCTAGTAGTTTCCGAGAAAATGAAAATAAACCAAGTTATGCCATACTTTTAGCTAAAAATATGTATGTTATTGTGCGATGCACATATTTTTTCTCAAAAACGGTAAGTCTGGCGTGGTTTTGACCATAACAAGATTTGTAGAGGCATTCATTACGAACATTTTAAACCAAAAATCTTAATTCTAGGCCTAGTAGTTTCCGAGAAAATGAAAATAAACCAAATTATGCCATACTTTTAGCTAAAAATATGTATGTTATTGTGCGATGCACATATTTTTTCTCAAAAACGGTAAGTCTGGCGTGGTTTTGACCATAACAAGATTTGTAGAGGCATTCATTACGAACATTTTAAACCAAAAATCTTAATTCTAGGCCTAGTAGTTTCCGAGAAAATGAAAATAAACCAAATTATGCCATACTTTTAGCTAAAAATATGTATGTTATTGTGCGATGCACATATTTTTTCTCAAAAACGGTAAGTCTGGCGTGGTTTTGACCATAACAAGATTTGTAGAGGCATTCATTACGAACATTTTAAACCAAAAATCTTAATTCTAGGCCTAGTAGTTTCCGAGAAAATGGAAATAAACCAAATTATGCCATACTTTTAGCTGAAAATATGTAAAAATATGTATGTTATTGTGCGATGCACATATTTTTTCTCAAAAACGGTAAGTCTGGCGTGGTTTTGACCATAACAAGATTTGTAGAGGCATTCATTACGAACATTTTAAACCAAAAATCTTAATTCTAGGCCTAGTAGTTTCCGAGAAAATGGAAATAAACCAAATTATGCCATACTTTTAGCTAAAAATATGTATGTTATTGTGCGATGCACATATTTTTTCTCAAAAACGGTAAGTCTGGCGTGGTTTTGACCATAACAAGATTTGTAGAGGCATTCATTACGAACATTTTAAACCAAAAATCTTAATTCTAGGCCTAGTAGTTTCCGAGAAAATGAAAATAAACCAAATTATGCCATACTTTTAGCTAAAAATATGTATGTTATTGTGCGATGCACATATTTTTTCTCAAAAACGGTAAGTCTGGCGTGGTTTTGACCATAACAAGATTTGTAGAGGCATTCATTACGAACATTTTAAACCAAAAATCTTAATTCTAGGCCTAGTAGTTTCCGAGAAAATGGAAATAAACCAAATTATGCCATACTTTTAGCTAAAAATATGTATGTTATTGTGCGATGCACATATTTTTTCTCAAAAACGGTAAGTCTGGCGTGGTTTTGACCATAACAAGATTTGTAGAGGCATTCATTACGAACATTTTAAACCAAAAATCTTAATTCTAGGCCTAGTAGTTTCCGAGAAAATGGAAATAAACCAAATTATGCCATACTTTTAGCTGAAAATATGTAAAAATATGTATGTTATTGTGCGATACACATATTTTTTCTCAAAAACGGTAAGTCTGGCGTGGTTTTGACCATAACAAGATTTGTAGAGGCATTCATTACGAACATTTTAAACCAAAAATCTTAATTCTAGGCCTAGTAGTTTCCGAGAAAATGGAAATAAACCAAATTATGCCATACTTTTAGCTAAAAATATGTATGTTATTGTGCGATGCACATATTTTTTCTCAAAAACGGTAAGTCTGGCGTGGTTTTGACCATAACAAGATTTGTAGAGGCATTCATTACGAACATTTTAAACCAAAAATCTTAATTCTAGGCCTAGTAGTTTCCGAGAAAATGGAAATAAACCAAATTATGCCATACTTTTAGCTGAAAATATGTAAAAATATGTATGTTATTGTGCGATACACATATTTTTTCTCAAAAACGGTAAGTCTGGCGTGGTTTTGACCATAACAAGATTTGTAGAGGCATTCATTACGAACATTTTAAACCAAAAATCTTAATTCTAGGCCTAGTAGTTTCCGAGAAAATGAAAATAAACCAAATTATGCCATACTTTTAGCTGAAAATATGTAAAAATATGTATGGTATTGTGCGATACACATATTTTTTCTCAAAAACGGTAAGTCTGGCGTGGTTTTGACCATAACAAGATTTGTAGAGGCATTCATTACGAACATTTTAAACCAAAAATCTTATTTCTAGGCCTAGTAGTTTCCGAGAAAATGGAAATAAACCAAATTATGCCATACTTTTAGCTGAAAATATGTAAAAATATGTATGTTATTGTGCGATACACATATTTTTTCTCAAAAACGGTAAGTCTGGCGTGGTTTTGACCATAACAAGATTTGTAGAGGCATTCATTACGAACATTTTAAACCAAAAATCTTAATTCTAGGCCTAGTAGTTTCCGAGAAAATGGAAATAAACCAAATTATGCCATACTTTTAGCTAAAAATATGTATGTTATTGTGCGATGCACATATTTTTTCTCAAAAACGGTAAGTCTGGCGTGGTTTTGACCATAACAAGATTTGTAGAGGCATTCATTACGAACATTTTAAACCAAAAATCTTAATTCTAGGCCTAGTAGTTTCCGAGAAAATGGAAATAAACCAAATTATGCCATACTTTTAGCTAAAAATATGTATGTTATTGTGCGATGCACATATTTTTTCTCAAAAACGGTAAGTCTGGCGTGGTTTTGACCATAACAAGATTTGTAGAGGCATTCATTACGAACATTTTAAACCAAAAATCTTAATTCTAGGCCTAGTAGTTTCCGAGAAAATGGAAATAAACCAAATTATGCCATACTTTTAGCTAAAAATATGTATGTTATTGTGCGATGCACATATTTTTTCTCAAAAACGGTAAGTCTGGCGTGGTTTTGACCATAACAAGATTTGTAGAGGCATTCATTACGAACATTTTAAACCAAAAATCTTAATTCTAGGCCTAGTAGTTTCCGAGAAAATGGAAATAAACCAAATTATGCCATACTTTTAGCTGAAAATATGTAAAAATATGTATGTTATTGTGCGATACACATATTTTTTCTCAAAAACGGTAAGTCTGGCGTGGTTTTGACCATAACAAGATTTGTAGAGGCATTCATTACGAACATTTTAAACCAAAAATCTTAATTCTAGGCCTAGTAGTTTCCGAGAAAATGGAAATAAACCAAATTATGCCATACTTTTAGCTAAAAATATGTATGTTATTGTGCGATGCACATATTTTTTCTCAAAAACGGTAAGTCTGGCGTGGTTTTGACCATAACAAGATTTGTAGAGGCATTCATTACGAACATTTTAAACCAAAAATCTTAATTCTAGGCCTAGTAGTTTCCGAGAAAATGGAAATAAACCAAATTATGCCATACTTTTAGCTAAAAATATGTATGTTATTGTGCGATGCACATATTTTTTCTCAAAAACGGTAAGTCTGGCGTGGTTTTGACCATAGCAAGATTTGTAGAGGCATTCATTACGAACATTTTAAACCAAAAATCTTAATTCTAGGCCTAGTAGTTTCCGAGAAAATGGAAATAAACCAAATTATGCCATACTTTTAGCTAAAAATATGTATGTTATTGTGCGATGCACATATTTTTTCTCAAAAACGGTAAGTCTGGCGTGGTTTTGACCATAACAAGATTTGTAGAGGCATTCATTACGAACATTTTAAACCAAAAATCTTAATTCTAGGCCTAGTAGTTTCCGAGAAAATGGAAATAAACCAAATTATGCCATACTTTTAGCTGAAAATATGTAAAAATATGTATGTTATTGTGCGATACACATATTTTTTCTCAAAAACGGTAAGTCTGGCGTGGTTTTGACCATAACAAGATTTGTAGAGGCATTCATTACGAACATTTTAAACCAAAAATCTTAATTCTAGGCCTAGTAGTTTCCGAGAAAATGGAAATAAACCAAATTATGCCATACTTTTAGCTGAAAATATGTAAAAATATGTATGTTATTGTGCGATACACATATTTTTTCTCAAAAACGGTAAGTCTGGCGTGGTTTTGACCGTAACAAGATTTGTAGAGGCATTCATTACGAACATTTTAAACCAAAAATCTTAATTCTAGGCCTAGTAGTTTCCGAGAAAATGAAAATAAACCAAATTATGCCATACTTTTAGCTAAAAATATGTATGTTATTGTGCGATGCACATATTTTTTCTCAAAAACGGTAAGTCTGGCGTGGTTTTGACCATAACAAGATTTGTAGAGGCATTCATTACGAACATTTTAAACTAAAAATCTTAATTCTAGGCCTAGTAGTTTCCGAGAAAATGAAAATAAACCAAATTATGCCATACTTTTAGCTAAAAATATGTATGTTATTGTGCGATGCACATATTTTTTCTCAAAAACGGTAAGTCTGGCGTGGTTTTGACCATAACAAGATTTGTAGAGGCATTCATTACGAACATTTTAAACCAAAAATCTTAATTCTAGGCCTAGTAGTTTCCGAGAAAATGAAAATAAACCAAATTATGCCATACTTTTAGCTGAAAATATGTAAAAATATGTATGTTATTGTGCGATGCACATATTTTTTCTCAAAAACGGTAAGTCTGGCGTGGTTTTGACCATAACAAGATTTGTGGAGGCATTCATTACGAACATTTTAAACCAAAAATCTTAATTCTAGGCCTAGTAGTTTCCGAGAAAATGGAAATAAACCAAATTATGCCATACTTTTAGCTGAAAATATGTAAAAATATGTATGTTATTGTGCGATACACATATTTTTTCTCAAAAACGGTAAGTCTGGCGTGGTTTTGACCATAACAAGATTTGTAGAGGCATTCATTACGAACATTTTAAACCAAAAATCTTAATTCTAGGCCTAGTAGTTTCCGAGAAAATGGAAATAAACCAAATTATGCCATACTTTTAGCTGAAAATATGTAAAAATATGTATGTTATTGTGCGATACACATATTTTTTCTCAAAAACGGTAAGTCTGGCGTGGTTTTGACCATAACAAGATTTGTAGAGGCATTCATTACGAACATTTTAAACCAAAAATCTTAATTCTAGGCCTAGTAGTTTCCGAGAAAATGGAAATAAACCAAATTATGCCATACTTTTAGCTGAAAATATGTAAAAATATGTATGTTATTGTGCGATACACATATTTTTTCTCAAAAACGGTAAGTCTGGCGTGGTTTTGACCATAACAAGATTTGTAGAGGCATTCATTACGAACATTTTAAACCAAAAATCTTAATTCTAGGCCTAGTAGTTTCCGAGAAAATGGAAATAAACCAAATTATGCCATACTTTTAGCTAAAAATATGTATGTTATTGTGCGATGCACATATTTTTTCTCAAAAACGGTAAGTCTGGCGTGGTTTTGACCATAACAAGATTTGTAGAGGCATTCATTACGAACATTTTAAACCAAAAATCTTAATTCTAGGCCTAGTAGTTTCCGAGAAAATGAAAATAAACCAAATTATGCCATACTTTTAGCTGAAAATATGTAAAAATATGTATGTTATTGTGCGATACACATATTTTTTCTCAAAAACGGTAAGTCTGGCGTGGTTTTGACCATAACAAGATTTGTAGAGGCATTCATTACGAACATTTTAAACCAAAAATCTCAATTCTAGGCCTAGTAGTTTCCGAGAAAATGGAAATAAACCAAATTATGCCATACTTTTAGCTGAAAATATGTAAAAATATGTATGTTATTGTGCGATACACATATTTTTTCTCAAAAACGGTAAGTCTGGCGTGGTTTTGACCATAACAAGATTTGTAGAGGCATTCATTACGAACATTTTAAACCAAAAATCTTAATTCTAGGCCTAGTAGTTTCCGAGAAAATGGAAATAAACCAAATTATGCCATACTTTTAGCTGAAAATATGTAAAAATATGTATGTTATTGTGCGATACACATATTTTTTCTCAAAAACGGTAAGTCTGGCGTGGTTTTGACCATAACAAGATTTGTAGAGGCATTCATTACGAACATTTTAAACCAAAAATCTTAATTCTAGGCCTAGTAGTTTCCGAGAAAATGGAAATAAACCAAATTATGCCATACTTTTAGCTAAAAATATGTATGTTATTGTGCGATGCACATATTTTTTCTCAAAAACGGTAAGTCTGGCGTGGTTTTGACCATAACAAGATTTGTAGAGGCATTCATTACGAACATTTTAAACCAAAAATCTTAATTCTAGGCCTAGTAGTTTCCGAGAAAATGAAAATAAACCAAATTATGCCATACTTTTAGCTGAAAATATGTAAAAATATGTATGTTATTGTGCGATGCGCATATTTTTTCTCAAAAACGGTAAGTCTGGCGTGGTTTTGACCATAACAAGATTTGTAGAGGCATTCTTTACGAACATTTTAAACCAAAAATCTTAATTCTAGGCCTAGTAGTTTCCGAGAAAATGGAAATAAACCAAATTATGCCATACTTTTAGCTAAAAATATGTATGTTATTGTGCGATGCACATATTTTTTCTCAAAAACGGTAAGTCTGGCGTGGTTTTGACCATAACAAGATTTGTAGAGGCATTCATTACGAACATTTTAAACCAAAAATCTTAATTCTAGGCCTAGTAGTTTCCGAGAAAATGGAAATAAACCAAATTATGCCATACTTTTAGCTAAAAATATGTATGTTATTGTGCGATGCACATATTTTTTCTCAAAAACGGTAAGTCTGGCGTGGTTTTGACCATAACAAGATTTGTAGAGGCATTCATTACGAACATTTTAAACCAAAAATCTTAATTCTAGGCCTAGTAGTTTCCGAGAAAATGGAAATAAACCAAATTATGCCATACTTTTAGCTGAAAATATGTAAAAATATGTATGTTATTGTGCGATACACATATTTTTTCTCAAAAACGGTAAGTCTGGCGTGGTTTTGACCATAACAAGATTTGTAGAGGCATTCATTACGAACATTTTAAACCAAAAATCTTAATTCTAGGCCTAGTAGTTTCCGAGAAAATGGAAATAAACCAAATTATGCCATACTTTTAGCTAAAAATATGTATGTTATTGTGCGATGCACATATTTTTTCTCAAAAACGGTAAGTCTGGCGTGGTTTTGACCATAACAAGATTTGTAGAGGCATTCATTACGAACATTTTAAACCAAAAATCTTAATTCTAGGCCTAGTAGTTTCCGAGAAAATGGAAATAAACCAAATTATGCCATACTTTTAGCTGAAAATATGTAAAAATATGTATGTTATTGTGCGATACACATATTTTTTCTCAAAAACGGTAAGTCTGGCGTGGTTTTGACCATAACAAGATTTGTAGAGGCATTCATTACGAACATTTTAAACCAAAAATCTTAATTCTAGGCCTAGTAGTTTCCGAGAAAATGGAAATAAACCAAATTATGCCATACTTTTAGCTGAAAATATGTAAAAATATGTATGTTATTGTGCGATACACATATTTTTTCTCAAAAACGGTAAGTCTGGCGTGGTTTTGACCATAACAAGATTTGTAGAGGCATTCATTACGAACATTTTAAACCAAAAATCTTAATTCTAGGCCTAGTAGTTTCCGAGAAAATGGAAATAAACCAAATTATGCCATACTTTTAGCTGAAAATATGTAAAAATATGTATGTTATTGTGCGATACACATATTTTTTCTCAAAAACGGTAAGTCTGGCGTGGTTTTGACCATAACAAGATTTGTAGAGGCATTCATTACGAACATTTTAAACCAAAAATCTTAATTCTAGGCCTAGTAGTTTCCGAGAAAATGGAAATAAACCAAATTATGCCATACTTTTAGCTAAAAATATGTATGTTATTGTGCGATGCACATATTTTTTCTCAAAAACGGTAAGTCTGGCGTGGTTTTGACCATAACAAGATTTGTAGAGGCATTCATTACGAACATTTTAAACCAAAAATCTTAATTCTAGGCCTAGTAGTTTCCGAGAAAATGAAAATAAACCAAATTATGCCATACT
Organism: Myathropa florea; assembly: GCA_930367185.1. Classification (NCBI taxonomy): domain Eukaryota; kingdom Metazoa; phylum Arthropoda; class Insecta; order Diptera; family Syrphidae; genus Myathropa; species Myathropa florea. The sequence continues at coordinate 41,470,214 of OV884003.1, forward strand.
TTTAGCTGAAAATATGTAAAAATATGTATGTTATTGTGCGATACACATATTTTTTCTCAAAAACGGTAAGTCTGGCGTGGTTTTGACCATAACAAGATTTGTAGAGGCATTCATTACGAACATTTTAAACCAAAAATCTCAATTCTAGGCCTAGTAGTTTCCGAGAAAATGGAAATAAACCAAATTATGCCATACTTTTAGCTGAAAATATGTAAAAATATGTATGTTATTGTGCGATACACATATTTTTTCTCAAAAACGGTAAGTCTGGCGTAGTTTTGACCATAACAAGATTTGTAGAGGCATTCATTACGAACATTTTAAACCAAAAATCTTAATTCTAGGCCTAGTAGTTTCCGAGAAAATGGAAATAAACCAAATTATGCCATACTTTTAGCTGAAAATATGTAAAAATATGTATGTTATTGTGCGATACACATATTTTTTCTCAAAAACGGTAAGTCTGGCGTGGTTTTGACCATAACAAGATTTGTAGAGGCATTCATTACGAACATTTTAAACCAAAAATCTTAATTCTAGGCCTAGTAGTTTCCGAGAAAATGGAAATAAACCAAATTATGCCATACTTTTAGCTAAAAATATGTATGTTATTGTGCGATGCACATATTTTTTCTCAAAAACGGTAAGTCTGGCGTGGTTTTGACCATAACAAGATTTGTAGAGGCATTCATTACGAACATTTTAAACCAAAAATCTTAATTCTAGGCCTAGTAGTTTCCGAGAAAATGAAAATAAACCAAATTATGCCATACTTTTAGCTGAAAATATGTAAAAATGTGTATGTTATTGTGGGATGCGCATATTTTTTCTCAAAAACGGTAAGTCTGGCGTGGTTTTGACCATAACAAGATTTGTAGAGGCATTCTTTACGAACATTTTAAACCAAAAATCTTAATTCTAGGCCTAGTAGTTTCCGAGAAAATGGAAATAAACCAAATTATGCCATACTTTTAGCTAAAAATATGTATGTTATTGTGCGATGCACATATTTTTTCTCAAAAACGGTAAGTCTGGCGTGGTTTTGACCATAACAAGATTTGTAGAGGCATTCATTACGAACATTTTAAACCAAAAATCTTAATTCTAGGCCTAGTAGTTTCCGAGAAAATGGAAATAAACCAAATTATGCCATACTTTTAGCTAAAAATATGTATGTTATTGTGCGATGCACATATTTTTTCTCAAAAACGGTAAGTCTGGCGTGGTTTTGACCATAACAAGATTTGTAGAGGCATTCATTACGAACATTTTAAACCAAAAATCTTAATTCTAGGCCTAGTAGTTTCCGAGAAAATGGAAATAAACCAAATTATGCCATACTTTTAGCTGAAAATATGTAAAAATATGTATGTTATTGTGCGATACACATATTTTTTCTCAAAAACGGTAAGTCTGGCGTGGTTTTGACCATAACAAGATTTGTAGAGGCATTCATTACGAACATTTTAAACCAAAAATCTTAATTCTAGGCCTAGTAGTTTCCGAGAAAATGGAAATAAACCAAATTATGCCATACTTTTAGCTAAAAATATGTATGTTATTGTGCGATGCACATATTTTTTCTCAAAAACGGTAAGTCTGGCGTGGTTTTGACCATAACAAGATTTGTAGAGGCATTCATTACGAACATTTTAAACCAAAAATCTTAATTCTAGGCCTAGTAGTTTCCGAGAAAATGAAAATAAACCAAATTATGCCATACTTTTAGCTAAAAATATGTATGTTATTGTGCGATACACATATTTTTTCTCAAAAACGGTAAGTCTGGCGTGGTTTTGACCATAGCAAGATTTGTAGAGGCATTCATTACGAACATTTTAAACCAAAAATCTTAATTCTAGGCCTAGTAGTTTCCGAGAAAATGAAAATAAACCAAATTATGCCATACTTTTAGCTAAAAATATGTATGTTATTGTGCGATGCACATATTTTTTCTCAAAAACGGTAAGTCTGGCGTGGTTTTGACCATAACAAGATTTGTAGAGGCATTCATTACGAACATTTTAAACCAAAAATCTTAATTCTAGGCCTAGTAGTTTCCGAGAAAATGGAAATAAACCAAATTATGCCATACTTTTAGCTGAAAATATGTAAAAATATGTATGTTATTGTGCGATACACATATTTTTTCTCAAAAACGGTAAGTCTGGCGTGGTTTTGACCATAACAAGATTTGTAGAGGCATTCATTACGAACATTTTAAACCAAAAATCTTAATTCTAGGCCTAGTAGTTTCCGAGAAAATGGAAATAAACCAAATTATGCCATACTTTTAGCTGAAAATATGTAAAAATATGTATGTTATTGTGCGATACACATATTTTTTCTCAAAAACGGTAAGTCTGGCGTGGTTTTGACCATAACAAGATTTGTAGAGGCATTCATTACGAACATTTTAAACCAAAAATCTTAATTCTAGGCCTAGTAGTTTCCGAGAAAATGAAAATAAACCAAATTATGCCATACTTTTAGCTAAAAATATGTATGTTATTGTGCGATGCACATATTTTTTCTCAAAAACGGTAAGTCTGGCGTGGTTTTGACCATAACAAGATTTGTAGAGGCATTCATTACGAACATTTTAAACTAAAAATCTTAATTCTAGGCCTAGTAGTTTCCGAGAAAATGGAAATAAACCAAATTATGCCATACTTTTAGCTAAAAATATGTATGTTATTGTGCGATACACATATTTTTTCTCAAAAACGGTAAGTCTGGCGTGGTTTTGACCATAACAAGATTTGTAGAGGCATTCATTACGAACATTTTAAACCAAAAATCTTAATTCTAGGCCTAGTAGTTTCCGAGAAAATGAAAATAAACCAAATTATGCCATACTTTTAGCTGAAAATATGTAAAAATATGTATGTTATTGTGCGATACACATATTTTTTCTCAAAAACGGTAAGTCTGGCGTGGTTTTGACCATAACAAGATTTGTAGAGGCATTCATTACGAACATTTTAAACCAAAAATCTTAATTCTAGGCCTAGTAGTTTCCGAGAAAATGGAAATAAACCAAATTATGCCATACTTTTAGCTGAAAATATGTAAAAATATGTATGTTATTGTGCGATACACATATTTTTTCTCAAAAACGGTAAGTCTGGCGTGGTTTTGACCATAACAAGATTTGTAGAGGCATTCATTACGAACATTTTAAACCAAAAATCTTAATTCTAGGCCTAGTAGTTTCCGAGAAAATGGAAATAAACCAAATTATGCCATACTTTTAGCTGAAAATATGTAAAAATATGTATGTTATTGTGCGATACACATATTTTTTCTCAAAAACGGTAAGTCTGGCGTGGTTTTGACCATAACAAGATTTGTAGAGGCATTCATTACGAACATTTTAAACCAAAAATCTTAATTCTAGGCCTAGTAGTTTCCGAGAAAATGGAAATAAACCAAATTATGCCATACTTTTAGCTAAAAATATGTATGTTATTGTGCGATGCACATATTTTTTCTCAAAAACGGTAAGTCTGGCGTGGTTTTGACCATAACAAGATTTGTAGAGGCATTCATTACGAACATTTTAAACCAAAAATCTTAATTCTAGGCCTAGTAGTTTCCGAGAAAATGAAAATAAACCAAATTATGCCATACTTTTAGCTGAAAATATGTAAAAATATGTATGTTATTGTGCGATACACATATTTTTTCTCAAAAACGGTAAGTCTGGCGTGGTTTTGACCATAACAAGATTTGTAGAGGCATTCATTACGAACATTTTAAACCAAAAATCTCAATTCTAGGCCTAGTAGTTTCCGAGAAAATGGAAATAAACCAAATTATGCCATACTTTTAGCTGAAAATATGTAAAAATATGTATGTTATTGTGCGATACACATATTTTTTCTCAAAAACGGTAAGTCTGGCGTGGTTTTGACCATAACAAGATTTGTAGAGGCATTCATTACGAACATTTTAAACCAAAAATCTTAATTCTAGGCCTAGTAGTTTCCGAGAAAATGGAAATAAACCAAATTATGCCATACTTTTAGCTGAAAATATGTAAAAATATGTATGTTATTGTGCGATACACATATTTTTTCTCAAAAACGGTAAGTCTGGCGTGGTTTTGACCATAACAAGATTTGTAGAGGCATTCATTACGAACATTTTAAACCAAAAATCTTAATTCTAGGCCTAGTAGTTTCCGAGAAAATGGAAATAAACCAAATTATGCCATACTTTTAGCTAAAAATATGTATGTTATTGTGCGATGCACATATTTTTTCTCAAAAACGGTAAGTCTGGCGTGGTTTTGACCATAACAAGATTTGTAGAGGCATTCATTACGAACATTTTAAACCAAAAATCTTAATTCTAGGCCTAGTAGTTTCCGAGAAAATGAAAATAAACCAAATTATGCCATACTTTTAGCTGAAAATATGTAAAAATATGTATGTTATTGTGCGATACACATATTTTTTCTCAAAAACGGTAAGTCTGGCGTGGTTTTGACCATAACAAGATTTGTAGAGGCATTCATTACGAACATTTTAAACCAAAAATCTTAATTCTAGGCCTAGTAGTTTCCGAGAAAATGGAAATAAACCAAATTATGCCATACTTTTAGCTGAAAATATGTAAAAATATGTATGTTATTGTGCGATACACATATTTTTTCTCAAAAACGGTAAGTCTGGCGTGGTTTTGACCATAACAAGATTTGTAGAGGCATTCATTACGAACATTTTAAACCAAAAATCTTAATTCTAGGCCTAGTAGTTTCCGAGAAAATGGAAATAAACCAAATTATGCCATACTTTTAGCTAAAAATATGTATGTTATTGTGCGATGCACATATTTTTTCTCAAAAACGGTAAGTCTGGCGTGGTTTTGACCATAACAAGATTTGTAGAGGCATTCATTACGAACATTTTAAACCAAAAATCTTAATTCTAGGCCTAGTAGTTTCCGAGAAAATGAAAATAAACCAAATTATGCCATACTTTTAGCTGAAAATATGTAAAAATATGTATGTTATTGTGCGATACACATATTTTTTCTCAAAAACGGTAAGTCTGGCGTGGTTTTGACCATAACAAGATTTGTAGAGGCATTCATTACGAACATTTTAAACCAAAAATCTTAATTCTAGGCCTAGTAGTTTCCGAGAAAATGGAAATAAACCAAATTATGCCATACTTTTAGCTGAAAATATGTAAAAATATGTATGTTATTGTGCGATACACATATTTTTTCTCAAAAACGGTAAGTCTGGCGTGGTTTTGACCATAACAAGATTTGTAGAGGCATTCATTACGAACATTTTAAACCAAAAATCTTAATTCTAGGCCTAGTAGTTTCCGAGAAAATGGAAATAAACCAAATTATGCCATACTTTTAGCTGAAAATATGTAAAAATATGTATGTTATTGTGCGATACACATATTTTTTCTCAAAAACGGTAAGTCTGGCGTGGTTTTGACCATAACAAGATTTGTAGAGGCATTCATTACGAACATTTTAAACCAAAAATCTTAATTCTAGGCCTAGTAGTTTCCGAGAAAATGGAAATAAACCAAATTATGCCATACTTTTAGCTGAAAATATATATGTTATTGTGCGATGCACATATTTTTTCTCAAAAACGGTAAGTCTGGCGTGGTTTTGACCATAACAAGATTTGTAGAGGCATTCATTACGAACATTTTAAACCAAAAATCTTAATTCTAGGCCTAGTAGTTTCCGAGAAAATGGAAATAAACCAAATTATGCCATACTTTTAGCTGAAAATATGTAAAAATATGTATGTTATTGTGCGATACACATATTTTTTCTCAAAAACGGTAAGTCTGGCGTGGTTTTGACCATAACAAGATTTGTAGAGGCATTCATTACGAACATTTTAAACCAAAAATCTTAATTCTAGGCCTAGTAGTTTCCGAGAAAATGGAAATAAACCAAATTATGCCATACTTTTAGCTGAAAATATGTAAAAATATGTATGTTATTGTGCGATACACATATTTTTTCTCAAAAACGGTAAGTCTGGCGTGGTTTTGACCATAACAAGATTTGTAGAGGCATTCATTACGAACATTTTAAACCAAAAATCTTAATTCTAGGCCTAGTAGTTTCCGAGAAAATGGAAATAAACCAAATTATGCCATACTTTTAGCTGAAAATATGTAAAAATATGTATGTTATTGTGCGATACACATATTTTTTCTCAAAAACGGTAAGTCTGGCGTGGTTTTGACCATAACAAGATTTGTAGAGGCATTCATTACGAACATTTTAAACCAAAAATCTTAATTCTAGGCCTAGTAGTTTCCGAGAAAATGGAAATAAACCAAATTATGCCATACTTTTAGCTGAAAATATGTAAAAATATGTATGTTATTGTGCGATACACATATTTTTTCTCAAAAACGGTAAGTCTGGCGTGGTTTTGACCATAACAAGATTTGTAGAGGCATTCATTACGAACATTTTAAACCAAAAATCTTAATTCTAGGCCTAGTAGTTTCCGAGAAAATGGAAATAAACCAAATTATGCCATACTTTTAGCTGAAAATATGTAAAAATATGTATGTTATTGTGCGATACACATATTTTTTCTCAAAAACGGTAAGTCTGGCGTGGTTTTGACCATAACAAGATTTGTAGAGGCATTCATTACGAACATTTTAAACCAAAAATCTTAATTCTAGGCCTAGTAGTTTCCGAGAAAATGAAAATAAACCAAATTATGCCATACTTTTAGCTGAAAATATGTAAAAATATGTATTTTATTGTGCGATGCACATATTTTTTCTCAAAAACGGTAAGTCTGGCGTGGTTTTGACCATAACAAGATTTGTAGAGGCATTCATTACGAACATTTTAAACCAAAAATCTTAATTCTAGGCCTAGTAGTTTCCGAGAAAATGAAAATAAACCAAATTATGCCATACTTTTAGCTAAAAATATGTATGTTATTGTGCGATGCACATATTTTTTCTCAAAAACGGTAAGTCTGGCGTGGTTTTGACCATAACAAGATTTGTAGAGGCATTCATTACGAACATTTTAAACCAAAAATCTTAATTCTAGGCCTAGTAGTTTCCGAGAAAATGGAAATAAACCAAATTATGCCATACTTTTAGCTAAAAATATGTATGTTATTGTGCGATGCACATATTTTTTCTCAAAATCGGTAAGTCTGGCGTGGTTTTGACCATAACAAGATTTGTAGAGGCATTCATTACGAACATTTTAAACCAAAAATCTTAATTCTAGGCCTAGTAGTTTCCGAGAAAATGAAAATAAACCAAATTATGCCATACTTTTAGCTAAAAATATGTATGTTATTGTGCGATGCACATATTTTTTCTCAAAAACGGTAAGTCTGGCGTGGTTTTGACCATAACAAGATTTGTAGAGGCATTCATTACGAACATTTTAAACCAAAAATCTTAATTCTAGGCCTAGTAGTTTCCGAGAAAATGGAAATAAACCAAATTATGCCATACTTTTAGCTAAAAATATGTATGTTATTGTGCGATGCACATATTTTTTCTCAAAAACGGTAAGTCTGGCGTGGTTTTGACCATAACAAGATTTGTAGAGGCATTCATTACGAACATTTTAAACCAAAAATCTTAATTCTAGGCCTAGTAGTTTCCGAGAAAATGGAAATAAACCAAATTATGCCATACTTTTAGCTGAAAATATGTAAAAATATGTATGTTATTGTGCGATACACATATTTTTTCTCAAAAACGGTAAGTCTGGCGTGGTTTTGACCATAACAAGATTTGTAGAGGCATTCATTACGAACATTTTAAACTAAAAATCTTAATTCTAGGCCTAGTAGTTTCCGAGAAAATGGAAATAAACCAAATTATGCCATACTTTTAGCTAAAAATATGTAAAAATATGTATGTTATTGTGCGATGCACATATTTTTTCTCAAAAAGGGTAAGTCTGGCGTGGTTTTGACCATAACAAGATTTGTAGAGGCATTCATTACGAACATTTTAAACCAAAAATCTTAATTCTAGGCCTAGTAGTTTCCGAGAAAATGGAAATAAACCAAATTATGCCATACTTTTAGCTAAAAATATGTATGTTATTGTGCGATGCACATATTTTTTCTCAAAAAGGGTAAGTCTGGCGTGGTTTTGACCATAACAAGATTTGTAGAGGCATTCATTACGAACATTTTAAACCAAAAATCTTAATTCTAGGCCTAGTAGTTTCCGAGAAAATGGAAATAAACCAAATTATGCCATACTTTTAGCTGAAAATATGTAAAAATATGTATGTTATTGTGCGATACACATATTTTTTCTCAAAAACGGTAAGTCTGGCGTGGTTTTGACCATAACAAGATTTGTAGAGGCATTCATTACGAACCAAAAATAAACCAAAAATCTTAATTCTAGGCCTAGTAGTTTCCGAGAAAATGGAAATAAACCAAATTATGCCATACTTTTAGCTGAAAATATGTAAAAATATGTATGTTATTGTGCGATACACATATTTTTTCTCAAAAACGGTAAGTCTGGCGTGGTTTTGACCATAACAAGATTTGTAGAGGCATTCATTACGAACATTTTAAACCAAAAATCTTAATTCTAGGCCTAGTAGTTTCCGAGAAAATGGAAATAAACCAAATTATGCCATACTTTTAGCTGAAAATATGTAAAAATATGTATGTTATTGTGCGATACACATATTTTTTCTCAAAAACGGTAAGTCTGGCGTGGTTTTGACCATAACAAGATTTGTAGAGGCATTCATTACGAACATTTTAAACCAAAAATCTTAATTCTAGGCCTAGTAGTTTCCGAGAAAATGAAAATAAACCAAATTATGCCATACTTTTAGCTAAAAATATGTATGTTATTGTGCGATGCACATATTTTTTCTCAAAAACGGTAAGTCTGGCGTGGTTTTGACCATAACAAGATTTGTAGAGGCATTCATTACGAACATTTTAAACCAAAAATCTTAATTCTAGGCCTAGTAGTTTCCGAGAAAATGGAAATAAACCAAATTATGCCATACTTTTAGCTGAAAATATGTAAAAATATGTATGTTATTGTGCGATACACATATTTTTTCTCAAAAACGGTAAGTCTGGCGTGGTTTTGACCATAACAAGATTTGTAGAGGCATTCATTACGAACATTTTAAACCAAAAATCTTAATTCTAGGCCTAGTAGTTTCCGAGAAAATGGAAATAAACCAAATTATGCCATACTTTTAGCTGAAAATATGTAAAAATATGTATGTTATTGTGCGATACACATATTTTTTCTCAAAAACGGTAAGTCTGGCGTGGTTTTGACCATAACAAGATTTGTAGAGGCATTCATTACGAACATTTTAAACCAAAAATCTTAATTCTAGGCCTAGTAGTTTCCGAGAAAATGGAAATAAACCAAATTATGCCATACTTTTAGCTGAAAATATGTAAAAATATGTATGTTATTGTGCGATACACATATTTTTTCTCAAAAACGGTAAGTCTGGCGTGGTTTTGACCATAACAAGATTTGTAGAGGCATTCATTACGAACATTTTAAACCAAAAATCTTAATTCTAGGCCTAGTAGTTTCCGAGAAAATGAAAATAAACCAAATTATGCCATACTTTTAGCTAAAAATATGTATGTTATTGTGCGATACACATATTTTTTCTCAAAAACGGTAAGTCTGGCGTGGTTTTGACCATAACAAGATTTGTAGAGGCATTCATTACGAACATTTTAAACCAAAAATCTTAATTCTAGGCCTAGTAGTTTCCGAGAAAATGGAAATAAACCAAATTATGCCATACTTTTAGCTGAAAATATGTAAAAATATGTATGTTATTGTGCGATACACATATTTTTTCTCAAAAACGGTAAGTCTGGCGTGGTTTTGACCATAACAAGATTTGTAGAGGCATTCATTACGAACATTTTAAACCAAAAATCTTAATTCTAGGCCTAGTAGTTTCCGAGAAAATGGAAATAAACCAAATTATGCCATACTTTTAGCTGAAAATATGTAAAAATATGTATGTTATTGTGCGATACACATATTTTTTCTCAAAAACGGTAAGTCTGGCGTGGTTTTGACCATAACAAGATTTGTAGAGGCATTCATTACGAACATTTTAAACCAAAAATCTTAATTCTAGGCCTAGTAGTTTCCGAGAAAATGGAAATAAACCAAATTATGCCATACTTTTAGCTAAAAATATGTATGTTATTGTGCGATGCACATATTTTTTCTCAAAAACGGTAAGTCTGGCGTGGTTTTGACCATAACAAGATTTGTAGAGGCATTCATTACGAACATTTTAAACCAAAAATCTTAATTCTAGGCCTAGTAGTTTCCGAGAAAATGAAAATAAACCAAATTATGCCATACTTTTAGCTAAAAATATGTATGTTATTGTGCGATGCACATATTTTTTCTCAAAAACGGTAAGTCTGGCGTGGTTTTGACCATAACAAGATTTGTAGAGGCATTCATTACGAACATTTTAAACCAAAAATCTTAATTCTAGGCCTAGTAGTTTCCGAGAAAATGGAAATAAACCAAATTATGCCATACTTTTAGCTAAAAATATGTATGTTATTGTGCGATGCACATATTTTTTCTCAAAAACGGTAAGTCTGGCGTGGTTTTGACCATAACAAGATTTGTAGAGGCATTCATTACGAACATTTTAAACCAAAAATCTTAATTCTAGGCCTAGTAGTTTCCGAGAAAATGGAAATAAACCAAATTATGCCATACTTTTAGCTGAAAATATGTAAAAATATGTATGTTATTGTGCGATACACATATTTTTTCTCAAAAACGGTAAGTCTGGCGTGGTTTTGACCATAACAAGATTTGTAGAGGCATTCATTACGAACATTTTAAACCAAAAATCTTAATTCTAGGCCTAGTAGTTTCCGAGAAAATGGAAATAAACCAAATTATGCCATACTTTTAGCTAAAAATATGTATGTTATTGTGCGATGCACATATTTTTTCTCAAAAACGGTAAGTCTGGCGTGGTTTTGACCATAACAAGATTTGTAGAGGCATTCATTACGAACATTTTAAACCAAAAATCTTAATTCTAGGCCTAGTAGTTTCCGAGAAAATGGAAATAAACCAAATTATGCCATACTTTTAGCTGAAAATATGTAAAAATATGTATGTTATTGTGCGATACACATATTTTTTCTCAAAAACGGTAAGTCTGGCGTGGTTTTGACCATAACAAGATTTGTAGAGGCATTCATTACGAACATTTTAAACCAAAAATCTTAATTCTAGGCCTAGTAGTTTCCGAGAAAATGAAAATAAACCAAATTATGCCATACTTTTAGCTAAAAATATGTATGTTATTGTGCGATGCACATATTTTTTCTCAAAAACGGTAAGTCTGGCGTGGTTTTGACCATAACAAGATTTGTAGAGGCATTCATTACGAACATTTTAAACCAAAAATCTTAATTCTAGGCCTAGTAGTTTCCGAGAAAATGGAAATAAACCAAATTATGCCATACTTTTAGCTGAAAATATGTAAAAATATGTATGTTATTGTGCGATACACATATTTTTTCTCAAAAACGGTAAGTCTGGCGTGGTTTTGACCATAACAAGATTTGTAGAGGCATTCATTACGAACATTTTAAACCAAAAATCTTAATTCTAGGCCTAGTAGTTTCCGAGAAAATGGAAATAAACCAAATTATGCCATACTTTTAGCTGAAAATATGTAAAAATATGTATGTTATTGTGCGATACACATATTTTTTCTCAAAAACGGTAAGTCTGGCGTGGTTTTGACCATAACAAGATTTGTAGAGGCATTCATTACGAACATTTTAAACCAAAAATCTTAATTCTAGGCCTAGTAGTTTCCGAGAAAATGAAAATAAACCAAATTATGCCATACTTTTAGCTAAAAATATGTATGTTATTGTGCGATGCACATATTTTTTCTCAAAAACGGTAAGTCTGGCGTGGTTTTGACCATAACAAGATTTGTAGAGGCATTCATTACGAACATTTTAAACCAAAAATCTTAATTCTAGGCCTAGTAGTTTCCGAGAAAATGGAAATAAACCAAATTATGCCATACTTTTAGCTGAAAATATGTAAAAATATGTATGTTATTGTGCGATACACATATTTTTTCTCAAAAACGGTAAGTCTGGCGTGGTTTTGACCATAACAAGATTTGTAGAGGCATTCATTACGAACATTTTAAACCAAAAATCTTAATTCTAGGCCTAGTAGTTTCCGAGAAAATGGAAATAAACCAAATTATGCCATACTTTTAGCTGAAAATATGTAAAAATATGTATGTTATTGTGCGATACACATATTTTTTCTCAAAAACGGTAAGTCTGGCGTGGTTTTGACCATAACAAGATTTGTAGAGGCATTCATTACGAACATTTTAAACCAAAAATCTTAATTCTAGGCCTAGTAGTTTCCGAGAAAATGAAAATAAACCAAATTATGCCATACTTTTAGCTGAAAATATGTGAAAATATGTATGTTATTGTGCGATACACATATTTTTTCTCAAAAACGGTAAGTCTGGCGTGGTTTTGACCATAGCAAGATTTGTAGAGGCATTCATTACGAACATTTTAAACCAAAAATCTTAATTCTAGGCCTAGTAGTTTCCGAGAAAATGAAAATAAACCAAATTATGCCATACTTTTAGCTGAAAATATGTAAAAATATGTATGTTATTGTGCGATGCACATATTTTTTCTCAAAAACGGTAAGTCTGGCGTGGTTTTGACCATAACAAGATTTGTAGAGGCATTCATTACGAACATTTTAAACCAAAAATCTTAATTCTAGGCCTAGTAGTTTCCGAGAAAATGAAAATAAACCAAATTATGCCATACTTTTAGCTAAAAATATGTATGTTATTGTGCGATGCACATATTTTTTCTCAAAAACGGTAAGTCTGGCGTGGTTTTGACCATAACAAGATTTGTAGAGGCATTCATTACGAACATTTTAAACCAAAAATCTTAATTCTAGGCCTAGTAGTTTCCGAGAAAATGAAAATAAACCAAATTATGCCATACTTTTAGCTAAAAATATGTATGTTATTGTGCGATGCACATATTTTTTCTCAAAAACGGTAAGTCTGGCGTGGTTTTGACCATAACAAGATTTGTAGAGGCATTCATTACGAACATTTTAAACCAAAAATCTTAATTCTAGGCCTAGTAGTTTCCGAGAAAATGGAAATAAACCAAATTATGCCATACTTTTAGCTAAAAATATGTATGTTATTGTGCGATGCACATATTTTTTCTCAAAAACGGTAAGTCTGGCGTGGTTTTGACCATAACAAGATTTGTAGAGGCATTCATTACGAACATTTTAAACCAAAAATCTTAATTCTAGGCCTAGTAGTTTCCGAGAAAATGGAAATAAACCAAATTATGCCATACTTTTAGCTGAAAATATGTAAAAATATGTATGTTATTGTGCGATACACATATTTTTTCTCAAAAACGGTAAGTCTGGCGTGGTTTTGACCATAACAAGATTTGTAGAGGCATTCATTACGAACATTTTAAACCAAAAATCTTAATTCTAGGCCTAGTAGTTTCCGAGAAAATGGAAATAAACCAAATTATGCCATACTTTTAGCTAAAAATATGTAAAAATATGTATGTTATTGTGCGATGCACATATTTTTTCTCAAAAAGGGTAAGTCTGGCGTGGTTTTGACCATAACAAGATTTGTAGAGGCATTCATTACGAACATTTTAAACCAAAAATCTTAATTCTAGGCCTAGTAGTTTCCGAGAAAATGGAAATAAACCAAATTATGCCATACTTTTAGCTAAAAATATGTATGTTATTGTGCGATGCACATATTTTTTCTCAAAAAGGGTAAGTCTGGCGTGGTTTTGACCATAACAAGATTTGTAGAGGCATTCATTACGAACATTTTAAACCAAAAATCTTAATTCTAGGCCTAGTAGTTTCCGAGAAAATGGAAATAAACCAAATTATGCCATACTTTTAGCTGAAAATATGTAAAAATATGTATGTTATTGTGCGATACACATATTTTTTCTCAAAAACGGTAAGTCTGGCGTGGTTTTGACCATAACAAGATTTGTAGAGGCATTCATTACGAACATTTTAAACCAAAAATCTTAATTCTAGGCCTAGTAGTTTCCGAGAAAATGGAAATAAACCAAATTATGCCATACTTTTAGCTGAAAATATGTAAAAATATGTATGTTATTGTGCGATACACATATTTTTTCTCAAAAACGGTAAGTCTGGCGTGGTTTTGACCATAACAAGATTTGTAGAGGCATTCATTACGAACATTTTAAACCAAAAATCTTAATTCTAGGCCTAGTAGTTTCCGAGAAAATGAAAATAAACCAAATTATGCCATACTTTTAGCTAAAAATATGTATGTTATTGTGCGATGCACATATTTTTTCTCAAAAACGGTAAGTCTGGCGTGGTTTTGACCATAACAAGATTTGTAGAGGCATTCATTACGAACATTTTAAACCAAAAATCTTAATTCTAGGCCTAGTAGTTTCCGAGAAAATGGAAATAAACCAAATTATGCCATACTTTTAGCTGAAAATATGTAAAAATATGTATGTTATTGTGCGATACACATATTTTTTCTCAAAAACGGTAAGTCTGGCGTGGTTTTGACCATAACAAGATTTGTAGAGGCATTCATTACGAACATTTTAAACCAAAAATTTTAATTCTAGGCCTAGTAGTTTCCGAGAAAATGGAAATAAACCAAATTATGCCATACTTTTAGCTGAAAATATGTAAAAATATGTATGTTATTGTGCGATACACATATTTTTTCTCAAAAACGGTAAGTCTGGCGTGGTTTTGACCATAACAAGATTTGTAGAGGCATTCATTACGAACATTTTAAACCAAAAATCTTAATTCTAGGCCTAGTAGTTTCCGAGAAAATGGAAATAAACCAAATTATGCCATACTTTTAGCTAAAAATATGTATGTTATTGTGCGATGCACATATTTTTTCTCAAAAACGGTAAGTCTGGCGTGGTTTTGACCATAACAAGATTTGTAGAGGCATTCATTACGAACATTTTAAACCAAAAATCTTAATTCTAGGCCTAGTAGTTTCCGAGAAAATGGAAATAAACCAAATTATGCCATACTTTTAGCTGAAAATATGTAAAAATATGTATGTTATTGTGCGATACACATATTTTTTCTCAAAAACGGTAAGTCTGGCGTGGTTTTGACCATAACAAGATTTGTAGAGGCATTCATTACGAAAATTTTAAACCAAAAATCTTAATTCTAGGCCTAGTAGTTTCCGAGAAAATGGAAATAAACCAAATTATGCCATACTTTTAGCTAAAAATATGTAAAAATATGTATGTTATTGTGCGATGCACATATTTTTTCTCAAAAAGGGTAAGTCTGGCGTGGTTTTGACCATAACAAGATTTGTAGAGGCATTCATTACGAACATTTTAAACCAAAAATCTTAATTCTAGGCCTAGTAGTTTCCGAGAAAATGGAAATAAACCAAATTATGCCATACTTTTAGCTAAAAATATGTATGTTATTGTGCGATGCACATATTTTTTCTCAAAAAGGGTAAGTCTGGCGTGGTTTTGACCATAACAAGATTTGTAGAGGCATTCATTACGAACATTTTAAACCAAAAATCTTAATTCTAGGCCTAGTAGTTTCCGAGAAAATGGAAATAAACCAAATTATGCCATACTTTTAGCTGAAAATATGTAAAAATATGTATGTTATTGTGCGATACACATATTTTTTCTCAAAAACGGTAAGTCTGGCGTGGTTTTGACCATAACAAGATTTGTAGAGGCATTCATTACGAACATTTTAAACCAAAAATCTTAATTCTAGGCCTAGTAGTTTCCGAGAAAATGGAAATAAACCAAATTATGCCATACTTTTAGCTAAAAATATGTAAAAATATGTATGTTATTGTGCGATGCACATATTTTTTCTCAAAAAGGGTAAGTCTGGCGTGGTTTTGACCATAACAAGATTTGTAGAGGCATTCATTACGAACATTTTAAACCAAAAATCTTAATTCTAGGCCTAGTAGTTTCCGAGAAAATGGAAATAAACCAAATTATGCCATACTTTTAGCTAAAAATATGTATGTTATTGTGCGATGCACATATTTTTTCTCAAAAAGGGTAAGTCTGGCGTGGTTTTGACCATAACAAGATTTGTAGAGGCATTCATTACGAACATTTTAAACCAAAAATCTTAATTCTAGGCCTAGTAGTTTCCGAGAAAATGGAAATAAACCAAATTATGCCATACTTTTAGCTGAAAATATGTAAAAATATGTATGTTATTGTGCGATACACATATTTTTTCTCAAAAACGGTAAGTCTGGCGTGGTTTTGACCATAACAAGATTTGTAGAGGCATTCATTACGAACATTTTAAACCAAAAATCTTAATTCTAGGCCTAGTAGTTTCCGAGAAAATGAAAATAAACCAAATTATGCCATACTTTTAGCTAAAAATATGTATGTTATTGTGCGATACACATATTTTTTCTCAAAAACGGTAAGTCTGGCGTGGTTTTGACCATAACAAGATTTGTAGAGGCATTCATTACGAACATTTTAAACCAAAAATCTTAATTCTAGGCCTAGTAGTTTCCGAGAAAATGGAAATAAACCAAATTATGCCATACTTTTAGCTGAAAATATGTAAAAATATGTATGTTATTGTGCGATACACATATTTTTTCTCAAAAACGGTAAGTCTGGCGTGGTTTTGACCATAACAAGATTTGTAGAGGCATTCATTACGAACATTTTAAACCAAAAATCTTAATTCTAGGCCTAGTAGTTTCCGAGAAAATGGAAATAAACCAAATTATGCCATACTTTTAGCTGAAAATATGTAAAAATATGTATGTTATTGTGCGATACACATATTTTTTCTCAAAAACGGTAAGTCTGGCGTGGTTTTGACCATAACAAGATTTGTAGAGGCATTCATTACGAACATTTTAAACCAAAAATCTTAATTCTAGGCCTAGTAGTTTCCGAGAAAATGGAAATAAACCAAATTATGCCATACTTTTAGCTGAAAATATGTAAAAATATGTATGTTATTGTGCGATACACATATTTTTTCTCAAAAACGGTAAGTCTGGCGTGGTTTTGACCATAACAAGATTTGTAGAGGCATTCATTACGAACATTTTAAACCAAAAATCTTAATTCTAGGCCTAGTAGTTTCCGAGAAAATGAAAATAAACCAAATTATGCCATACTTTTAGCTAAAAATATGTATGTTATTGTGCGATGCACATATTTTTTCTCAAAAACGGTAAGTCTGGCGTGGTTTTGACCATAACAAGATTTGTAGAGGCATTCATTACGAACATTTTAAACCAAAAATCTTAATTCTAGGCCTAGTAGTTTCCGAGAAAATGGAAATAAACCAAATTATGCCATACTTTTAGCTGAAAATATGTAAAAATATGTATGTTATTGTGCGATACACATATTTTTTCTCAAAAACGGTAAGTCTGGCGTGGTTTTGACCATAACAAGATTTGTAGAGGCATTCATTACGAACATTTTAAACCAAAAATCTTAATTCTAGGCCTAGTAGTTTCCGAGAAAATGGAAATAAACCAAATTATGCCATACTTTTAGCTGAAAATATGTAAAAATATGTATGTTATTGTGCGATACACATATTTTTTCTCAAAAACGGTAAGTCTGGCGTGGTTTTGACCATAACAAGATTTGTAGAGGCATTCATTACGAACATTTTAAACCAAAAATCTTAATTCTAGGCCTAGTAGTTTCCGAGAAAATGGAAATAAACCAAATTATGCCATACTTTTAGCTGAAAATATGTAAAAATATGTATGTTATTGTGCGATACACATATTTTTTCTCAAAAACGGTAAGTCTGGCGTGGTTTTGACCATAACAAGATTTGTAGAGGCATTCATTACGAACATTTTAAACCAAAAATCTTAATTCTAGGCCTAGTAGTTTCCGAGAAAATGGAAATAAACCAAATTATGCCATACTTTTAGCTAAAAATATGTATGTTATTGTGCGATGCACATATTTTTTCTCAAAAAGGGTAAGTCTGGCGTGGTTTTGACCATAACAAGATTTGTAGAGGCATTCATTACGAACATTTTAAACCAAAAATCTTAATTCTAGGCCTAGTAGTTTCCGAGAAAATGGAAATAAACCAAATTATGCCATACTTTTAGCTGAAAATATGTAAAAATATGTATGTTATTGTGCGATACACATATTTTTTCTCAAAAACGGTAAGTCTGGCGTGGTTTTGACCATAACAAGATTTGTAGAGGCATTCATTACGAACATTTTAAACCAAAAATCTTAATTCTAGGCCTAGTAGTTTCCGAGAAAATGGAAATAAACCAAATTATGCCATACTTTTAGCTGAAAATATGTAAAAATATGTATGTTATTGTGCGATACACATATTTTTTCTCAAAAACGGTAAGTCTGGCGTGGTTTTGACCATAACAAGATTTGTAGAGGCATTCATTACGAACATTTTAAACCAAAAATCTTAATTCTAGGCCTAGTAGTTTCCGAGAAAATGAAAATAAACCAAATTATGCCATACTTTTAGCTAAAAATATGTATGTTATTGTGCGATGCACATATTTTTTCTCAAAAACGGTAAGTCTGGCGTGGTTTTGACCATAACAAGATTTGTAGAGGCATTCATTACGAACATTTTAAACCAAAAATCTTAATTCTAGGCCTAGTAGTTTCCGAGAAAATGGAAATAAACCAAATTATGCCATACTTTTAGCTGAAAATATGTAAAAATATGTATGTTATTGTGCGATACACATATTTTTTCTCAAAAACGGTAAGTCTGGCGTGGTTTTGACCATAACAAGATTTGTAGAGGCATTCATTACGAACATTTTAAACCAAAAATCTTAATTCTAGGCCTAGTAGTTTCCGAGAAAATGGAAATAAACCAAATTATGCCATACTTTTAGCTGAAAATATGTAAAAATATGTATGTTATTGTGCGATACACATATTTTTTCTCAAAAACGGTAAGTCTGGCGTGGTTTTGACCATAACAAGATTTGTAGAGGCATTCATTACGAACATTTTAAACCAAAAATCTTAATTCTAGGCCTAGTAGTTTCCGAGAAAATGGAAATAAACCAAATTATGCCATACTTTTAGCTAAAAATATGTATGTTATTGTGCGATGCACATATTTTTTCTCAAAAACGGTAAGTCTGGCGTGGTTTTGACCATAACAAGATTTGTAGAGGCATTCATTACGAACATTTTAAACCAAAAATCTTAATTCTAGGCCTAGTAGTTTCCGAGAAAATGGAAATAAACCAAATTATGCCATACTTTTAGCTGAAAATATGTAAAAATATGTATGTTATTGTGCGATACACATATTTTTTCTCAAAAACGGTAAGTCTGGCGTGGTTTTGACCATAACAAGATTTGTAGAGGCATTCATTACGAAAATTTTAAACCAAAAATCTTAATTCTAGGCCTAGTAGTTTCCGAGAAAATGGAAATAAACCAAATTATGCCATACTTTTAGCTAAAAATATGTAAAAATATGTATGTTATTGTGCGATGCACATATTTTTTCTCAAAAAGGGTAAGTCTGGCGTGGTTTTGACCATAACAAGATTTGTAGAGGCATTCATTACGAACATTTTAAACCAAAAATCTTAATTCTAGGCCTAGTAGTTTCCGAGAAAATGGAAATAAACCAAATTATGCCATACTTTTAGCTAAAAATATGTATGTTATTGTGCGATGCACATATTTTTTCTCAAAAAGGGTAAGTCTGGCGTGGTTTTGACCATAACAAGATTTGTAGAGGCATTCATTACGAACATTTTAAACCAAAAATCTTAATTCTAGGCCTAGTAGTTTCCGAGAAAATGGAAATAAACCAAATTATGCCATACTTTTAGCTGAAAATATGTAAAAATATGTATGTTATTGTGCGATACACATATTTTTTCTCAAAAACGGTAAGTCTGGCGTGGTTTTGACCATAACAAGATTTGTAGAGGCATTCATTACGAACATTTTAAACCAAAAATCTTAATTCTAGGCCTAGTAGTTTCCGAGAAAATGGAAATAAACCAAATTATGCCATACTTTTAGCTAAAAATATGTAAAAATATGTATGTTATTGTGCGATGCACATATTTTTTCTCAAAAAGGGTAAGTCTGGCGTGGTTTTGACCATAACAAGATTTGTAGAGGCATTCATTACGAACATTTTAAACCAAAAATCTTAATTCTAGGCCTAGTAGTTTCCGAGAAAATGGAAATAAACCAAATTATGCCATACTTTTAGCTAAAAATATGTATGTTATTGTGCGATGCACATATTTTTTCTCAAAAAGGGTAAGTCTGGCGTGGTTTTGACCATAACAAGATTTGTAGAGGCATTCATTACGAACATTTTAAACCAAAAATCTTAATTCTAGGCCTAGTAGTTTCCGAGAAAATGGAAATAAACCAAATTATGCCATACTTTTAGCTGAAAATATGTAAAAATATGTATGTTATTGTGCGATACACATATTTTTTCTCAAAAACGGTAAGTCTGGCGTGGTTTTGACCATAACAAGATTTGTAGAGGCATTCATTACGAACATTTTAAACCAAAAATCTTAATTCTAGGCCTAGTAGTTTCCGAGAAAATGAAAATAAACCAAATTATGCCATACTTTTAGCTAAAAATATGTATGTTATTGTGCGATACACATATTTTTTCTCAAAAACGGTAAGTCTGGCGTGGTTTTGACCATAACAAGATTTGTAGAGGCATTCATTACGAACATTTTAAACCAAAAATCTTAATTCTAGGCCTAGTAGTTTCCGAGAAAATGGAAATAAACCAAATTATGCCATACTTTTAGCTGAAAATATGTAAAAATATGTATGTTATTGTGCGATACACATATTTTTTCTCAAAAACGGTAAGTCTGGCGTGGTTTTGACCATAACAAGATTTGTAGAGGCATTCATTACGAACATTTTAAACCAAAAATCTTAATTCTAGGCCTAGTAGTTTCCGAGAAAATGGAAATAAACCAAATTATGCCATACTTTTAGCTGAAAATATGTAAAAATATGTATGTTATTGTGCGATACACATATTTTTTCTCAAAAACGGTAAGTCTGGCGTGGTTTTGACCATAACAAGATTTGTAGAGGCATTCATTACGAACATTTTAAACCAAAAATCTTAATTCTAGGCCTAGTAGTTTCCGAGAAAATGGAAATAAACCAAATTATGCCATACTTTTAGCTGAAAATATGTAAAAATATGTATGTTATTGTGCGATACACATATTTTTTCTCAAAAACGGTAAGTCTGGCGTGGTTTTGACCATAACAAGATTTGTAGAGGCATTCATTACGAACATTTTAAACCAAAAATCTTAATTCTAGGCCTAGTAGTTTCCGAGAAAATGAAAATAAACCAAATTATGCCATACTTTTAGCTAAAAATATGTATGTTATTGTGCGATGCACATATTTTTTCTCAAAAACGGTAAGTCTGGCGTGGTTTTGACCATAACAAGATTTGTAGAGGCATTCATTACGAACATTTTAAACCAAAAATCTTAATTCTAGGCCTAGTAGTTTCCGAGAAAATGGAAATAAACCAAATTATGCCATACTTTTAGCTGAAAATATGTAAAAATATGTATGTTATTGTGCGATACACATATTTTTTCTCAAAAACGGTAAGTCTGGCGTGGTTTTGACCATAACAAGATTTGTAGAGGCATTCATTACGAACATTTTAAACCAAAAATCTTAATTCTAGGCCTAGTAGTTTCCGAGAAAATGGAAATAAACCAAATTATGCCATACTTTTAGCTGAAAATATGTAAAAATATGTATGTTATTGTGCGATACACATATTTTTTCTCAAAAACGGTAAGTCTGGCGTGGTTTTGACCATAACAAGATTTGTAGAGGCATTCATTACGAACATTTTAAACCAAAAATCTTAATTCTAGGCCTAGTAGTTTCCGAGAAAATGAAAATAAACCAAATTATGCCATACTTTTAGCTGAAAATATGTAAAAATATGTATGTTATTGTGCGATACACATATTTTTTCTCAAAAACGGTAAGTCTGGCGTGGTTTTGACCATAACAAGATTTGTAGAGGCATTCATTACGAACATTTTAAACCAAAAATCTTAATTCTAGGCCTAGTAGTTTCCGAGAAAATGAAAATAAACCAAATTATGCCATACTTTTAGCTGAAAATATGTAAAAATATGTATGTTATTGTGCGATGCACATATTTTTTCTCAAAAACGGTAAGTCTGGCGTGGTTTTGACCATAACAAGATTTGTAGAGGCATTCATTACGAACATTTTAAACCAAAAATCTTAATTCTAGGCCTAGTAGTTTCCGAGAAAATGAAAATAAACCAAATTATGCCATACTTTTAGCTAAAAATATGTATGTTATTGTGCGATGCACATATTTTTTCTCAAAAACGGTAAGTCTGGCGTGGTTTTGACCATAACAAGATTTGTAGAGGCATTCATTACGAACATTTTAAACCAAAAATCTTAATTCTAGGCCTAGTAGTTTCCGAGAAAATGAAAATAAACCAAATTATGCCATACTTTTAGCTAAAAATATGTATGTTATTGTGCGATGCACATATTTTTTCTCAAAAACGGTAAGTCTGGCGTGGTTTTGACCATAACAAGATTTGTAGAGGCATTCATTACGAACATTTTAAACCAAAAATCTTAATTCTAGGCCTAGTAGTTTCCGAGAAAATGGAAATAAACCAAATTATGCCATACTTTTAGCTAAAAATATGTATGTTATTGTGCGATGCACATATTTTTTCTCAAAAACGGTAAGTCTGGCGTGGTTTTGACCATAACAAGATTTGTAGAGGCATTCATTACGAACATTTTAAACCAAAAATCTTAATTCTAGGCCTAGTAGTTTCCGAGAAAATGGAAATAAACCAAATTATGCCATACTTTTAGCTGAAAATATGTAAAAATATGGATGTTATTGTGCGATACACATATTTTTTCTCAAAAACGGTAAGTCTGGCGTGGTTTTGACCATAACAAGATTTGTAGAGGCATTCATTACGAACATTTTAAACCAAAAATCTTAATTCTAGGCCTAGTAGTTTCCGAGAAAATGGAAATAAACCAAATTATGCCATACTTTTAGCTAAAAATATGTAAAAATATGTATGTTATTGTGCGATGCACATATTTTTTCTCAAAAAGGGTAAGTCTGGCGTGGTTTTGACCATAACAAGATTTGTAGAGGCATTCATTACGAACATTTTAAACCAAAAATCTTAATTCTAGGCCTAGTAGTTTCCGAGAAAATGGAAATAAACCAAATTATGCCATACTTTTAGCTAAAAATATGTATGTTATTGTGCGATGCACATATTTTTTCTCAAAAAGGGTAAGTCTGGCGTGGTTTTGACCATAACAAGATTTGTAGAGGCATTCATTACGAACATTTTAAACCAAAAATCTTAATTCTAGGCCTAGTAGTTTCCGAGAAAATGGAAATAAACCAAATTATGCCATACTTTTAGCTGAAAATATGTAAAAATATGTATGTTATTGTGCGATACACATATTTTTTCTCAAAAACGGTAAGTCTGGCGTGGTTTTGATCATAACAAGATTTGTAGAGGCATTCATTACGAACATTTTAAACCAAAAATCTTAATTCTAGGCCTAGTAGTTTCCGAGAAAATGGAAATAAACCAAATTATGCCATACTTTTAGCTGAAAATATGTAAAAATATGGATGTTATTGTGCGATACACATATTTTTTCTCAAAAACGGTAAGTCTGGCGTGGTTTTGACCATAACAAGATTTGTAGAGGCATTCATTACGAACATTTTAAACCAAAAATCTTAATTCTAGGCCTAGTAGTTTCCGAGAAAATGGAAATAAACCAAATTATGCCATACTTTTAGCTAAAAATATGTAAAAATATGTATGTTATTGTGCGATGCACATATTTTTTCTCAAAAACGGTAAGTCTGGCGTGGTTTTGACCATAACAAGATTTGTAGAGGCATTCATTACGAACATTTTAAACCAAAAATCTTAATTCTAGGCCTAGTAGTTTCCGAGAAAATGGAAATAAACCAAATTATGCCATACTTTTAGCTGAAAATATGTAAAAATATGTATGTTATTGTGCGATACACATATTTTTTCTCAAAAACGGTAAGTCTGGCGTGGTTTTGACCATAACAAGATTTGTAGAGGCATTCATTACGAACATTTTAAACCAAAAATCTTAATTCTAGGCCTAGTAGTTTCCGAGAAAATGAAAATAAACCAAATTATGCCATACTTTTAGCTAAAAATATGTATGTTATTGTGCGATGCACATATTTTTTCTCAAAAACGGTAAGTCTGGCGTGGTTTTGACCATAACAAGATTTGTAGAGGCATTCATTACGAACATTTTAAACCAAAAATCTTAATTCTAGGCCTAGTAGTTTCCGAGAAAATGGAAATAAACCAAATTATGCCATACTTTTAGCTGAAAATATGTAAAAATATGTATGTTATTGTGCGATACACATATTTTTTCTCAAAAACGGTAAGTCTGGCGTGGTTTTGATCATAACAAGATTTGTAGAGGCATTCATTACGAACATTTTAAACCAAAAATCTTAATTCTAGGCCTAGTAGTTTCCGAGAAAATGGAAATAAACCAAATTATGCCATACTTTTAGCTGAAAATATGTAAAAATATGTATGTTATTGTGCGATACACATATTTTTTCTCAAAAACGGTAAGTCTGGCGTGGTTTTGACCATAACAAGATTTGTAGAGGCATTCATTACGAACATTTTAAACCAAAAATCTTAATTCTAGGCCTAGTAGTTTCCGAGAAAATGAAAATAAACCAAATTATGCCATACTTTTAGCTAAAAATATGTATGTTATTGTGCGATGCACATATTTTTTCTCAAAAACGGTAAGTCTGGCGTGGTTTTGACCATAACAAGATTTGTAGAGGCATTCATTACGAACATTTTAAACCAAAAATCTAAATTCTAGGCCTAGTAGTTTCCGAGAAAATGAAAATAAACCAAATTATGCCATACTTTTAGCTAAAAATATGTATGTTATTGTGCGATGCACATATTTTTTCTCAAAAACGGTAAGTCTGGCGTGGTTTTGACCATAACAAGATTTGTAGAGGCATTCATTACGAACATTTTAAACCAAAAATCTTAATTCTAGGCCTAGTAGTTTCCGAGAAAATGGAAATAAACCAAATTATGCCATACTTTTAGCTGAAAATATGTAAAAATATGTATGTTATTGTGCGATACACATATTTTTTCTCAAAAACGGTAAGTCTGGCGTGGTTTTGACCATAACAAGATTTGTAGAGGCATTCATTACGAACATTTTAAACCAAAAATCTTAATTCTAGGCCTAGTAGTTTCCGAGAAAATGAAAATAAACCAAATTATGCCATACTTTTAGCTGAAAATATGTAAAAATATGTATGTTATTGTGCGATGCACATATTTTTTCTCAAAAAGGGTAAGTCTGGCGTGGTTTTGACCATAACAAGATTTGTAGAGGCATTCATTACGAACATTTTAAACCAAAAATCTTAATTCTAGGCCTAGTAGTTTCCGAGAAAATGGAAATAAACCAAATTATGCCATACTTTTAGCTGAAAATATGTAAAAATATGTATGTTATTGTGCGATACACATATTTTTTCTCAAAAACGTTAAGTCTGGCGTGGTTTTGACCATAACAAGATTTGTAGAGGCATTCATTACGAACATTTTAAACCAAAAATCTTAATTCTAGGCCTAGTAGTTTCCGAGAAAATGGAAATAAACCAAATTATGCCATACTTTTAGCTAAAAATATGTATGTTATTGTGCGATGCACATATTTTTTCTCAAAAACGGTAAGTCTGGCGTGGTTTTGACCATAACAAGATTTGTAGAGGCATTCATTACGAACATTTTAAACCAAAAATCTTAATTCTAGGCCTAGTAGTTTCCGAGAAAATGGAAATAAACCAAATTATGCCATACTTTTAGCTGAAAATATGTAAAAATATGTATGTTATTGTGCGATACACATATTTTTTCTCAAAAACGGTAAGTCTGGCGTGGTTTTGACCATAACAAGATTTGTAGAGGCATTCATTACGAACATTTTAAACCAAAAATCTTAATTCTAGGCCTAGTAGTTTCCGAGAAAATGGAAATAAACCAAATTATGCCATACTTTTAGCTGAAAATATGTAAAAATATGTATGTTATTGTGCGATACACATATTTTTTCTCAAAAACGGTAAGTCTGGCGTGGTTTTGACCATAACAAGATTTGTAGAGGCATTCATTACGAACATTTTAAACCAAAAATCTTAATTCTAGGCCTAGTAGTTTCCGAGAAAATGAAAATAAACCAAATTATGCCATACTTTTAGCTAAAAATATGTATGTTATTGTGCGATGCACATATTTTTTCTCAAAAACGGTAAGTCTGGCGTGGTTTTGACCATAACAAGATTTGTAGAGGCATTCATTACGAACATTTTAAACCAAAAATCTTAATTCTAGGCCTAGTAGTTTCCGAGAAAATGGAAATAAACCAAATTATGCCATACTTTTAGCTGAAAATATGTAAAAATATGTATGTTATTGTGCGATACACATATTTTTTCTCAAAAACGGTAAGTCTGGCGTGGTTTTGATCATAACAAGATTTGTAGAGGCATTCATTACGAACATTTTAAACCAAAAATCTTAATTCTAGGCCTAGTAGTTTCCGAGAAAATGGAAATAAACCAAATTATGCCATACTTTTAGCTGAAAATATGTAAAAATATGTATGTTATTGTGCGATACACATATTTTTTCTCAAAAACGGTAAGTCTGGCGTGGTTTTGACCATAACAAGATTTGTAGAGGCATTCATTACGAACATTTTAAACCAAAAATCTTAATTCTAGGCCTAGTAGTTTCCGAGAAAATGAAAATAAACCAAATTATGCCATACTTTTAGCTAAAAATATGTATGTTATTGTGCGATGCACATATTTTTTCTCAAAAACGGTAAGTCTGGCGTGGTTTTGACCATAACAAGATTTGTAGAGGCATTCATTACGAACATTTTAAACCAAAAATCTTAATTCTAGGCCTAGTAGTTTCCGAGAAAATGGAAATAAACCAAATTATGCCATACTTTTAGCTGAAAATATGTAAAAATATGTATGTTATTGTGCGATACACATATTTTTTCTCAAAAACGGTAAGTCTGGCGTGGTTTTGACCATAACAAGATTTGTAGAGGCATTCATTACGAACATTTTAAACCAAAAATCTTAATTCTAGGCCTAGTAGTTTCCGAGAAAATGAAAATAAACCAAATTATGCCATACTTTTAGCTGAAAATATGTAAAAATATGTATGTTATTGTGCGATGCACATATTTTTTCTCAAAAAGGGTAAGTCTGGCGTGGTTTTGACCATAACAAGATTTGTAGAGGCATTCATTACGAACATTTTAAACCAAAAATCTTAATTCTAGGCCTAGTAGTTTCCGAGAAAATGGAAATAAACCAAATTATGCCATACTTTTAGCTGAAAATATGTAAAAATATGTATGTTATTGTGCGATACACATATTTTTTCTCAAAAACGGTAAGTCTGGCGTGGTTTTGACCATAACAAGATTTGTAGAGGCATTCATTACGAACATTTTAAACCAAAAATCTTAATTCTAGGCCTAGTAGTTTCCGAGAAAATGGAAATAAACCAAATTATGCCATACTTTTAGCTAAAAATATGTATGTTATTGTGCGATGCACATATTTTTTCTCAAAAACGGTAAGTCTGGCGTGGTTTTGACCATAACAAGATTTGTAGAGGCATTCATTACGAACATTTTAAACCAAAAATCTTAATTCTAGGCCTAGTAGTTTCCGAGAAAATGGAAATAAACCAAATTATGCCATACTTTTAGCTGAAAATATGTAAAAATATGTATGTTATTGTGCGATACACATATTTTTTTCTCAAAAACGGTAAGTCTGGCGTGGTTTTGACCATAACAAGATTTGTAGAGGCATTCATTACGAACATTTTAAACCAAAAATCTTAATTCTAGGCCTAGTAGTTTCCGAGAAAATGAAAATAAACCAAATTATGCCATACTTTTAGCTAAAAATATGTATGTTATTGTGCGATGCACATATTTTTTCTCAAAAACGGTAAGTCTGGCGTGGTTTTGACCATAACAAGATTTGTAGAGGCATTCATTACGAACATTTTAAAACCAAAAATCTTAATTCTAGGCCTAGTAGTTTCCGAGAAAATGAAAATAAACCAAATTATGCATACTTTTAGCTAAAAATATGTATGTTATTGTGCGATGCACATATTTTTTCTCAAAAACGGTAAGTCTGGCGTGGTTTTGACCATAACAAGATTTGTAGAGGCATTCATTACGAACATTTTAAACCAAAAATCTTAATTCTAGGCCTAGTAGTTCCGAGAAAATGAAAATAAACCAAATTATGCCATACTTTTAGCTAAAAATATGTATGTTATTGTGCGATGCACATATTTTTTCTCAAAAACGGTAAGTCTGGCGTGGTTTTGACCATAACAAGATTTGTAGAGGCATTCATTACGAACATTTTAAACCAAAAATCTTAATTCTAGGCCTAGTAGTTTCCGAGAAAATGGAAATAAACCAAATTATGCCATACTTTT
Organism: Myathropa florea; assembly: GCA_930367185.1. Lineage (NCBI taxonomy): Eukaryota > Metazoa > Arthropoda > Insecta > Diptera > Syrphidae > Myathropa > Myathropa florea. The sequence continues at coordinate 41,499,059 of OV884003.1, forward strand.
AGCTGAAAATATGTAAAAATATGTATGTTATTGTGCGATACACATATTTTTTCTCAAAAACGGTAAGTCTGGCGTGGTTTTGACCATAACAAGATTTGTAGAGGCATTCATTACGAACATTTTAAACCAAAAATCTTAATTCTAGGCCTAGTAGTTTCCGAGAAAATGGAAATAAACCAAATTATGCCATACTTTTAGCTGAAAATATGTAAAAATATGTATGTTATTGTGCGATACACATATTTTTTCTCAAAAACGGTAAGTCTGGCGTGGTTTTGACCATAACAAGATTTGTAGAGGCATTCATTACGAACATTTTAAACCAAAAATCTTAATTCTAGGCCTAGTAGTTTCCGAGAAAATGAAAATAAACCAAATTATGCCATACTTTTAGCTAAAAATATGTATGTTATTGTGCGATGCACATATTTTTTCTCAAAAACGGTAAGTCTGGCGTGGTTTTGACCATAACAAGATTTGTAGAGGCATTCATTACGAACATTTTAAACCAAAAATCTTAATTCTAGGCCTAGTAGTTTCCGAGAAAATGGAAATAAACCAAATTATGCCATACTTTTAGCTGAAAATATGTAAAAATATGTATGTTATTGTGCGATACACATATTTTTTCTCAAAAACGGTAAGTCTGGCGTGGTTTTGACCATAACAAGATTTGTAGAGGCATTCATTACGAACATTTTAAACCAAAAATCTTAATTCTAGGCCTAGTAGTTTCCGAGAAAATGAAAATAAACCAAATTATGCCATACTTTTAGCTAAAAATATGTATGTTATTGTGCGATGCACATATTTTTTCTCAAAAACGGTAAGTCTGGCGTGGTTTTGACCATAACAAGATTTGTAGAGGCATTCATTACGAACATTTTAAACCAAAAATCTTAATTCTAGGCCTAGTAGTTTCCGAGAAAATGGAAATAAACCAAATTATGCCATACTTTTAGCTAAAAATATGTATGTTATTGTGCGATGCACATATTTTTTCTCAAAAACGGTAAGTCTGGCGTGGTTTTGACCATAACAAGATTTGTAGAGGCATTCATTACGAACATTTTAAACCAAAAATCTTAATTCTAGGCCTAGTAGTTTCCGAGAAAATGGAAATAAACCAAATTATGCCATACTTTTAGCTAAAAATATGTATGTTATTGTGCGATGCACATATTTTTTCTCAAAAACGGTAAGTCTGGCGTGGTTTTGACCATAACAAGATTTGTAGAGGCATTCATTACGAACATTTTAAACCAAAAATCTTAATTCTAGGCCTAGTAGTTTCCGAGAAAATGGAAATAAACCAAATTATGCCATACTTTTAGCTAAAAATATGTATGTTATTGTGCGATGCACATATTTTTTCTCAAAAACGGTAAGTCTGGCGTGGTTTTGACCATAACAAGATTTGTAGAGGCATTCATTACGAACATTTTAAACCAAAAATCTTAATTCTAGGCCTAGTAGTTTCCGAGAAAATGGAAATAAACCAAATTATGCCATACTTTTAGCTGAAAATATGTAAAAATATGTATGTTATTGTGCGATACACATATTTTTTCTCAAAAACGGTAAGTCTGGCGTGGTTTTGACCATAACAAGATTTGTAGAGGCATTCATTACGAACATTTTAAACCAAAAATCTTAATTCTAGGCCTAGTAGTTTCCGAGAAAATGGAAATAAACCAAATTATGCCATACTTTTAGCTGAAAATATGTAAAAATATGTATGTTATTGTGCGATACACATATTTTTTCTCAAAAACGGTAAGTCTGGCGTGGTTTTGACCATAACAAGATTTGTAGAGGCATTCATTACGAACATTTTAAACCAAAAATCTTAATTCTAGGCCTAGTAGTTTCCGAGAAAATGGAAATAAACCAAATTATGCCATACTTTTAGCTAAAAATATGTATGTTATTGTGCGATGCACATATTTTTTCTCAAAAACGGTAAGTCTGGCGTGGTTTTGACCATAACAAGATTTGTAGAGGCATTCATTACGAACATTTTAAACCAAAAATCTTAATTCTAGGCCTAGTAGTTTCCGAGAAAATGGAAATAAACCAAATTATGCCATACTTTTAGCTAAAAATATGTATGTTATTGTGCGATGCACATATTTTTTCTCAAAAACGGTAAGTCTGGCGTGGTTTTGACCATAACAAGATTTGTAGAGGCATTCATTACGAACATTTTAAACCAAAAATCTTAATTCTAGGCCTAGTAGTTTCCGAGAAAATGGAAATAAACCAAATTATGCCATACTTTTAGCTGAAAATATGTAAAAATATGTATGTTATTGTGCGATACACATATTTTTTCTCAAAAACGGTAAGTCTGGCGTGGTTTTGACCATAACAAGATTTGTAGAGGCATTCATTACGAACATTTTAAACCAAAAATCTTAATTCTAGGCCTAGTAGTTTCCGAGAAAATGGAAATAAACCAAATTATGCCATACTTTTAGCTGAAAATATGTAAAAATATGTATGTTATTGTGCGATGCACATATTTTTTCTCAAAAACGGTAAGTCTGGCGTGGTTTTGACCATAATAAGATTTGTAGAGGCATTCATTACGAACATTTTAAACCAAAAATCTTAATTCTAGGCCTAGTAGTTTCCGAGAAAATGGAAATAAACCAAATTATGCCATACTTTTAGCTAAAAATATGTATGTTATTGTGCGATGCACATATTTTTTCTCAAAAACGGTAAGTCTGGCGTGGTTTTGACCATAACAAGATTTGTAGAGGCATTCATTACGAACATTTTAAACCAAAAATCTTAATTCTAGGCCTAGTAGTTTCCGAGAAAATGGAAATAAACCAAATTATGCCATACTTTTAGCTGAAAATATGTAAAAATATGTATGTTATTGTGCGATACACATATTTTTTCTCAAAAACGGTAAGTCTGGCGTGGTTTTGACCATAACAAGATTTGTAGAGGCATTCATTACGAACATTTTAAACCAAAAATCTTAATTCTAGGCCTAGTAGTTTCCGAGAAAATGAAAATAAACCAAATTATGCCATACTTTTAGCTAAAAATATGTATGTTATTGTGCGATGCACATATTTTTTCTCAAAAACGGTAAGTCTGGCGTGGTTTTGACCATAACAAGATTTGTAGAGGCATTCATTACGAACATTTTAAACCAAAAATCTTAATTCTAGGCCTAGTAGTTTCCGAGAAAATGGAAATAAACCAAATTATGCCATACTTTTAGCTGAAAATATGTAAAAATATGTATGTTATTGTGCGATACACATATTTTTTCTCAAAAACGGTAAGTCTGGCGTGGCTTTGACCATAACAAGATTTGTAGAGGCATTCATTACGAACATTTTAAACCAAAAATCTTAATTCTAGGCCTAGTAGTTTCCGAGAAAATGGAAATAAACCAAATTATGCCATACTTTTAGCTAAAAATATGTATGTTATTGTGCGATGCACATATTTTTTCTCAAAAACGGTAAGTCTGGCGTGGTTTTGACCATAACAAGATTTGTAGAGGCATTCATTACGAACATTTTAAACCAAAAATCTTAATTCTAGGCCTAGTAGTTTCCGAGAAAATGGAAATAAACCAAATTATGCCATACTTTTAGCTGAAAATATGTAAAAATATGTATGTTATTGTGCGATACACATATTTTTTCTCAAAAACGGTAAGTCTGGCGTGGTTTTGACCATAACAAGATTTGTAGAGGCATTCATTACGAACATTTTAAACCAAAAATCTTAATTCTAGGCCTAGTAGTTTCCGAGAAAATGGAAATAAACCAAATTATGCCATACTTTTAGCTAAAAATATGTATGTTATTGTGCGATGCACATATTTTTTCTCAAAAACGGTAAGTCTGGCGTGGTTTTGACCATAACAAGATTTGTAGAGGCATTCATTACGAACATTTTAAACCAAAAATCTTAATTCTAGGCCTAGTAGTTTCCGAGAAAATGGAAATAAACCAAATTATGCCATACTTTTAGCTGAAAATATGTAAAAATATGTATGTTATTGTGCGATACACATATTTTTTCTCAAAAACGGTAAGTCTGGCGTGGTTTTGACCATAACAAGATTTGTAGAGGCATTCATTACGAACATTTTAAACCAAAAATCTTAATTCTAGGCCTAGTAGTTTCCGAGAAAATGGAAATAAACCAAATTATGCCATACTTTTAGCTAAAAATATGTATGTTATTGTGCGATGTACATATTTTTTCTCAAAAACGGTAAGTCTGGCGTGGTTTTGACCATAACAAGATTTGTAGAGAACATTTTAAACCAAAAATCTTAATTCTAGGCCTAGTAGTTTCCGAGAAAATGAAAATAAACCAAATTATGCCATACTTTTAGCTGAAAATATGTAAAAATATGTATGTTATTGTGCGATACACATATTTTTTCTCAAAAACGGTAAGTCTGGCGTGGTTTTGACCATAACAAGATTTGTAGAGGCATTCATTACGAACATTTTAAACCAAAAATCTTAATTCTAGGCCTAGTAGTTTCCGAGAAAATGGAAATAAACCAAATTATGCCATACTTTTAGCTGAAAATATGTAAAAATATGTATGTTATTGTGCGATACACATATTTTTTCTCAAAAACGGTAAGTCTGGCGTGGTTTTGACCATAACAAGATTTGTAGAGGCATTCATTACGAACATTTTAAACCAAAAATCTTAATTCTAGGCCTACTAGTTTCCGAGAAAATGAAAATAAACCAAATTATGCCATACTTTTAGCTGAAAATATGTATGTTATTGTGCGATGCACATATTTTTTCTCAAAAACGGTAAGTCTGGCGTGGTTTTGACCATAACAAGATTTGTAGAGGCATTCATTACGAACATTTTAAACCAAAAATCTTAATTCTAGGCCTACTAGTTTCCGAGAAAATGAAAATAAACCAAATTATGCCATACTTTTAGCTGAAAATATGTAAAAATATGTATGTTATTGTGCGATACACATATTTTTTCTCAAAAACTGTAAGTCTGGCGTGGTTTTGACCATAACAAGATTTGTAGAGGCATTCATTACGAACATTTTAAACCAAAAATCTTAATTCTAGGCCTAGTAGTTTCCGAGAAAATGGAAATAAACCAAATTATGCCATACTTTTAGCTGAAAATATGTAAAAATATGTATGTTATTGTGCGATACACATATTTTTTCTCAAAAACGGTAAGTCTGGCGTGGTTTTGACCATAACAAGATTTGTAGAGGCATTCATTACAAACATTTTAAACCAAAAATCTTAATTCTAGGCCTAGTAGTTTCCGAGAAAATGAAAATAAACCAAATTATGCCATACTTTTAGCTAAAAATATGTATGTTATTGTGCGATGCACATATTTTTTCTCAAAAACGGTAAGTCTGGCGTGGTTTTGACCATAACAAGATTTGTAGAGGCATTCATTACGAACATTTTAAACCAAAAATCTTAATTCTAGGCCTAGTAGTTTCCGAGAAAATGAAAATAAACCAAATTATGCCATACTTTTAGCTAAAAATATGTATGTTATTGTGCGATGCACATATTTTTTCTCAAAAACGGTAAGTCTGGCCTGGTTTTGACCATAACAAGATTTGTAGAGGCATTCATTACGAACATTTTAAACCAAAAATCTTAATTCTAGGCCTAGTAGTTTCCGAGAAAATGGAAATAAACCAAATTATGCCATACTTTTAGCTGAAAATATGTAAAAATATGTATGTTATTGTGCGATACACATATTTTTTCTCAAAAACGGTAAGTCTGGCGTGGTTTTGACCATAACAAGATTTGTAGAGGCATTCATTACGAACATTTTAAACCAAAAATCTTAATTCTAGGCCTAGTAGTTTCCGAGAAAATGGAAATAAACCAAATTATGCCATACTTTTAGCTAAAAATATGTATGTTATTGTGCGATGCACATATTTTTTCTCAAAAACGGTAAGTCTGGCGTGGTTTTGACCATAACAAGATTTGTAGAGGCATTCATTACGAACATTTTAAACCAAAAATCTTAATTCTAGGCCTAGTAGTTTCCGAGAAAATGAAAATAAACCAAATTATGCCATACTTTTAGCTAAAAATATGTAAAAATATGTATGTTATTGTGCGATACACATATTTTTTCTCAAAAACGGTAAGTCTGGCGTGGTTTTGACCATAACAAGATTTGTAGAGGCATTCATTACGAACATTTTAAACCAAAAATCTTAATTCTAGGCCTAGTAGTTTCCGAGAAAATGGAAATAAACCAAATTATGCCATACTTTTAGCTGAAAATATGTAAAAATATGTATGTTATTGTGCGATACACATATTTTTTCTCAAAAACGGTAAGTCTGGCGTGGTTTTGACCATAACAAGATTTGTAGAGGCATTCATTACGAACATTTTAAACCAAAAATCTTAATTCTAGGCCTAGTAGTTTCCGAGAAAATGGAAATAAACCAAATTATGCCATACTTTTAGCTAAAAATATGTATGTTATTGTGCGATGCACATATTTTTTCTCAAAAAGGGTAAGTCTGGCGTGGTTTTGACCATAACAAGATTTGTAGAGGCATTCATTACGAACATTTTAAACCAAAAATCTTAATTCTAGGCCTAGTAGTTTCCGAGAAAATGAAAATAAACCAAATTATGCCATACTTTTAGCTAAAAATATGTATGTTATTGTGCGATGCACATATTTTTTCTCAAAAACGGTAAGTCTGGCGTGGTTTTGACCATAACAAGATTTGTAGAGGCATTCATTACGAACATTTTAAACCAAAAATCTTAATTCTAGGCCTAGTAGTTTCCGAGAAAATGGAAATAAACCAAATTATGCCATACTTTTAGCTGAAAATATGTAAAAATATGTATGTTATTGTGCGATACACATATTTTTTCTCAAAAACGGTAAGTCTGGCGTGGTTTTGACCATAACAAGATTTGTAGAGGCATTCATTACGAACATTTTAAACCAAAAATCTTAATTCTAGGCCTAGTAGTTTCCGAGAAAATGAAAATAAACCAAATTATGCCATACTTTTAGCTAAAAATATGTATGTTATTGTGCGATGCACATATTTTTTCTCAAAAACGGTAAGTCTGGCGTGGTTTTGACCATAACAAGATTTGTAGAGGCATTCATTACGAACATTTTAAACCAAAAATCTTAATTCTAGGCCTACTAGTTTCCGAGAAAATGGAAATAAACCAAATTATGCTATACTTTTAGCTGAAAATATGTAAAAATATGTATGTTATTGTGCGATACACATATTTTTTCTCAAAAACGGTAAGTCTGGCGTGGTTTTGACCATAACAAGATTTGTAGAGGCATTCATTACGAACATTTTAAACCAAAAATCTTAATTCTAGGCCTAGTAGTTTCCGAGAAAATGAAAATAAACCAAATTATGCCATACTTTTAGCTAAAAATATGTATGTTATTGTGCGATGCACATATTTTTTCTCAAAAACGGTAAGTCTGGCGTGGTTTTGACCATAACAAGATTTGTAGAGGCATTCATTACGAACATTTTAAACCAAAAATCTTAATTCTAGGCCTAGTAGTTTCCGAGAAAATGGAAATAAACCAAATTATGCCATACTTTTAGCTGAAAATATGTAAAAATATGTATGTTATTGTGCGATACACATATTTTTTCTCAAAAACGGTAAGTCTGGCGTGGTTTTGACCATAACAAGATTTGTAGAGGCATTCATTACGAACATTTTAAACCAAAAATCTTAATTCTAGGCCTAGTAGTTTCCGAGAAAATGGAAATAAACCAAATTATGCCATACTTTTAGCTAAAAATATGTATGTTATTGTGCGATGCACATATTTTTTCTCAAAAACGGTAAGTCTGGCGTGGTTTTGACCATAACAAGATTTGTAGAGGCATTCATTACGAACATTTTAAACCAAAAATCTTAATTCTAGGCCTAGTAGTTTCCGAGAAAATGAAAATAAACCAAATTATGCCATACTTTTAGCTAAAAATATGTATGTTATTGTGCGATGCACATATTTTTTCTCAAAAACGGTAAGTCTGGCGTGGTTTTGACCATAACAAGATTTGTAGAGGCATTCATTACGAACATTTTAAACCAAAAATCTTAATTCTAGGCCTAGTAGTTTCCGAGAAAATGGAAATAAACCAAATTATGCCATACTTTTAGCTGAAAATATGTAAAAATATGTATGTTATTGTGCGATACACATATTTTTTCTCAAAAACGGTAAGTCTGGCGTGGTTTTGACCATAACAAGATTTGTAGAGGCATTCATTACGAACATTTTAAACCAAAAATCTTAATTCTAGGCCTAGTAGTTTCCGAGAAAATGGAAATAAACCAAATTATGCCATACTTTTAGCTAAAAATATGTATGTTATTGTGCGATGCACATATTTTTTCTCAAAAAGGGTAAGTCTGGCGTGGTTTTGACCATAACAAGATTTGTAGAGGCATTCATTACGAACATTTTAAACCAAAAATCTTAATTCTAGGCCTAGTAGTTTCCGAGAAAATGGAAATAAACCAAATTATGCCATACTTTTAGCTGAAAATATGTAAAAATATGTATGTTATTGTGCGATACACATATTTTTTCTCAAAAACGGTAAGTCTGGCGTGGTTTTGACCATAACAAGATTTGTAGAGGCATTCATTACGAACATTTTAAACCAAAAATCTTAATTCTAGGCCTAGTAGTTTCCGAGAAAATGAAAATAAACCAAATTATGCCATACTTTTAGCTAAAAATATGTATGTTATTGTGCGATGCACATATTTTTTCTCAAAAACGGTAAGTCTGGCGTGGTTTTGACCATAACAAGATTTGTAGAGGCATTCATTACGAACATTTTAAACCAAAAATCTTAATTCTAGGCCTAGTAGTTTCCGAGAAAATGGAAATAAACCAAATTATGCCATACTTTTAGCTGAAAATATGTAAAAATATGTATGTTATTGTGCGATACACATATTTTTTCTCAAAAACGGTAAGTCTGGCGTGGTTTTGACCATAACAAGATTTGTAGAGGCATTCATTACGAACATTTTAAACCAAAAATCTTAATTCTAGGCCTAGTAGTTTCCGAGAAAATGAAAATAAACCAAATTATGCCATACTTTTAGCTAAAAATATGTATGTTATTGTGCGATGCACATATTTTTTCTCAAAAACGGTAAGTCTGGCGTGGTTTTGACCATAACAAGATTTGTAGAGGCATTCATTACGAACATTTTAAACCAAAAATCTTAATTCTAGGCCTAGTAGTTTCCGAGAAAATGGAAATAAACCAAATTATGCCATACTTTTAGCTGAAAATATGTAAAAATATGTATGTTATTGTGCGATACACATATTTTTTCTCAAAAACGGTAAGTCTGGCGTGGTTTTGACCATAACAAGATTTGTAGAGGCATTCATTACGAACATTTTAAACCAAAAATCTTAATTCTAGGCCTAGTAGTTTCCGAGAAAATGGAAATAAACCAAATTATGCCATACTTTTAGCTGAAAATATGTAAAAATATGTATGTTATTGTGCGATACACATATTTTTTCTCAAAAACGGTAAGTCTGGCGTGGTTTTGACCATAACAAGATTTGTAGAGGCATTCATTACGAACATTTTAAACCAAAAATCTTAATTCTAGGCCTAGTAGTTTCCGAGAAAATGGAAATAAACCAAATTATGCCATACTTTTAGCTAAAAATATGTATGTTATTGTGCGATGCACATATTTTTTCTCAAAAACGGTAAGTCTGGCGTGATTTTGACCATAACAAGATTTGTAGAGGCATTCATTACGAACATTTTAAACCAAAAATCTTAATTCTAGGCCTAGTAGTTTCCGAGAAAATGGAAATAAACCAAATTATGCCATACTTTTAGCTAAAAATATGTATGTTATTGTGCGATGCACATATTTTTTCTCAAAAACGGTAAGTCTGGCGTGGTTTTGACCATAACAAGATTTGTAGAGGCATTCATTACGAACATTTTAAACCAAAAATCTTAATTCTAGGCCTAGTAGTTTCCGAGAAAATGGAAATAAACCAAATTATGCCATACTTTTAGCTGAAAATATGTAAAAATATGTATGTTATTGTGCGATACACATATTTTTTCTCAAAAACGGTAAGTCTGGCGTGGTTTTGACCATAACAAGATTTGTAGAGGCATTCATTACGAACATTTTAAACCAAAAATCTTAATTCTAGGCCTAGTAGTTTCCGAGAAAATGAAAATAAACCAAATTATGCCATACTTTTAGCTAAAAATATGTATGTTATTGTGCGATGCACATATTTTTTCTCAAAAACGGTAAGTCTGGCGTGGTTTTGACCATAACAAGATTTGTAGAGGCATTCATTACGAACATTTTAAACCAAAAATCTTAATTCTAGGCCTAGTAGTTTCCGAGAAAATGGAAATAAACCAAATTATGCCATACTTTTAGCTGAAAATATGTAAAAATATGTATGTTATTGTGCGATACACATATTTTTTCTCAAAAACGGTAAGTCTGGCGTGGTTTTGACCATAACAAGATTTGTAGAGGCATTCATTACGAACATTTTAAACCAAAAATCTTAATTCTAGGCCTAGTAGTTTCCGAGAAAATGGAAATAAACCAAATTATGCCATACTTTTAGCTGAAAATATGTAAAAATATGTATGTTATTGTGCGATACACATATTTTTTCTCAAAAACGGTAAGTCTGGCGTGGTTTTGACCATAACAAGATTTGTAGAGGCATTCATTACGAACATTTTAAACCAAAAATCTTAATTCTAGGCCTAGTAGTTTCCGAGAAAATGGAAATAAACCAAATTATGCCATACTTTTAGCTGAAAATATGTAAAAATATGTATGTTATTGTGCGATACACATATTTTTTCTCAAAAACGGTAAGTCTGGCGTGGTTTTGACCATAACAAGATTTGTAGAGGCATTCATTACGAACATTTTAAACCAAAAATCTTAATTCTAGGCCTAGTAGTTTCCGAGAAAATGAAAATAAACCAAATTATGCCATACTTTTAGCTAAAAATATGTATGTTATTGTGCGATGCACATATTTTTTCTCAAAAACGGTAAGTCTGGCGTGGTTTTGACCATAACAAGATTTGTAGAGGCATTCATTACGAACATTTTAAACCAAACATCTTAATTCTAGGCCTAGTAGTTTCCGAGAAAATGAAAATAAACCAAATTATGCCATACTTTTAGCTAAAAATATGTATGTTATTGTGCGATGCACATATTTTTTCTCAAAAACGGTAAGTCTGGCGTGGTTTTGACCAGAACAAGATTTGTAGAGGCATTCATTACGAACATTTTAAACCAAAAATCTTAATTCTAGGCCTAGTAGTTTCCGAGAAAATGGAAATAAACCAAATTATGCCATACTTTTAGCTAAAAATATGTATGTTATTGTGCGATGCACATATTTTTTCTCAAAAACGGTAAGTCTGGCGTGGTTTTGACCATAACAAGATTTGTAGAGGCATTCATTACGAACATTTTAAACCAAAAATCTTAATTCTAGGCCTAGTAGTTTCCGAGAAAATGGAAATAAACCAAATTATGCCATACTTTTAGCTGAAAATATGTAAAAATATGTATGTTATTGTGCGATACACATATTTTTTCTCAAAAACGGTAAGTCTGGCGTGGTTTTGACCATAACAAGATTTGTAGAGGCATTCATTACGAACATTTTAAACCAAAAATCTTAATTCTAGGCCTAGTAGTTTCCGAGAAAATGGAAATAAACCAAATTATGCCATACTTTTAGCTGAAAATATGTAAAAATATGTATGTTATTGTGCGATACACATATTTTTTCTCAAAAACGGTAAGTCTGGCGTGGTTTTGACCATAACAAGATTTGTAGAGGCATTCATTACGAACATTTTAAACCAAAAATCTTAATTCTAGGCCTAGTAGTTTCCGAGAAAATGGAAATAAACCAAATTATGCCATACTTTTAGCTAAAAATATGTATGTTATTGTGCGATGCACATATTTTTTCTCAAAAACGGTAAGTCTGGCGTGGTTTTGACCATAACAAGATTTGTAGAGGCATTCATTACGAACATTTTAAACCAAAAATCTTAATTCTAGGCCTAGTAGTTTCCGAGAAAATGGAAATAAACCAAATTATGCCATACTTTTAGCTGAAAATATGTAAAAATATGTATGTTATTGTGCGATACACATATTTTTTCTCAAAAACGGTAAGTCTGGCGTGGTTTTGACCATAACAAGATTTGTAGAGGCATTCATTACGAACATTTTAAACCAAAAATCTTAATTCTAGGCCTAGTAGTTTCCGAGAAAATGGAAATAAACCAAATTATGCCATACTTTTAGCTGAAAATATGTAAAAATATGGATGTTATTGTGCGATACACATATTTTTTCTCAAAAACGGTAAGTCTGGCGTGGTTTTGACCATAACAAGATTTGTAGAGGCATTCATTACGAACATTTTAAACCAAAAATCTTAATTCTAGGCCTAGTAGTTTCCGAGAAAATGGAAATAAACCAAATTATGCCATACTTTTAGCTGAAAATATGTAAAAATATGTATGTTATTGTGCGATACACATATTTTTTCTCAAAAACGGTAAGTCTGGCGTGGTTTTGACCATAACAAGATTTGTAGAGGCATTCATTACGAACATTTTAAACCAAAAATCTTAATTCTAGGCCTAGTAGTTTCCGAGAAAATGGAAATAAACCAAATTATGCCATACTTTTAGCTGAAAATATGTAAAAATATGTATGTTATTGTGCGATACACATATTTTTTCTCAAAAACGGTAAGTCTGGCGTGGTTTTGACCATAACAAGATTTGTAGAGGCATTCATTACGAACATTTTAAACCAAAAATCTTAATTCTAGGCCTAGTAGTTTCCGAGAAAATGAAAATAAACCAAATTATGCCATACTTTTAGCTAAAAATATGTATGTTATTGTGCGATGCACATATTTTTTCTCAAAAACGGTAAGTCTGGCGTGGTTTTGACCATAACAAGATTTGTAGAGGCATTCATTACGAACATTTTAAACCAAACATCTTAATTCTAGGCCTAGTAGTTTCCGAGAAAATGAAAATAAACCAAATTATGCCATACTTTTAGCTAAAAATATGTATGTTATTGTGCGATGCACATATTTTTTCTCAAAAACGGTAAGTCTGGCGTGGTTTTGACCAGAACAAGATTTGTAGAGGCATTCATTACGAACATTTTAAACCAAAAATCTTAATTCTAGGCCTAGTAGTTTCCGAGAAAATGGAAATAAACCAAATTATGCCATACTTTTAGCTAAAAATATGTATGTTATTGTGCGATGCACATATTTTTTCTCAAAAACGGTAAGTCTGGCGTGGTTTTGACCATAACAAGATTTGTAGAGGCATTCATTACGAACATTTTAAACCAAACATCTTAATTCTAGGCCTAGTAGTTTCCGAGAAAATGAAAATAAACCAAATTATGCCATACTTTTAGCTAAAAATATGTATGTTATTGTGCGATGCACATATTTTTTCTCAAAAACGGTAAGTCTGGCGTGGTTTTGACCAGAACAAGATTTGTAGAGGCATTCATTACGAACATTTTAAACCAAAAATCTTAATTCTAGGCCTAGTAGTTTCCGAGAAAATGGAAATAAACCAAATTATGCCATACTTTTAGCTAAAAATATGTATGTTATTGTGCGATGCACATATTTTTTCTCAAAAACGGTAAGTCTGGCGTGGTTTTGACCATAACAAGATTTGTAGAGGCATTCATTACGAACATTTTAAACCAAAAATCTTAATTCTAGGCCTAGTAGTTTCCGAGAAAATGGAAATAAACCAAATTATGCCATACTTTTAGCTGAAAATATGTAAAAATATGTATGTTATTGTGCGATACACATATTTTTTCTCAAAAACGGTAAGTCTGGCGTGGTTTTGACCATAACAAGATTTGTAGAGGCATTCATTACGAACATTTTAAACCAAAAATCTTAATTCTAGGCCTAGTAGTTTCCGAGAAAATGGAAATAAACCAAATTATGCCATACTTTTAGCTGAAAATATGTAAAAATATGTATGTTATTGTGCGATACACATATTTTTTCTCAAAAACGGTAAGTCTGGCGTGGTTTTGACCATAACAAGATTTGTAGAGGCATTCATTACGAACATTTTAAACCAAAAATCTTAATTCTAGGCCTAGTAGTTTCCGAGAAAATGGAAATAAACCAAATTATGCCATACTTTTAGCTGAAAATATGTAAAAATATGTATGTTATTGTGCGATACACATATTTTTTCTCAAAAACGGTAAGTCTGGCGTGGTTTTGACCATAACAAGATTTGTAGAGGCATTCATTACGAACATTTTAAACCAAAAATCTTAATTCTAGGCCTAGTAGTTTCCGAGAAAATGGAAATAAACCAAATTATGCCATACTTTTAGCTGAAAATATGTAAAAATATGTATGTTATTGTGCGATACACATATTTTTTCTCAAAAACGGTAAGTCTGGCGTGGTTTTGACCATAACAAGATTTGTAGAGGCATTCATTACGAACATTTTAAACCAAAAATCTTAATTCTAGGCCTAGTAGTTTCCGAGAAAATGAAAATAAACCAAATTATGCCATACTTTTAGCTAAAAATATGTATGTTATTGTGCGATGCACATATTTTTTCTCAAAAACGGTAAGTCTGGCGTGGTTTTGACCATAACAAGATTTGTAGAGGCATTCATTACGAACATTTTAAACCAAACATCTTAATTCTAGGCCTAGTAGTTTCCGAGAAAATGAAAATAAACCAAATTATGCCATACTTTTAGCTAAAAATATGTATGTTATTGTGCGATGCACATATTTTTTCTCAAAAACGGTAAGTCTGGCGTGGTTTTGACCAGAACAAGATTTGTAGAGGCATTCATTACGAACATTTTAAACCAAAAATCTTAATTCTAGGCCTAGTAGTTTCCGAGAAAATGGAAATAAACCAAATTATGCCATACTTTTAGCTAAAAATATGTATGTTATTGTGCGATGCACATATTTTTTCTCAAAAACGGTAAGTCTGGCGTGGTTTTGACCATAACAAGATTTGTAGAGGCATTCATTACGAACATTTTAAACCAAAAATCTTAATTCTAGGCCTAGTAGTTTCCGAGAAAATGGAAATAAACCAAATTATGCCATACTTTTAGCTGAAAATATGTAAAAATATGTATGTTATTGTGCGATACACATATTTTTTCTCAAAAACGGTAAGTCTGGCGTGGTTTTGACCATAACAAGATTTGTAGAGGCATTCATTACGAACATTTTAAACCAAAAATCTTAATTCTAGGCCTAGTAGTTTCCGAGAAAATGGAAATAAACCAAATTATGCCATACTTTTAGCTGAAAATATGTAAAAATATGTATGTTATTGTGCGATACACATATTTTTTCTCAAAAACGGTAAGTCTGGCGTGGTTTTGACCATAACAAGATTTGTAGAGGCATTCATTACGAACATTTTAAACCAAAAATCTTAATTCTAGGCCTAGTAGTTTCCGAGAAAATGGAAATAAACCAAATTATGCCATACTTTTAGCTAAAAATATGTATGTTATTGTGCGATGCACATATTTTTTCTCAAAAACGGTAAGTCTGGCGTGGTTTTGACCATAACAAGATTTGTAGAGGCATTCATTACGAACATTTTAAAACAAAAATCTTAATTCTAGGCCTAGTAGTTTCCGAGAAAATGGAAATAAACCAAATTATGCCATACTTTTAGCTAAAAATATGTATGTTATTGTGCGATGCACATATTTTTTCTCAAAAAGGGTAAGTCTGGCGTGGTTTTGACCATAACAAGATTTGTAGAGGCATTCATTACGAACATTTTAAACCAAAAATCTTAATTCTAGGCCTAGTAGTTTCCGAGAAAATGGAAATAAACCAAATTATGCCATACTTTTAGCTGAAAATATGTAAAAATATGTATGTTATTGTGCGATACACATATTTTTTCTCAAAAACGGTAAGTCTGGCGTGGTTTTGACCATAACAAGATTTGTAGAGGCATTCATTACGAACATTTTAAACCAAAAATCTTAATTCTAGGCCTAGTAGTTTCCGAGAAAATGAAAATAAACCAAATTATGCCATACTTTTAGCTAAAAATATGTATGTTATTGTGCGATGCACATATTTTTTCTCAAAAACGGTAAGTCTGGCGTGGTTTTGACCATAACAAGATTTGTAGAGGCATTCATTACGAACATTTTAAACCAAAAATCTTAATTCTAGGCCTAGTAGTTTCCGAGAAAATGGAAATAAACCAAATTATGCCATACTTTTAGCTAAAAATATGTATGTTATTGTGCGATGCACATATTTTTTCTCAAAAACGGTAAGTCTGGCGTGGTTTTGACCATAACAAGATTTGTAGAGGCATTCATTACGAACATTTTAAAACAAAAATCTTAATTCTAGGCCTAGTAGTTTCCGAGAAAATGGAAATAAACCAAATTATGCCATACTTTTAGCTAAAAATATGTATGTTATTGTGCGATGCACATATTTTTTCTCAAAAAGGGTAAGTCTGGCGTGGTTTTGACCATAACAAGATTTGTAGAGGCATTCATTACGAACATTTTAAACCAAAAATCTTAATTCTAGGCCTAGTAGTTTCCGAGAAAATGGAAATAAACCAAATTATGCCATACTTTTAGCTGAAAATATGTAAAAATATGTATGTTATTGTGCGATACACATATTTTTTCTCAAAAACGGTAATTCTGGCGTGGTTTTGACCATAACAAGATTTGTAGAGGCATTCATTACGAACATTTTAAACCAAAAATCTTAATTCTAGGCCTAGTAGTTTCCGAGAAAATGGAAATAAACCAAATTATGCCATACTTTTAGCTAAAAATATGTATGTTATTGTGCGATGCACATATTTTTTCTCAAAAACGGTAAGTCTGGCGTGGTTTTGACCATAACAAGATTTGTAGAGGCATTCATTACGAACATTTTAAACCAAAAATCTTAATTCTAGGCCTAGTAGTTTCCGAGAAAATGGAAATAAACCAAATTATGCCATACTTTTAGCTAAAAATATGTATGTTATTGTGCGATGCACATATTTTTTCTCAAAAACGGTAAGTCTGGCGTGGTTTTGACCATAACAAGATTTGTAGAGGCATTCATTACGAACATTTTAAAACAAAAATCTTAATTCTAGGCCTAGTAGTTTCCGAGAAAATGGAAATAAACCAAATTATGCCATACTTTTAGCTAAAAATATGTATGTTATTGTGCGATGCACATATTTTTTCTCAAAAAGGGTAAGTCTGGCGTGGTTTTGACCATAACAAGATTTGTAGAGGCATTCATTACGAACATTTTAAACCAAAAATCTTAATTCTAGGCCTAGTAGTTTCCGAGAAAATGGAAATAAACCAAATTATGCCATACTTTTAGCTGAAAATATGTAAAAATATGTATGTTATTGTGCGATACACATATTTTTTCTCAAAAACGGTAATTCTGGCGTGGTTTTGACCATAACAAGATTTGTAGAGGCATTCATTACGAACATTTTAAACCAAAAATCTTAATTCTAGGCCTAGTAGTTTCCGAGAAAATGGAAATAAACCAAATTATGCCATACTTTTAGCTAAAAATATGTATGTTATTGTGCGATGCACATATTTTTTCTCAAAAACGGTAAGTCTGGCGTGGTTTTGACCATAACAAGATTTGTAGAGGCATTCATTACGAACATTTTAAACCAAAAATCTTAATTCTAGGCCTAGTAGTTTCCGAGAAAATGGAAATAAACCAAATTATGCCATACTTTTAGCTGAAAATATGTAAAAATATGTATGTTATTGTGCGATACACATATTTTTTCTCAAAAACGGTAAGTCTGGCGTGGTTTTGACCATAACAAGATTTGTAGAGGCATTCATTACGAACATTTTAAACCAAAAATCTTAATTCTAGGCCTAGTAGTTTCCGAGAAAATGAAAATAAACCAAATTATGCCATACTTTTAGCTAAAAATATGTATGTTATTGTGCGATGCACATATTTTTTCTCAAAAACGGTAAGTCTGGCGTGGTTTTGACCATAACAAGATTTGTAGAGGCATTCATTACGAACATTTTAAACCAAAAATCTTAATTCTAGGCCTAGTAGTTTCCGAGAAAATGGAAATAAACCAAATTATGCCATACTTTTAGCTGAAAATATGTAAAAATATGTATGTTATTGTGCGATACACATATTTTTTCTCAAAAACGGTAAGCCTGGCGTGGTTTTGACCATAACAAGATTTGTAGAGGCATTCATTACGAACATTTTAAACCAAAAATCTTAATTCTAGGCCTAGTAGTTTCCGAGAAAATGGAAATAAACCAAATTATGCCATACTTTTAGCTGAAAATATGTAAAAATATGTATGTTATTGTGCGATACACATATTTTTTCTCAAAAACGGTAAGTCTGGCGTGGTTTTGACCATAACAAGATTTGTAGAGGCATTCATTACGAACATTTTAAACCAAAAATCTTAATTCTAGGCCTAGTAGTTTCCGAGAAAATGGAAATAAACCAAATTATGCCATACTTTTAGCTGAAAATATGTAAAAATATGTATGTTATTGTGCGATACACATATTTTTTCTCAAAAACGGTAAGTCTGGCGTGGTTTTGACCATAACAAGATTTGTAGAGGCATTCATTACGAACATTTTAAACCAAAAATCTTAATTCTAGGCCTAGTAGTTTCCGAGAAAATGGAAATAAACCAAATTATGCCATACTTTTAGCTAAAAATATGTATGTTATTGTGCGATGCACATATTTTTTCTCAAAAACGGTAAGTCTGGCGTGGTTTTGACCATAACAAGATTTGTAGAGGCATTCATTACGAACATTTTAAACCAAAAATCTTAATTCTAGGCCTAGTAGTTTCCGAGAAAATGGAAATAAACCAAATTATGCCATACTTTTAGCTGAAAATATGTAAAAATATGTATGTTATTGTGCGATGCACATATTTTTTCTCAAAAACGGTAAGTCTGGCGTGGTTTTGACCATAACAAGATTTGTAGAGGCATTCATTACGAACATTTTAAACCAAAAATCTTAATTCTAGGCCTAGTAGTTTCCGAGAAAATGAAAATAAACCAAATTATGCCATACTTTTAGCTAAAAATATGTATGTTATTGTGCGATGCACATATTTTTTCTCAAAAACGGTAAGTCTGGCGTGGTTTTGACCATAACAAGATTTGTAGAGGCATTCATTACGAACATTTTAAACCAAAAATCTTAATTCTAGGCCTAGTAGTTTCCGAGAAAATGGAAATAAACCAAATTATGCCATACTTTTAGCTGAAAATATGTAAAAATATGTATGTTATTGTGCGATACACATATTTTTTCTCAAAAACGGTAAGTCTGGCGTGGTTTTGACCATAACAAGATTTGTAGAGGCATTCATTACGAACATTTTAAACCAAAAATCTTAATTCTAGGCCTAGTAGTTTCCGAGAAAATGGAAATAAACCAAATTATGCCATACTTTTAGCTGAAAATATGTAAAAATATGTATGTTATTGTGCGATACACATATTTTTTCTCAAAAACGGTAAGTCTGGCGTGGTTTTGACCATAACAAGATTTGTAGAGGCATTCATTACGAACATTTTAAACCAAAAATCTTAATTCTAGGCCTAGTAGTTTCCGAGAAAATGGAAATAAACCAAATTATGCCATACTTTTAGCTGAAAATATGTAAAAATATGTATGTTATTGTGCGATACACATATTTTTTCTCAAAAACGGTAAGTCTGGCGTGGTTTTGACCATAACAAGATTTGTAGAGGCATTCATTACGAACATTTTAAACCAAAAATCTTAATTCTAGGCCTAGTAGTTTCCGAGAAAATGGAAATAAACCAAATTATGCCATACTTTTAGCTGAAAATATGTAAAAATATGTATGTTATTGTGCGATACACATATTTTTTCTCAAAAACGGTAAGTCTGGCGTGGTTTTGACCATAACAAGATTTGTAGAGGCATTCATTACGAACATTTTAAACCAAAAATCTTAATTCTAGGCCTAGTAGTTTCCGAGAAAATGGAAATAAACCAAATTATGCCATACTTTTAGCTAAAAATATGTATGTTATTGTGCGATGCACATATTTTTTCTCAAAAACGGTAAGTCTGGCGTGGTTTTGACCATAACAAGATTTGTAGAGGCATTCATTACGAACATTTTAAACCAAAAATCTTAATTCTAGGCCTTGTAGTTTCCGAGAAAATGGAAATAAACCAAATTATGCCATACTTTTAGCTAAAAATATGTATGTTATTGTGCGATGCACATATTTTTTCTCAAAAACGGTAAGTCTGGCGTGGTTTTGACCATAACAAGATTTGTAGAGGCATTCATTACGAACATTTTAAACCAAAAATCTTAATTCTAGGCCTAGTAGTTTCCGAGAAAATGGAAATAAACCAAATTATGCCATACTTTTAGCTAAAAATATGTATGTTATTGTGCGATGCACATATTTTTTCTCAAAAACGGTAAGTCTGGCGTGGTTTTGACCATAACAAGATTTGTAGAGGCATTCATTACGAACATTTTAAACCAAAAATCTTAATTCTAGGCCTAGTAGTTTCCGAGAAAATGGAAATAAACCAAATTATGCCATACTTTTAGCTGAAAATATGTAAAAATATGTATGTTATTGTGCGATGCACATATTTTTTCTCAAAAACGGTAAGTCTGGCGTGGTTTTGACCATAACAAGATTTGTAGAGGCATTCATTACGAACATTTTAAACCAAAAATCTTAATTCTAGGCCTAGTAGTTTCCGAGAAAATGAAAATAAACCAAATTATGCCATACTTTTAGCTAAAAATATGTATGTTATTGTGCGATGCACATATTTTTTCTCAAAAACGGTAAGTCTGGCGTGGTTTTGACCATAACAAGATTTGTAGAGGCATTCATTACGAACATTTTAAACCAAAAATCTTAATTCTAGGCCTAGTAGTTTCCGAGAAAATGGAAATAAACCAAATTATGCCATACTTTTAGCTGAAAATATGTAAAAATATGTATGTTATTGTGCGATACACATATTTTTTCTCAAAAACGGTAAGTCTGGCGTGGTTTTGACCATAACAAGATTTGTAGAGGCATTCATTACGAACATTTTAAACCAAAAATCTTAATTCTAGGCCTAGTAGTTTCCGAGAAAATGGAAATAAACCAAATTATGCCATACTTTTAGCTGAAAATATGTAAAAATATGTATGTTATTGTGCGATACACATATTTTTTCTCAAAAACGGTAAGCCTGGCGTGGTTTTGACCATAACAAGATTTGTAGAGGCATTCATTACGAACATTTTAAACCAAAAATCTTAATTCTAGGCCTAGTAGTTTCCGAGAAAATGGAAATAAACCAAATTATGCCATACTTTTAGCTGAAAATATGTAAAAATATGTATGTTATTGTGCGATACACATATTTTTTCTCAAAAACGGTAAGTCTGGCGTGGTTTTGACCATAACAAGATTTGTAGAGGCATTCATTACGAACATTTTAAACCAAAAATCTTAATTCTAGGCCTAGTAGTTTCCGAGAAAATGGAAATAAACCAAATTATGCCATACTTTTAGCTGAAAATATGTAAAAATATGTATGTTATTGTGCGATACACATATTTTTTCTCAAAAACGGTAAGTCTGGCGTGGTTTTGACCATAACAAGATTTGTAGAGGCATTCATTACGAACATTTTAAACCAAAAATCTTAATTCTAGGCCTAGTAGTTTCCGAGAAAATGGAAATAAACCAAATTATGCCATACTTTTAGCTGAAAATATGTAAAAATATGTATGTTATTGTGCGATACACATATTTTTTCTCAAAAACGGTAAGTCTGGCGTGGTTTTGACCATAACAAGATTTGTAGAGGCATTCATTACGAACATTTTAAACCAAAAATCTTAATTCTAGGCCTAGTAGTTTCCGAGAAAATGGAAATAAACCAAATTATGCCATACTTTTAGCTAAAAATATGTATGTTATTGTGCGATGCACATATTTTTTCTCAAAAACGGTAAGTCTGGCGTGGTTTTGACCATAACAAGATTTGTAGAGGCATTCATTACGAACATTTTAAACCAAAAATCTTAATTCTAGGCCTTGTAGTTTCCGAGAAAATGGAAATAAACCAAATTATGCCATACTTTTAGCTAAAAATATGTATGTTATTGTGCGATGCACATATTTTTTCTCAAAAACGGTAAGTCTGGCGTGGTTTTGACCATAACAAGATTTGTAGAGGCATTCATTACGAACATTTTAAACCAAAAATCTTAATTCTAGGCCTAGTAGTTTCCGAGAAAATGGAAATAAACCAAATTATGCCATACTTTTAGCTGAAAATATGTAAAAATATGTATGTTATTGTGCGATGCACATATTTTTTCTCAAAAACGGTAAGTCTGGCGTGGTTTTGACCATAACAAGATTTGTAGAGGCATTCATTACGAACATTTTAAACCAAAAATCTTAATTCTAGGCCTAGTAGTTTCCGAGAAAATGAAAATAAACCAAATTATGCCATACTTTTAGCTAAAAATATGTATGTTATTGTGCGATGCACATATTTTTTCTCAAAAACGGTAAGTCTGGCGTGGTTTTGACCATAACAAGATTTGTAGAGGCATTCATTACGAACATTTTAAACCAAAAATCGTAATTCTAGGCCTAGTAGTTTCCGAGAAAATGGAAATAAACCAAATTATGCCATACTTTTAGCTGAAAATATGTAAAAATATGTATGTTATTGTGCGATACACATATTTTTTCTCAAAAACGGTAAGTCTGGCGTGGTTTTGACCATAACAAGATTTGTAGAGGCATTCATTACGAACATTTTAAACCAAAAATCTTAATTCTAGGCCTAGTAGTTTCCGAGAAAATGGAAATAAACCAAATTATGCCATACTTTTAGCTGAAAATATGTAAAAATATGTATGTTATTGTGCGATACACATATTTTTTCTCAAAAACGGTAAGTCTGGCGTGGTTTTGACCATAACAAGATTTGTAGAGGCATTCATTACGAACATTTTAAACCAAAAATCTTAATTCTAGGCCTAGTAGTTTCCGAGAAAATGGAAATAAACCAAATTATGCCATACTTTTAGCTGAAAATATGTAAAAATATGTATGTTATTGTGCGATGCACATATTTTTTCTCAAAAAGGGTAAGTCTGGCGTGGTTTTGACCATAACAGGATTTGTAGAGGCATTCATTACGAACATTTTAAACCAAAAATCTTAATTCTAGGCCTAGTAGTTTCCGAGAAAATGGAAATAAACCAAATTATGCCATACTTTTAGCTGAAAATATGTAAAAATATGTATGTTATTGTGCGATACACATATTTTTTCTCAAAAACGGTAAGTCTGGCGTGGTTTTGACCATAACAAGATTTGTAGAGGCATTCATTACGAACATTTTAAACCAAAAATCTTAATTCTAGGCCTAGTAGTTTCCGAGAAAATGGAAATAAACCAAATTATGCCATACTTTTAGCTGAAAATATGTAAAAATATGTATGTTATTGTGCGATACACATATTTTTTCTCAAAAACGGTAAGTCTGGCGTGGTTTTGACCATAACAAGATTTGTAGAGGCATTCATTACGAACATTTTAAACCAAAAATCTTAATTCTAGGCCTAGTAGTTTCCGAGAAAATGAAAATAAACCAAATTATGCCATACTTTTAGCTAAAAATATGTATGTTATTGTGCGATGCACATATTTTTTCTCAAAAACGGTAAGTCTGGCGTGGTTTTGACCATAACAAGATTTGTAGAGGCATTCATTACGAACATTTTAAACCAAAAATCTTAATTCTAGGCCTAGTAGTTTCCGAGAAAATGAAAATAAACCAAATTATGCCATACTTTTAGCTAAAAATATGTATGTTATTGTGCGATGCACATATTTTTTCTCAAAAACGGTAAGTCTGGCGTGGTTTTGACCATAACAAGATTTGTAGAGGCATTCATTACGAACATTTTAAACCAAAAATCTTAATTCTAGGCCTAGTAGTTTCCGAGAAAATGAAAATAAACCAAATTATGCCATACTTTTAGCTGAAAATATGTAAAAATATGTATGTTATTGTGCGATACACATATTTTTTCTCAAAAACGGTAAGTCTGGTGTGGTTTTGACCATAACAAGATTTGTAGAGGCATTCATTACGAACATTTTAAACCAAAAATCTTAATTCTAGGCCTAGTAGTTTCCGAGAAAATGGAAATAAACCAAATTATGCCATACTTTTAGCTGAAAATATGTAAAAATATGTATGTTATTGTGCGATACACATATTTTTTCTCAAAAACGGTAGGTCTGGCGTGGTTTTGACCATAACAAGATTTGTAGAGGCATTCATTACGAACATTTTAAACCAAAAATCTTAATTCTAGGCCTAGTAGTTTCCGAGAAAATGGAAATAAACCAAATTATGCCATACTTTTAGCTGAAAATATGTAAAAATATGTATGTTATTGTGCGATACACATATTTTTTCTCAAAAACGGTAAGTCTGGCGTGGTTTTGACCATAACAAGATTTGTAGAGGCATTCATTACGAACATTTTAAACCAAAAATCTTAATTCTAGGCCTAGTAGTTTCCGAGAAAATGGAAATAAACCAAATTATGCCATACTTTTAGCTGAAAATATGTAAAAATATGTATGTTATTGTGCGATACACATATTTTTTCTCAAAAACGGTAAGTCTGGCGTGGTTTTGACCATAACAAGATTTGTAGAGGCATTCATTACGAACATTTTAAACCAAAAATCTTAATTCTAGGCCTAGTAGTTTCCGAGAAAATGGAAATAAACCAAATTATGCCATACTTTTAGCTGAAAATATGTAAAAATATGTATGTTATTGTGCGATACACATATTTTTTCTCAAAAACGGTAAGTCTGGCGTGGTTTTGACCATAACAAGATTTGTAAAGGCATTCATTACGAACATTTTAAACCAAAAATCTTAATTCTAGGCCTAGTAGTTTCCGAGAAAATGGAAATAAACCAAATTATGCCATACTTTTAGCTGAAAATATGTAAAAATATGTATGTTATTGTGCGATACACATATTTTTTCTCAAAAACGGTAAGTCTGGCGTGGTTTTGACCATAACAAGATTTGTAGAGGCATTCATTACGAACATTTTAAACCAAAAATCTTAATTCTAGGCCTAGTAGTTTCCGAGAAAATGGAAATAAACCAAATTATGCCATACTTTTAGCTGAAAATATGTAAAAATATGTATGTTATTGTGCGATACACATATTTTTTCTCAAAAACGGTAAGTCTGGCGTGGTTTTGACCATAACAAGATTTGTAAAGGCATTCATTACGAACATTTTAAACCAAAAATCTTAATTCTAGGCCTAGTAGTTTCCGAGAAAATGGAAATAAACCAAATTATGCCATACTTTTAGCTGAAAATATGTAAAAATATGTATGTTATTGTGCGATACACATATTTTTTCTCAAAAGCGGTAAGTCTGGCGTGGTTTTGACCATAACAAGATTTGTAGAGGCATTCATTACGAACATTTTAAACCAAAAATCTTAATTCTAGGCCTAGTAGTTTCCGAGAAAATGAAAATAAACCAAATTATGCCATACTTTTAGATAAAAATATGTATGTTATTGTGCGATGCACATATTTTTTCTCAAAAGCGGTAAGTCTGGCGTGGTTTTGACCATAACAAGATTTGTAGAGGCATTCATTACGAACATTTTAAACCAAAAATCTTAATTCTAGGCCTAGTAGTTTCCGAGAAAATGAAAATAAACCAAATTATGCCATACTTTTAGCTAAAAATATGTATGTTATTGTGCGATGCACATATTTTTTCTCAAAAACGGTAAGTCTGGCGTGGTTTTGACCATAACAAGATTTGTAGAGGCATTCATTACGAACATTTTAAACCAAAAATCTTAATTCTAGGCCTAGTAGTTTCCGAGAAAATGGAAATAAACCAAATTATGCCATACTTTTAGCTGAAAATATGTAAAAATATGTATGTTATTGTGCGATACACATATTTTTTCTCAAAAACGGTAAGTCTGGTGTGGTTTTGACCATAACAAGATTTGTAGAGGCATTCATTACGAACATTTTAAACCAAAAATCTTAATTCTAGGCCTAGTAGTTTCCGAGAAAATGGAAATAAACCAAATTATGCCATACTTTTAGCTGAAAATATGTAAAAATATGTATGTTATTGTGCGATACACATATTTTTTCTCAAAAACGGTAGGTCTGGCGTGGTTTTGACCATAACAAGATTTGTAGAGGCATTCATTACGAACATTTTAAACCAAAAATCTTAATTCTAGGCCTAGTAGTTTCCGAGAAAATGGAAATAAACCAAATTATGCCATACTTTTAGCTGAAAATATGTAAAAATATGTATGTTATTGTGCGATACACATATTTTTTCTCAAAAACGGTAAGTCTGGCGTGGTTTTGACCATAACAAGATTTGTAGAGGCATTCATTACGAACATTTTAAACCAAAAATCTTAATTCTAGGCCTAGTAGTTTCCGAGAAAATGGAAATAAACCAAATTATGCCATACTTTTAGCTGAAAATATGTAAAAATATGTATGTTATTGTGCGATACACATATTTTTTCTCAAAAACGGTAAGTCTGGCGTGGTTTTGACCATAACAAGATTTGTAGAGGCATTCATTACGAACATTTTAAACCAAAAATCTTAATTCTAGGCCTAGTAGTTTCCGAGAAAATGGAAATAAACCAAATTATGCCATACTTTTAGCTGAAAATATGTAAAAATATGTATGTTATTGTGC
The DNA here is from genome assembly GCA_930367185.1 of Myathropa florea. NCBI lineage: Eukaryota > Metazoa > Arthropoda > Insecta > Diptera > Syrphidae > Myathropa > Myathropa florea. Next base: position 41,526,089 of record OV884003.1, read on the forward strand.
GATACACATATTTTTTCTCAAAAACGGTAAGTCTGGCGTGGTTTTGACCATAACAAGATTTGTAAAGGCATTCATTACGAACATTTTAAACCAAAAATCTTAATTCTAGGCCTAGTAGTTCCGAGAAAATGGAAATAAACCAAATTATGCCATACTTTTAGCTGAAAATATGTAAAAATATGTATGTTATTGTGCGATACACATATTTTTTCTCAAAAACGGTAAGTCTGGCGTGGTTTTGACCATAACAAGATTTGTAGAGGCATTCATTACGAACATTTTAAACCAAAAATCTTAATTCTAGGCCTAGTAGTTTCCGAGAAAATGGAAATAAACCAAATTATGCCATACTTTTAGCTGAAAATATGTAAAAATATGTATGTTATTGTGCGATACACATATTTTTTTCTCAAAAACGGTAAGTCTGGCGTGGGTTTTGACCATAACAAGATTTGTAGAGGCATTCATTACGAACATTTTAAACCAAAAATCTTAATTCTAGGCCTAGTAGTTTCCGAGAAAATGGAAATAAACCAAATTATGCCATACTTTTAGCTGAAAATATGTAAAAATATGTATGTTATTGTGCGATACACATATTTTTTCTCAAAAACGGTAAGTCTGGCGTGGTTTTGACCATAACAAGATTTGTAGAGGCATTCATTACGAACATTTTAAACCAAAAATCTTAATTCTAGGCCTAGTAGTTTCCGAGAAAATGGAAATAAACCAAATTATGCCATACTTTTAGCTGAAAATATGTAAAAATATGTATGTTATTGTGCGATACACATATTTTTTCTCAAAAACGGTAAGTCTGGCGTGGTTTTGACCATAACAAGATTTGTAGAGGCATTCATTACGAACATTTTAAACCAAAAATCTTAATTCTAGGCCTAGTAGTTTCCGAGAAAATGGAAATAAACCAAATTATGCCATACTTTTAGCTAAAAATATGTATGTTATTGTGCGATACACATATTTTTTCTCAAAAACGGTAAGTCTGGCGTGGTTTTGACCATAACAAGATTTGTAGAGGCATTCATTACGAACATTTTAAACCAAAAATCTTAATTCTAGGCCTAGTAGTTTCCGAGAAAATGGAAATAAACCAAATTATGCCATACTTTTAGCTAAAAATATGTATGTTATTGTGCGATACACATATTTTTTCTCAAAAACGGTAAGTCTGGCGTGGTTTTGACCATAACAAGATTTGTAGAGGCATTCATTACGAACATTTTAAACCAAAAATCTTAATTCTAGGCCTAGTAGTTTCCGAGAAAATGGAAATAAACCAATTATGCCATACTTTTAGCTGAAAATATGTAAAAATATGTATGTTATTGTGCGATACACATATTTTTTCTCAAAAACGGTAAGTCTGGCGTGGTTTTGACCATAACAAGATTTGTAAAGGCATTCATTACGAACATTTTTAAACCAAAAATCTTAATTCTAGGCCTAGTAGTTTCCGAGAAAATGGAAATAAACCAAATTATGCCATACTTTTAGCTGAAAATATGTAAAAATATGTATGTTATTGTGCGATGCACATATTTTTTCTCAAAAACGGTAAGTCTGGCGTGGTTTTGACCATAACAAGATTTGTAGAGGCATTCATTACAAACATTTTAAACCAAAAATCTTAATTCTAGGCCTAGTAGTTTCCGAGAAAATGGAAATAAACCAAATTATGCCATACTTTTAGCTGAAAATATGTAAAAATATGTATGTTATTGTGCGATACACATATTTTTCTCAAAAACGGTATGTCTGGCGTGGTTTTGACCATAACAAGATTTGTAGAGGCATTCATTACGAACATTTTAAACCAAAAATCTTAATTCTAGGCCTAGTAGTTTCCGAGAAAATGGAAATAAACCAAATTATGCCATACTTTTAGCTGAAAAATATGTAAAAATATGTATGTTATTGTGCGATACACATATTTTTTCTCAAAAACGGTAAGTCTGGCGTGGTTCTGACCATAACAAGATTTGTAGAGGCATTCATTACGAACATTTTAAACCAAAAATCTTAATTCTAGCCTAGTAGTTTCCGAGAAAATGGAAATAAACCAAATTATGCCATACTTTTAGCTGAAAATATGTAAAAATATGTATGTTATTGTGCGATACACATATTTTTTTCTCAAAAACGGTAAGTCTGGCGTGGTTTTGACCATAACAAGATTTGTAGAGGCATTCATTACGAACATTTTAAACCAAAAATCTTAATTCTAGGCCTAGTAGTTTCCGAGAAAATGGAAATAAACCAAATTATGCCATACTTTTAGCTAAAAATATGTATGTTATTGTGCGATGCACATATTTTTTCTCAAAAAGGGTAAGTCTGGCGTGGTTTTGACCATAACAAGATTTGTAGAGGCATTCATTACGAACATTTTAAATCAAAAATCTTAATTCTAGCCTAGTAGTTTCCGAGAAAATGGAAATAAACCAAATTATGCCATACTTTTAGCTGAAAATATGTAAAAATATGTATGTTATTGTGCGATACACATATTTTTTCTCAAAAACGGTAAGTCTGGCGTGGTTTTGACCATAACAAGATTTGTAGAGGCATTCATTACGAACATTTTAAACCAAAAATCTTAATTCTAGGCCTAGTAGTTTCCGAGAAAATGGAAATAAACCAAATTATGCCATACTTTTAGCTGAAAATATGTAAAAATATGTATGTTATTGTGCGATGCACATATTTTTTCTCAAAAACGGTAAGTCTGGCGTGGTTTTGACCATAACAAGATTTGTAGAGGCATTCATTACGACCATTTTAAACCAAAAATCTTAATTCTAGGCCTAGTAGTTTCCGAGAAAATGAAAATAAACCAAATTATGCCATACTTTTAGCTAAAAATATGTATGTTATTGTGCGATGCACATATTTTTTCTCAAAAACGGTAAGTCTGGCGTGGTTTTGACCATAACAAGATTTGTAGAGGCATTCATTACGAACATTTTAAACCAAAAATCTTAATTCTAGGCCTAGTAGTTTCCGAGAAAATGGAAATAAACCAAATTATGCCATACTTTTAGCTGAAAATATGTAAAAATATGTATGTTATTGTGCGATACACATATTTTTTCTCAAAAACGGTAAGTCTGGCGTGGTTTTGACCATAACAAGATTTGTAGAGGCATTCATTACGAACATTTTAAACCAAAAATCTTAATTCTAGGCCTAGTAGTTTCCGAGAAAATGGAAATAAACCAAATTATGCCATACTTTTAGCTGAAAATATGTAAAAATATGTATGTTATTGTGCGATACACATATTTTTTCTCAAAAACGGTAAGTCTGGCGTGGTTTTGACCATAACAAGATTTGTAGAGGCATTCATTACGAACATTTTAAACCAAAAATCTTAATTCTAGGCCTAGTAGTTTCCGAGAAAATGGAAATAAACCAAATTATGCCATACTTTTAGCTGAAAATATGTAAAAATATGTATGTTATTGTGCGATACACATATTTTTTCTCAAAAACGGTAAGTCTGACGTGGTTTTGACCATAACAAGATTTGTAGAGGCATTCATTACGAACATTTTAAACCAAAAATCTTAATTCTAGGCCTAGTAGTTTCCGAGAAAATGGAAATAAACCAAATTATGCCATACTTTTAGCTGAAAATATGTAAAAATATGTATGTTATTGTGCGATACACATATTTTTTCTCAAAAACGGTAAGTCTGGCGTGGTTTTGACCATAACAAGATTTGTAGAGGCATTCATTACGAACATTTTAAACCAAAAATCTTAATTCTAGGCCTAGTAGTTTCCGAGAAAATGGAAATAAACCAAATTATGCCATACTTTTAGCTGAAAATATGTAAAAATATGTATGTTATTGTGCGATACACATATTTTTTCTCAAAAACGGTAAGTCTGGCGTGGTTTTGACCATAACAAGATTTGTAGAGGCATTCATTACGAACATTTTAAACCAAAAATCTTAATTCTAGGCCTAGTAGTTTCCGAGAAAATGGAAAATAAACCAAATTATGCCATACTTTTAGCTGAAAATATGTAAAAATATGTATGTTATTGTGCGATACACATATTTTTTCTCAAAAACGGTAAGTCTGGCGTGGTTTTGACCATAACAAGATTTGTAGAGGCATTCATTACGAACATTTTAAACCAAAAATCTTAATTCTAGGCCTAGTAGTTTCCGAGAAAATGGAAATAAACCAAATTATGCCATACTTTTAGCTGAAAATATGTAAAAATATGTATGTTATTGTGCGATACACATATTTTTTCTCAAAAACGGTAAGTCTGGCGTGGTTTTGACCATAACAAGATTTGTAAAGGCATTCATTACGAACATTT